>CM060951.1:75965654-76244319 GCA_030765055.1 Mantis religiosa
CCATCGATGGAGAAAGAATTGTGAATTGAATAGGTAACGAAGTATAGGGATATCGTGGAAAGTAGGACGGATGCGGTGAATGTAAAAGAGAAAGATGTCACGTGGGAAAAAATTGGAAACGAACTTAATTTAAATGCATGTGCCATTACTAGAAACACGAAACATCTTCAGTATTATGTAAATTGAAAACGAGGTGCGAAGAAGTACAAGTGACGAGTTACTTGAATGTTTCAAGACGGGTAGTAGTGTATTATCCACATAATTCAGTGAATTATAAAATCGCAAAGTTATTAATACTTGAAGCAAAGGCGAGATCGGCATATTCCTTTTGATGCATGTTCTAACCTCTCTTGTACTTCCGCAGTAACCTTCATAGCAACTTGTTTGCACAGACTATACCTCTGTGGAAAATTGTCTTCTGATAGCTCCTCAAAATTTCCTCATAGGCCGTACTCTATTACGAATGTCATTTAGACGGTCTTAAATATAGCAAGTCGACAAAAACAGCTGAGTTCATGCCCGCCATTTTGGCTACCTACAATTGTTAAGGACCCAACATTAGAAATTTGACTTGTTAGTTTAACAAGAGATATAACACGAGTGTTAAGCTAACACTTGTTGGTGAAATGCAATTTTTGTTATAACCATTGTTAAACCCGTGTTAAGTTGGTGAAATCGGGCATAAGTATTTTATTTAATTGATGGGAATTAATCATTTCTTCACACTAGCCGTATAAGGGTAAGGTCTTTGATAGATAGAGTCAACTTGAAAAATGCAATGCCATGGCCGGGATTTGAAGCACCGATCTCCTGGTTTCCGTAGAGCGACTGGAGTGTATTGCAATAATATCAGCAAAACTATTTTACGCAGATTTGTATTTAGTGGTAACAAACAGGAAATTCTTGTGAATTTTGAAGTTATTATCAAAATACTTTCTCCAGTTTAAGCTAACAGTTCCTGCAGTGTGGGCCAGCTCTGGGAAAAATTGGAACGTCTGCGTGTAGAGGGGAAGCAGGAATATGCCTGCTTGAGGTGCAGCTAATCTGGCAATGTCAGAAGAGGCTGCGTGAATAGCATTAGTTCTTCGAGTCATTATTCTCTGTTATTTTAATGAAAATTATTATTTAGAGCTTCCTTCACTTTTAAAGGCACGCCTCGCCACTGTATATAACTAGTAAACAATAGGATATAATTAAAACGGAATAAAATAATTCAAATATCCTTATATCACAAAATAAATGTCAATTTGTTTAGCATCCATAGTTTCTAAGATATACATACATTAAGGTTAGCAGTTTTTAAAACACATAGCATATTTACTTTCTCTACCACACACCCATTGAGAGAACCCCTTCTTGTGTTATGTGTGGGAATGTGTGTGCGCGCGCGCATGTATCACAAAGCGAAAATTAAATATAGAAGAAATACTTAACTTAATATTTAGGTTCGGTAATCTGCAAATATTGTTGGTTCTGGAAAAGTTTTGGTAATTTCTCAACTGAAAAATGACTTTATCAATTTTTATTCAAACTGGATATATTTACATTTGCATGACAAAATGCATATTTTCAGTACCTATGAACTTTACATTCAAAATGAGTTGTGAATAATTTCATAAACTATAAAAGATAGATAAAACTCAACACACTGGTCCCTTTCAAAAACTCCAGTTTTTTCATTAGGCATTTTCGAGACATTTGCATTTATTCCTTGCCCGCCTCGGTAGCGTAGATGGTAGCACGTCTGCCTCACGTTCAAGAGGTCCCGAGTTCGAATCTCAGTCAGGGTGAGTTACATGGATAAGGTTTTTCCGGGGCTTTCCCTTATCCTTACAGACGAATGTCGGGTAGCTCTAAGCTCCATGGACCCTGGGCACATTTGAGCATCATTTCACCCATTCCCTTCACCGTCCGATATGGCAATGTTGGAGGACGTAAAATTAAAAAAAAAATCCGCCTTTATTGCTTGTCACCATTCACGATTTTATATGAAGACTGCAAGTCCATTATCAAGAATGAAACAATGGACTAGCGCTTCGGTCTCTAGTATGCCCCTTGTACACATGAAATGTGTAATAATGCATTTTACAAAAGGTCAAGAATGGTAGAGAAATTGTGTAACAATAGTTTTGGAACTTATATACAGCTAAACAATAGAGATAGACAAGGTCATGGTAATAAAACACATATGATTTTTGAATCACTTTTATCATTCAGTTATCATTCAGTTGTTCATGATGTTATCGAAATGGTACGGAATTAAAAAATCAATTCAATGTATGTGTACTTAAAGCGATTTTTCAAAGGCGTACCTTGATTCACGGAAATAAATAAAAAGAGGTTTGCAAAATTAGTTTGCAGAACTTAATTAAAAGTAAACAATAGTGAGTATAAATGGTACGAACTTTACATGCCAAAGTAGCTTCAATATTTTTATATGTATTTATTTACATACTGGACGAGGTATACCTTATGGATCATATAAATTTGAAGTAAATGTAAGAGGTAAGAGTTTCTTACAGTATTTTAATGAAATATATCCTAACCATTAAAATGATAGTTTAATGAACGGATAAGTAAAAGTTTCACCTATAGAAACTAAATATGAATATATGTATTTGATTTAGCATATAATTCAAAATAAAATAGAGAAATCTACCTCCATGGTATAGAGGTAGTACTATTACTTCTTACACCCTGATATAAATTTTAATAAGCTTTTCCTTTCCTGAAAATATGTATTTCCGATACTTCTTGAAGATCTAAGAACCTCAGATACATATAAATATCATTATATTTTAAAATATTATTAATATTACATCATAAATATCATTTTAACAATTTCCTTAAATTCCTCTTGCAATTTTACCTACCTAGTTACAACACTATGCGAGCTTCACTGAAAAATCATTAGTTTCTTTCTTTCCTCCTTTTTTCTTTCTTTGTTTCTTTCGCCCTTTCTTTCTCTCTTTCTTTATCTTTTCCTTCCTACCTCTCTCCCTACCTTCCTCCCACCCTTTCTTTCTTCCTTTTTTCTTTTTATTTCTCTTATTTGACGTCCTCCAACATAGAGCATATCAGATAATGAAGCTGAAATTATGCTCAGATTATCCCAGGGTCTTTACAAGTTAGTTACCATTTTTCTTTCAGGAATGGGAAAACCCCGGAAGAAATCTTATCCAGGTAACTCATTCTGACCGAGATTCAAACTCGGGACTCTTGAATATAAGGCGCTTACGCTAGCCCCAGCCCATGAGTGGAGTCATTTAAACTGTGTCATGCTTTTAGCATTTCCAAGAGAACGGTTCCTTTCCACAATACTACTTTATGACAATGTGTATGTACGAGTATTTTACACATGTCTTATACAGGTGATAAAACATCTTATATAGATGATCACATTTCGTTCTATTGAAGCCAAAAGAATGAAAAGCAGGATCAGAGTATTAGAAAAAGGATTAAGTTTGACATTAATCACTCAGATTTGCCTTAAGCACACAGGAAGCTTGATGTGTAAGTAAAGGAACTAAGTAAATCCTTTGGTACACACACGCGACGTCTCGTGCAATGCAGTTTTATGAAGTACAAAATTCCGTCAGATAATCCATATTTGTGTAGGTAGAGCTTTGTTGCTGCTGTATTACATGACATTTCAGGTGGAAAGAAACCTTCTGCACGTGTGCCGATTGGGCTGCTATGTAATCAGCATGGCTGGTTGCGTGTTTGCATCATTCATTCGTTTTGCACTTTCCGAAAACAAATATAGGCGTTTTCGATGAGGGAGCAGATCATAATATAAACTTCAATTACTATCCTATCATCATTTATCTGTACGTATTAGAGGGTACTCCGTATTAATGGCATGTATTTATATTTAAAAGAGCAGAAGCACTCTTACATGTGTACAATGTAGCTGATTAGGGAGTTTATGATTTTGATTCATGTGACACTCTAGATTTAAAATTTATATCCTCCAAAGCTCGCATGATGCATATCGTCATGTGAACTCATGGTGGAATAATGTATGTTGTAGAAACGTTCTTTAATAGTGAAAGATCCACCATTATAGCCAAAGACGATTCAGAGGCGGAAAGCAACATGTTGGAACATATCTGCGTGCAGTTCAGAACTTCCATGAAACAGTTAAAGCCATCAAGAAACATTCTCCAAGATAACATATATAAGAAATTAGTGGAATGAACTTTAAACATGTGACGAATGATCATCTCGCCGATTTTCTCAACAAGGGATTATTGTGCCTAACAATGTTCACGGAATACAAAACAAAATGGCGACTGTATGTTATAATACAGATTGTACATGAATTGTGTCAATAATATAAGGTATGCTGATTCTTATTCTGATTTATCACTCACTAGAGGTGATGAATTTGTGCAGCAAATATACATCTCAGTTGAAGCTGATTTTAATTTCAGTTAATACGAAGAAAACTTCAATTGTGGATAAGACAAAATCCTGAATTGTGACGTTAAATAATATCAAGATTGCTAAGTGGTGTAGTGATAGGTCTTTATTTGTTCGAGAACAAAAATAATGAACGGTTCATATTTGATGCTAAATGCCATAAAAATATGCTACTACTCTTTTTCAAACACAAAATGAAGCAGTTCGGGCTTACAAAATATATTTTGTTGCACAACAGTGAAGGGTCCGACCCTTCGATTATTTTAATCCATTTATAAACGAACATCAATGAAATATTTTGTTTTACAAAATCAAGTGTTGAAAATACTTAACTACTGTTTCACTTTTTAAAAAAATATCATGTGAAACTTTGTAGTGCTTATTTTCAGTGGCACGTCCACTTTCATTAGAAAAACATTGCTGAAAAGTATGGGTGCTAGAAAACAAAGATTAACTGGAATTAGTAACAAGTATTTTGGCGATCGGTTTTTTCGATTTAGCTTTCTCTTGTTTATTAGCCCATGTTATATTTAAGACGCTATTATTTATATGTGCAGGAACGGTAATTCATAATGTAGAGAACTTTCAAGATATTTGTTTTAAGAGACATTTATCCATTTGTATATCCTGTAACATATGGGAAGGGACAGGAAGGCTGATGATGATATGATGAGTGATGAATGAAGCTCTGATGTTCTTGGAGTTGGATTCCAGATGTTCCTCCGCTGCTCTCATAATAGTATGAGATCTTATCTCTGGGCATACTCTAGGTGAAGAAGAAGTTATACGATCCTTTGGGATAATTAAATAATCTTCATTCGATATTTTAATATTTTAATTATAATAAAATATTCTGACATTACTGTGGACACTTTACAGCACATCTTTAGTCAACAAAACTCAGTTTTCAATTGAAATTATTAAATTAACTTTCTCTAATACTTTGCAAATAATTTTTAAGTTGTCCGTTCATAAAGAACGTTTGGTGCATTAGTTATTTTCCATTGGTACTAAAGCAACTCCCAAAAGCTTTAGATAGCCACTTTTTATGTTTTGTCTCTTTTAGGCTCTGATTCATTATAGTAATTACTGTTTAATAGAAAAAGAGAAAACCATCTACCATTACGTGCTTTTCTCCCAAAGCAATAATGAGCGTCTATCCCCCAGTAGTGTTATGGTACAGAAAGCAACAGTAGAGTAGGAAATGTTTCACTAAGAGCAAATATCTGTTGCAGTTTAAACTTCCCAAAGTGCCAAAGGTCTGCACGTGTTCATAAAAGGATTTCTTTGTTTTAATTACTACAATCATGGTTTATATAATTGCAAGAAATGGAATTAAATCAAAGGTTTTCTACCTGCTAATAAATTCTGTGGGATCTATTTTGATGAGGGATTTTTTTTTTTCTGTAAGGAATGAGAAATTACCCTGAGTGTTCATCGCTGGCGGATTAAGGGGGAATGATTGTGAGTCTGATTATATGGTGTTGCAAACGAAAACTATTACAAATTTAAAGTACATTATACTTTAAAGTGCATTGTATTTTACTAACGATCTATAGTTCTAAGGAAGACATATCTGGATTTTAGAGACTTTTGCTTTCCGTGATAATAAACTAAGTAGAGAATGCATCATCGACATAATTTATAAACCAAAAGTCACGGACACACAGAAAACTGTTTCATATAATCGCAAAGACCATACAAAAGACTTTTAAGCGCTTCAGAAATTTTGAAAACAAAAATTCACTGTTGCATGCCGTGTTCATATGAATTTAGTTTGATTAACGCAAACGGGAAATATGTGATACAAAAAATTCTAATGTTAATTACCCATTCTGCGTTTAAAAGATAGGAGCTTTTCAGCGACACACAATGGATAAGTCAGTCTGCCTCGGTAGCGTAGATGGTAGCATGTCTAAATCACCTTCAAGAGGTCCCGAGTTTGAATCTCGGTCAGGGTGAGTTACCTGGATAAGGTTTCTTCCGGGGTTTTCCCTTATCACGAAAGACGAATGTCGGGTAACTCTAAGCTCCATGCTCCCTGGACACATTTGAGCATCATTTCACCCATTTCATTTACCGTCCGATATGACTTAACGTTTGAGGACATAAAATTACAAAAGAAAAATGGATAACTCAATAAGTATCACATTAATGTAAAGCTGATAGAATAATTAACTTAGTTTTGTCAATATAATATAGGTAGGATGTGGTTACTATGAATTATAATATCAAACCTTATTAACAAATGAATGTGGCATTTACTAAGGTAAAATATTTTATCGTATGAAGATCGGCTGTTCATTTTTGCTCTATCATGTCGTTTTCGATCAAGAAAAGTAATTTCAAACTCCATGGCCATTTTCGCTACTGGTTTATAAGTTTATGAGTATTAACTCCCTAGTTGAACATCTCTGTATGTCATCGACTAATAACTTTTATTTCGCAACTTCAAAGTTTGTAACAGACCACAAGTGTTCTATACTCCTATATCATCCCTTTTGTAACCCTGAAGGTCGAAGGTTGAACTCTGTAAGGGTTTATATTCTCAAAAACAAATTAAGTCAATAAATTCCACTAGATACCACCCTCTCGAAAGCACTTATTATATAAAAAATTTCAGAAATAATGCAACCGATAGAATTGCTACTTCTGGCCGTTGCTCTTCTTATAGGTTAGATTTCAATTAGTGTTTTTTTAATTCCCAAAGAACTCAGTTTATGGTGCCAAGTAACATAAGTTTTATTTTAATTTTGTCCTATTTTTACATGTTGGAGTAAGATTTTATGACTCGCCTTTCCCACAGCCATGTAAATTTTTGCTGAGATTAAATAATTACTTTTTAGGTTTCCTTTTCATTTCTATAGTCCCTTCTACTCTACAGTACCGTCGAGGGCTTTGAGACGTTCACTAAACTTTTACATCAGCTTCCCATAAGTGTTCGTTGTTTTTTTAACTTATAAGCCCATTCAGCTCACTCTCACATCCGATTTCTGGACTCGCTGGAGATAATTGAGAATAGTCCTCAATAAAGAAACATTTCCAATCCCAGGTCACGATTAAGGCCCGAGGCCCAGTTTAAGAAATCAGATCTCAGACCACTCAGCTTTGGAAGCAGTCTGGTCTTTAATTAATTACAGATTACGATAATCACATACAAAGATTTATATGTATTTTTATGAAAATGTCATTCCACATTCTTTTAAAAAACCTGTAGATAGTAAATACCAGTTTTTATAGTTGTGGATTTTTAATATCTTTGTATTTATTGTTTCTTAAGTGTGTATTTTGGCATGTGTATACCTTGATTTATTTCAACTTATTTTATAGCATTTTCATTATTCTTAAATTGTATATTAGCGTACGTTAACTAGCCTTCAGTAATCAGTAATGCACATTTAAGTCCTGTTAACATTTGAATTTTTCTTTATTTACTTAATTTTTTCACTAAAATAATTCAATATCGATATTTCAGAAAAACAAACAAGCTCCGGAATAATAAAAGAAAATTTGGAAAAAAATGTCCGTATGTGAGTATGTATGTAAGTGTGCGTGTACGAAGTATATTTAAACATCAAATGTCGCTTAGTTACCAAACTAAGATCATTAAAAACGGTTTTGATGTAGATATTCCCCAGCACAAACTAGTGCTTAGCTAAATCATTTCTGAAACTCTTTATTTTATCAAAACTACTTTAAAATGCCATACGTAAAATATTTGCACGGTAATTAAGGTGTAATTTTTTCGGAAGAAGCTTCGTAAGAAACTGCATACAGTTACTGTAAAATGTTAAGATACAGAAATATAACTAACACACAAAATGTAATATTTTTAAAAAGGTGCAATTTAATTTCATTAACTCCCGTTTACATCAACTATTCCCGGTATATTCATTATATTTGGTTTGAGAAGTTAAATATTTTCGTCATTTGTAAACTGATCTGGATATTCAGTTATTTCTCGTGTCTGACAAGGATATGAATATATAAGTAGCTTATGGCTCCCTCCATTTAATATCTAACTACAAATTAGGTTTACTCTATTCCTCTTAAATCAAATAAAATTGTGCAGTGAAATCATTTTTTAAAAGATTTACCTCATTTGTTGAAGAAGATTGAAAGAAAATATTTTATAGTCGCTACATAAAACTGAAAATACAAGCTGGAGAGGGTTGTTTAACGAACAGTTCTTATTATTATTATTATTTAACTGCCCTCTTATACCACTATGTGATGTAGGGTGCTCTTGTTTCTCTTAACCCTTATGCGGGTGAGGAATTGAATCTCTGGATCAGTGAGAGAGAGAATTCAGG
This sequence comes from Mantis religiosa, assembly GCA_030765055.1. Classification (NCBI taxonomy): domain Eukaryota; kingdom Metazoa; phylum Arthropoda; class Insecta; order Mantodea; family Mantidae; genus Mantis; species Mantis religiosa. The sequence continues at coordinate 75,974,393 of CM060951.1, forward strand.
ATGGGTGATCAGCCCGATGCCTGATATAAGAGTGAAGCAGGTAACTGACAGAATGAGGGCGAGATGAAATGATCGGAAAGATGATGATGCAGCAGTTGGTGGAATACTGGCGAGAGAAACCGGAGGATCTGGAGAGAACCCGCCCTAGCGCCCTGTTTTCCAGCACAAATCTCACTTTTTGGTCACGGTCTAACAAAAAATTTCTGTGATTCAAGCCCAAGGACCTCCTATGAGTCCAGAAGGCTTCCAATGCGTATTGCAGAAGGCAATACATGAAATCCAGAAATTCTGTGAAGAGTGGGAAATAAAAATAAACCTAAATAAGTCAAACGTTATGGTCTACAAGAAGGGAGCTAAACTAAAAAAAGATGAAAAGTGTGTACTAAATGGTAAAAGGATAGAGGTGGTGAATGAGTGAGGTCGAACAACAATGGAAATTGGGGAGCACACAGGAGAAAAATGAAAGCAAAAGGAAGGGCGGCAATAAATGGCATAAGAATATGTAAATATAAGCTAGAACTGACAACCAAGTAGTTAGAAAGAATGTATGAAGCAGTAGTTAAATCCACAATGTTTATGCAGTGGAGATATGGGGGGGGGGCGCATAGAGGTAAACAAAATGGTGGACCAAAACTACAGAAGGTTTTGTAAAGAGCTACTAGGCTATGATCAGGGAAGTAGCTTTGGAAGAATTAGGAAAGACAAGAAGAAATGGAATAATAATGGAAAGAATAATAACATTTTGGTATAGATGTTTGGCCAAAGATGAAGGGAAAATTGTTAAATTATGCATGAGAGAGTAAAAGTATTAGTGAACTCAAATAGTAGGTGGGCAGAGATAGGAGGAATTATGGACAAAATTGGAATTGGAGATATATGGAGATTAGAGGAAAGGAATACAATCGAAGTGGGTAAATTGGTAAAATGCAGAATAGGAGATATAGAAAGGCAGGAAATATGGGCAAGTCTAGAAAATATGCAATCATTAAAAATTTATAAGTAAATTAAAAAAAAATTGAAGACGAGAAGCCTATGTAGATTACTGCAATTGGTAAGAGAGAGAAAGGTTAGCTTGGATAAGAACAGGAACAATATTGAGATAATACTTAGGGAAAAGATAATATGTGAATTGTGTGTGGGGGGGGGGGGTAAGAAAGCATAGCACACTATGTAACAGAATGCGAGGAGGTTGCAATGTGGAGAAAAAAAGGTTTGAGAGGAAAAATGGGAGAAATTAGAGGAGAGGATATTAGCTATAAAAATGCTAACGGGCAGGCATGAAAAGAAGGTAAGAAGCATTGGTGAGTTCTTGCGGAAAGTAAAAGAAAAATGGGCCAGAAAAGTAAAGAATATAAGAAAGGAAGATGAGGGGGAAGAATGGGATTAATTAAGTAACAAGGAGGCATGGAGGTTAAGAGCTACCTGGTAGAGAAGACCAGGGTGTCATAAGCCACGGTAGCAACAAGGTAAAGACAAATAAATGTAGCCAAAAGTTGTAAATTGTAAAATTTTGAAATATGCGCAATAAAAATTCTAATCTAATCTATTATTATTATTATTATTATTATTATTATTATTATTATTATTATTATTATTATTATTATTATTATTATTATTATTATTATTATTATTATTATTATTATTATTATTATTATTATTATTATTATTATTATTATTATTATTATTATTATTATTATTATTATTATTATTATTATTATTATTATTATTATTATTATTATTATTATTATTATTATTATTATTATTATTATTATTATTATTATTATTATTATTATTATTATTATTATTATTATTATTATTATTATTATTATTATTATTATTATTATTATTATTATTATTATTATTATTATTATTATTATTATTATTATTATTATTATTATTATTATTATTATTATTATTATTATTATTATTATTATTATTATTATTATTATTATTATTATTGTTATTGTTATTGTTATTGTTATTGTTATTGTTATTATTATTATTATTATTATTATTATTATTATTATTATTATTATTATTATTATTATTATTATTATTATTATTATTATTATTATTATTATTATTATTATTATTATTATTATTATTATTATTATTATTATTATTATTATTATTATTATTATTATTATTATTATTATTATTATTATTATTATTATTATTATTATTATTATTATTATTATTATTATTATTATTATCATTATTATCATTATTATCATTATTATCATTATTATCATTATTATCATTATTATCATTATTATCATTATTATTATCATTATTATTATCATTATTATTATCATTATTATTATCATTATTATTATTATTATTATTATTATTATTATTATTATTATTATTATTATTATTATTATTATTATTATTATTATTATTATTATTATTATTATTATTATTATTATTATTATTATTATTATTATTATCATTATTATCATCATCATTATCGTCGTCATCATCATTATGATTATAATTATGGTTATGTTTGTCGTCGTCATCGTCGTCGTTATACATAGTCCTGAAATAATATTTTCTACATCCCACTTCGAAAATTGTTTTCGTTTGGTTTACTGACAGGCGACTTTCTTGCTTTATAAGGTGAATTCAAACTACGTGGCACATCTACATGAGTACTCTTTCACTACATAATGTAGTAACTGTTTCTCGCAAAACTTATGAATATGCTGAATAGGAAATATGCGAATTTAATCCATTGTAATATAATTTTAGTTTATGTTGTGTAATCTGTTAAGAGGATTAAATACTAATGAATGACAACAGAATGAGCTTGAGTCTAAATGTTTAACATAAAAGCGTGACAGGATATAACGTATATAACATATATAACGTATATAACGTATATAACATGCGAGTCAAATATCCAATTATAATGAACATCTCAAGTGTTTTCCAAAGAACAATTTTTAACCCCCTCTTCTATATCGTTTAGCTTTCTGGCATAATAGTGTGTGAAACAATAAAGACGGCAACAAGTACATTTTGATTAACAAAATACTCGATAAAACAGCCCAATTTCTTCTGAGAATCCTTATACTAGCTTTCACCATTTTTTACATATTTTCCATTTGGGGTACGTATTTCTGATACAGCTTCCAACATATAGATTTAATATTAAAACTAGACATTTACAACACTCTTCGAAATGTTTAAACTATTTTAATACGTGCCTGTAACGCTTTAAAATACTTTATTTCAGAAAGTAAAATTAAATAAACTACACAGGTTTATTTTGTTTCTATTGTCTCTAATTTAAGATTAACTTACGAACTTGGCATTTGAAGCAACATTAGATACCGAGATTTAACCAAACACTTTTTTGAGACTCAAAGCATACAGATTTAGAAAAAGCTCTGTGTTTCTGTTTATGTAGATATTTGTCTGTAAACAGCAGTACTCAAACATTTGAAGCTATTTAAATATCAAAATTGGTATTCAAGTTTAGTGTTACAAATACAAAACCCAAAAATCAAGAAAAAGGATCAATAAACTATCCTTTTACATGGCACATATTTCTAAAATTTTTATTTTCTCAAAAATTGTTTTAAATATTAGATTATACTACACTAGTTTTAAAATATCTTCAAAGCAAATGAATTGCATATCTTGAATTTTCAGAATGTTCTCTTATGTTCTGTTCGTTTTGTATAAGCTTTAGTTAACTTCTTTACAACAAATCATGAGTGAGTGATTGAGTGAATGAATGAGTAAGTGAATGACAGGATGAGTGGGAGTGAATGAGTTAGCGAGTGTGTGAGTGAGTGGGTGGGCGAGTTAGTGAGTTGGTGAGTGAGGGAGTGAGGGACTGAGGGAGGAAGGGAGGGAGTGAGTAGTGAAGTTTTAGGGCTATTCAACAGCTAAGTTATTTGGGACCGAACAAACCATAAGAGACAATAAATATATGTCTCATTAAAGCGTACAGTTATGTCCAGTACTTATTTTTTGTTTTTACGGATTTACCATTTCACTTTCCTTGCTATTCTATGCATATTTTAGCTTTAATATGCTTTAATCCTTATACTTCTTGGACAATGAATGAAATGGGAGAAAGAAGCCCATAGTGCATAGAGCTTAGAGTTGTACCCATTGATCTCTGGATAAGGAATAGCCCGGAAAAACCAAGTAACTCACACCAACGGAGATTTGAACTTGGGAATTCTGATATAAGACACACACGCTACCTCTATACCACACAGGTGGACAACCTTGTTATTCCTTTGAATTACTCAATTAAACTTTTCTCAAGTGGGAAGTCATTATTCTTTTCATTAATTTCTGATCATGCAAAGAAAATTGAATTTTAATGCCATCACATAGCAACCAGGACTTAAAGTTGCCTTACCGTTTAGGGCAATAGGTTTTATTGTATATTCTATTGTACATATACAATATGTCTATCTCGATTAATATAAAACAGCATAAAACAAACAGCAGAATTAACATTTTTAACAATGGTTAGTACAAGAGGTAATAATAAAGTGCATCAAATTACTCGTATATTAAGGTCCCAGAGGTTCGCATGTGAGATTTACATTGAACGAAACTCGTTCTGGGCGGATTTTCATGGAGTTCGGCTTTACCCCGCCATATTCTGGTATTTCATTATACCCTATTTCATCTTCATACCAGGTATCAGGCTGCTCCTCATTCAGAATATTCTCTCCGATCTAGGGTTTCTCTGCTACTCGATAGGCGTGTGACCCCACGCACTCAGTTGTACTCCATGCGAGGAAAGTAAAAAGTAAATGAAAGTAAAGAGGAAAACGGATTACTAAACACAGCCACAAATGTAATGTTATGACTACTTTTGTACCAAATTATAGCACTTTTAATAAAAAGAGTCACTTTTTCTACATTTGATCTCGAGGATCTCTGTATAAACTAAACTAGTACTAAGAGCACCGGTAATAAACTTTGTTTTAATCTGCAGAAATAGGTGTTACACGTGTTAAAGAGAGCACCACGGTGTCTGTATCTTCATTAGCTGACGACATGCGCTATCTAGAGCGGAAGACATCATAATGTGTTTGGTGACGGTGTGCTGTAATAGAGCTGTGAATAAAGACAGGAGAGCTGGGTCGTTAGAGTGGAAATTCCACGGCCCTCCATCACAGATATCCCCTGCTGTGCACTACGTTTTGTTTGCAAGATGTTTGCGTGTCGGGTCGACAGATACCACTACAACAAAGTGATTTACTTCCTTGTAGCTACGAGAAACAAACTGAGAGCGAACTTCCCTTTACAACGTGTTCAGGGCTTCCAATCGAATATAAATTACGCTTAGATACTGTGATAGGAAACTTGCTGAGAAACACATTTCTCCAAATGAATTCTTTTTTCTTTTCGTAGTAAAAGAGGAAGGATGGTATTACACCCAAAAGGACAGTGACAACTTTTAACAAAAATGTATTTTTTAAACTTATTGAATGCAAAACATTATTTTTATTTCCCTATTCGCATTATAGATAGGGAAGTATGGCATTACTAAGAAAATTTCGCCATATTACTACAAATTCAAGTTTTCAAACTCTGTGAATATAAAATGTAGTTAGAATACAGTTTTATATGTGTATGTGGTTCATGCGCATTTCTCTGAGGAGTATAATTCAAAAGCGAAAAGTCGGTTAAACGCCGTACTTCATTTACATAAGTTTAGCGTCTTTCAAGGACGCTACACGAAGATTTTACAGAAAATTCTTCCATACATTTTTAAAAAGATTCGACTTACAAAAACTGGTCTTACAGATTTTAAATAAAATACTATTGTAAGTTTAAAATATTTCCATGACGAATTAAACGTATGTCCTGAATTTTCTGAGAATGTCCCTTGAATCCCTCATTTTAGGTGAATTGCATCACTCGAACCATAAGAGATAGTATAAATCTAAAGATGTACATCTCGTTAAGAAATAGTTTTATTTATTCAAAAAAACACGCATTTGGGGGGGGGGGTGAAGTGAGCCCTTTCGAGGCTGTTTCTTGCTATCTATCTAAGTTTTCCAACACTTACACTTTTCCTAAATGGGAAGTCGTTAATTCATTTCTTTATCTCTTGGCCAATCAAAGTCGTCAAATAACGACTTGATTATCACTTAAAGCCTACTCTGTTTCGTTACCATATTCTCTTATAGCTTCAAGGAAATAGCATCTTCCTGCCGTGCTAAGGGTCCCGGGTTCGATTCCCGGCGGTGCGGGTGGGGATTTTTCTCCCACCAAGATAATTCCTCGTCTCCCCCAGAGTCTGGAAGTTGAATGAGTGTGCGAATGTATGCGTCATCTAATGACAAAAACCCAACGAATACGAGTTGGGTACCTTCGATATGTTCCAATGGAGAACGGCCACCGATATGATAATTGCAGTTAAAGGCGAGGTATAAATAAATAAAAAAAGACAATTTCTGCAAATCTCGATTAACATGAAGTGAGTACGAAGGCTGTAAATAAAGTAGTAGCAACGTTGATAGAACACAATGTTTAATAAACTATTAGAATTGCATTACATTCCTTCAACGTAGTTACCGGCGAAATCCATGTCCTCTTGCAAGGGTAAGGAAGCCGTTGGGAACCGTTGGCAAGATGATCTCTGTTGATGACGACGACGGAACGTCCTACTGCGCGGAGTATAAATGACATGTCAGGAATTCGGTGGCCTCGCAGGGGTTCCTTCAACTTCAGCAACAACTCATGTCTGGTGAGAACGGAAGCTGTTCCAAGACCTCCCAATGGCTCCGTCGTAATAAGAGTTTGACGTTGTTTGCGACATGACAACGTGTGTGATAGGATGATCGTCTCGTGATAAACATGAACGTTTGCGCCACATAGCCGGATGCAGATGTCCTCCATAAATCGGAAGTAGTAGTCTCTTGTTCACGGTTTATCCCTCAGGCCCTCGTAATCGTATGCCACAATCATGATAAGTTTTACCCGACAGGGTCCTGTCCAACTTTCTGTGGACGTGGTGAGCCAGGGTAACGCAATTCTTTGGACTAACGCTTTCATTCAGGTTCACAAGCTAGTGTCCACGTCTTTAATGGCGACAATGCACAAATGCGTCATTATGTGCCACACTGTTTGATGACTGATACCAACCTCAACGGATAACCCCGGATAGTCGATCAATGGTATACGGAAAATAAACCACTCACGACATCTGTCTGATCTTGAGGAATGGACAGCGAAATTACACATCAACAACACACCCCCAACTGGATGTCCATTAAATGAACATTACAATGGTCGCTCCTGAATCTTTTGGCACTAGTCCTCTTTCCTGGATTGTTTGGACTATGTTGCCTCTACTTTATTTAATGCCCTCGTAGTTGAAGTCGTGCGCTGGAAGTCGTGGAAAGGTACTTAACCAACCCAACATTCGCCTGCTGCCCAAGGAAAAAAATATATATTTCATCAGATTGATCGGCCCCGATGTTCGAACATGGGACTTCCCGAATGCAAGCTCCGTGTGTTTTCATCCTTGTCACCCCCTTCGTATTCCGTTAGGATAGTATCAGCGATTTATGATTATTGCAGCCTGTGCATTGTTACATTGACCTGCTTTTTAAAAGTCTGGAATTGAATAATACACATTTCACAGTTAACAATCGCCGCTTGTATTCACAGTTTCTTACTGGCTCTCTGACAACGTACTCCTATTCCTTTCCGTTTTATCACAATCGACCGACCGTGTTTTGTCTCCCATTACCTTTGATACAGAAGGAACGGCCGAACCGTTCCAGTGCATTATAGGCTTATAAGTACTTTCGTCAACAACTTGCAAGTCCTTTTTAACCCCCATTTCTGCTATAGGGTATCACAGGTGTGAACACTGATTGCGCATACAATTAAATCACGTATGTGAAATTCACTTTCGAAAGAATACATTCCAGGCATAAGGATCAGGTACCTTACGTCATGGAAAACTGTGATGGCAGGATTGAAACCACGGATTTCCCAAATGCAAGTTTCACGCCTTACCGTAGAGCCATCCTCCTCGATTGTAATTTCCTCTCAAGAAATATAAATGTATAAACAATATATAAAAAGTATTTTACATAAAGCGTAAAAAGAATCAGTTAACATAAGTATTTTAATTACTGAATTCATGAATTTTGACGGCAACAATGAGAGTTTATGCATTTTAATTGCGTACTTTGTGGATTTATTGGTATGTAAAATCAATACGTAGTCTTACTTTAACCCTTTCAGTACCAGGGTCCATGATCAAGGAGACACTTTTTAATAATCCGTTGCTATCAGGAAACATCTTGCTATGCATTTCTGTGCATTTGTACATGATCAGCTATGATCATTAACTGTCTTGTGGAGCCATCTGTGTGAGTGAGCCGAAATTAAATGAAGATAGAGACAGCCATGCCACCTGGTTCAAGCAATGCTCCTAGTAAGGCTATGGTTGGTTATTTTACATTTTTACTATATATTGACATATGAACATTTGTAAATTGCTTGATTTTATGTAAAATACTCTAGAGAAAAAGAAAATATAAGCATTGTTTGCTTTATGTCCTTGAAATACATACAAAACTTACGTATAAGAACAGTGTCCATGATGTAGTACAGTTATATTGAGGGACCACATGGGCAGACAATAACATAACCTCTATTTAGGGTTCATGCCTGCACGTAGTTTACCCATTTTTATCTAAAGGTCTTGTCTTTTTTATTTTTAGGAGGTTACTGTAGGCCTAAGCCTACTTCAATGAAGGTCATAGATGAAGGTTTTGCTACTTTTGTCCTTGATTGTTTGCAAAATGGGGAACTATTTGAACAGAAACAGATTCTGGCAGCTGGTACAGCACAATTAACAGATTTTTATAAACCTTCCGTTCCTTCAGACAAGGATATAATCAAAAATGCAAGAGGACACATGGAAGAAATAAGTAGCCGTGATGATGTTATGATCGTAAAGTGGCTGGACAACAGACCAGTAAACATGGCGTCCAATTTCATTAGAATTGGGGAAACAGATTTGGTAAAACGTTAGGATGGGAGTAAGAAAGAGTGCATATAAGTTCCCCGACCAGAAGTAATTTGTCTATACAATGCCCTCATGGGGGGAGTGGACAAAATGGATTTTATAATAAGCATCTATAGGACATTCGTCAGATCCAGAAAGTGGACACTGCGCCTCATATTTCATGCTGTTGATTTAGCCATTGTGAACAGCTGCCTTGAATACAGAATAGATGCCAAGAAGTGTAACATTCCGGAGAAGAATGTCCTAGATCTACTGCACTTCAGAGTAAGAGTTTCCGAAGGACTCTGTTTTGTTGGTAAACCAGTCCCTGGAAGGGAACGTGGTTGTCCGTCCAATGAAGAAGACCACCTGCCTATTCATTCAGGAAAAAGGAAGTTGGAAGATTCAAATATGAAAATTGCAAAGGTACATCACATTTCAGGTATGAGAAATGTTAAATATATTTATGTCTTAGCAAGGACAGAAACAGTTTCCGGGAGTTCCATATCAAAAAATAATTTCTAAACCTAAAACTTGCACAATTATTTATTATAATTAGGATAAGTGTACATTTCCCTTTACTATCGGTAGCTTATCTACTCATTTATAAGCATACATTAATAAAACACTGAGGTTTTGCTAGAGAAAATATTGTATTTGCACTTGAATACCTATTTCCAAAATCACTACCTTCCAATACTTTTGTCCACGATTATGGACAATTTATAACTCAAAAACGAAATTTGAAAAAGATTAAAAAAAAATCACAAGCTTTCCTTGACCATTTTGGAACATTCCCTGAAAGTTTCATACTTTTCCAGTAGATATTATAGAGTTGGTACTGAAGGGGTTAATCAGAGAAAAAACATCCTTTTAAAATGCAAGAGATGTAATACTAAACTGTAAGTACGTCAGATACAATTAATATTTGTCTCTGTTTCAGAAAGTAACGATCTTTATTTTCTAATATATTACATCAATTAGTTCCCCTCAGGAAATTAAAATAAAATCTTTATTTCATTTTAAAGTCGTATTGATACAAATTTGTATAATAATATACAATGTTATAGTATTAATATTATTAATAGATTAATCTAACCATACACATTTTTCTAACATTAATAAACTAACACCTTTAAATAAAGAATGTTTATCAAAAATTCCTCGGATGCACCTTCATTCCACAAATTTGTCAGATTAAATGCCAAATTGGGATTTTAAGGTAAGGAAACACCAAATATAAACCAGAGCGATTGCAATAAATATTTGACTTACCAAATAAAAAGCTAGACATCACTCTATATCGACCATAAAGTATGTTTATGTTTCTCTTATCTTGAAGAACAGCTTTATAGTGCGATATATGATGTTTGTGTCATTTCTGCCGTTTTATTATGTATGCTAGCTATTTATTGTGATCGAAGTCTAAATGCTTCTTACATTTGGAGACAGATATTTGTTAGCCCCATTCTTACAGTTTCTGTAGCACAGAATTTTAACATCGTAATGCCTTCTTTTGATCACTGGCTAAATAAGAGGTATTATGGATTGAATACATAGTTATATATATATATATATATATCATTGGGGTGCAAATTAATTTTGTATGTAAATAATGGAAGAATTTGCGTACACTTTATGAGAGAAACTATTCTTGACTGAAAACAGAAGAAAAACTTATTGATTGGGGGAGGGGTTATTGAAAGTTCATATGGTTTGAAATTAAAATTTAAATATTCGTTCACCTTTTTCTCACAGGTAAAAGTGCATAATAATTAAACGATAATTACTACTGCCTCTGTTCTTCATGATAGTCTATAACGCTATTTCCTTACAAAAGTGTTTTACTTGAAAATTACGAGGGCTGTTCAATAAAGAATGATTTTAATTTTTTACGGGCATCACGTTTTTAGTCGGCACTAAAATTCAAACTTATTATATTCTGTTAGCTTAACGTTAAACAAACACAAGTAGTAGTTTCATTGTTGGTACTCCTGGTTCCCACCTGTGAGAGCCTGACAAGTTCAGAAATGTTCAGTATCGCCTTCCGCTGCAATGGAGGTAACACGCAAAGAACAATATGCAGCTTTGAAATTCTGCTTTCGTCTCAACAACTCTTCAGTTGAGGCCTATACAATGTTACAGGAGGCCTATGGAGAGTCTGTTCTTCCCTACAGCACAGCTTAAATGTTTTTTAAAATGTTTAAAGAGGGGAAACAATCAATTTCAAAGGAAGGTGGAACCGGTGCTCCAGTTACTGCTCTTAGGGAAGAAAACATCAACACTGCTGCCAATGTGAGAGAGGATCAACGAATTACCTTACCTTCTGAAATACTGAATATTTCATTGGGTGCCACCCATATGTTGGTGACAAAAACATTACACATGGGACGTGTTTGTGCGCGATGGGTTCTAAGACTGTTGATTCCCGAACAAAAGGACATTCGTATGCAGGTCTGCATGCAGTTAAAGTTGATGTCAGAGGAAGATCCAGAGTTTCTTTCAAACGTAATCACTGCTGATGAAACTTAGCTACATCATTTTGATCCTGGGAGCAAACAGCAAAGCTCAGTGTGGAAATATCCTTTATCACCAACGCCCAGAAAAGCAAAAGTGATTACTTCTGCTGGGAAAGTTATAGTCATCTCATTCTTTGATATTCATGGAATGGTTTATCAACATGTTGTACCTGCACTCACATCACTAACTGGAAAATACTACAGGGATGTCCTGAAAACGTTACAAGTCCATTTCAGGCGTAAAAGACCACATTTCCGTGAAGCAGGCCGCATATTGCCAATGTTTTTGCTGATTATCTTGCAAAAATCAAAGTGAAGTGCATCCCTCACCCTCTCTATTGTCCGGACTCAGCCCCATGTGACTTTTTTCTATTCCCTGTCTCGAAGAAATGCCTTCCTGGGACGCATTATCCATCATCAGAAGCAGTGGTGAGGGCTGCGGAGGCGATTTTGAAGGATCTCTCAAAAATAGTTTCCAGCATGTCTTTGAAGACTGGCAGAAACGCTGGAACAAGTGCATTGCATTCAGGAGAGACTATTTTGAGAAGGACTGTCAAAATTATGAGGATTTAGTAAAGATACGTTGTCAAAAAAGTTGTGATCATTCTTTATTAACAGTCCTCGTAGTTCTAAAAGTAATTTTGGTATGCGGCATTGAGGTATTCCAGCAATAGTCTGGCGTATGAGTTTTCTCCATGCAGTTTGATTACATTATACTTTTAAAGAATATAAATGCTGTGAATTACCTTCTACCTTTGTTTATTGTAAAACAATAAAAAATGATGTTAAATTCATAAACCGATAATTTTAATCGCGCAATACTGATAGATCAATGTCCTCCAACATGGTTCTACCGTAATTATTTGCAAATTGGTGAGGAGGTTGCTGACAAAGTGTTTACAGTCTTTACCGAGCGAGATGACTCAGGCTGTTTCATCTGTAGCCGCATACGGGAGGCCCGGGTTCGATTCCCGTGGCTGACCTACCTGACCCATGGGTTTTTCGGACCTTTGATGCTCGGCTGCTTGGCTCGTTGCCGTCCTGCAGCAGGGTAGCGTGCCCGTTGTCCTGAACTCGGGGAAAGTGTCTAGGTAAACTGTAGGGACTGTGCCCTCTGTACTGTCGTGGCTCCTTGGATCGGCTGCCCTGTCTCCACCTCATCCTTCCTCTCCGGGGGTGCCCCACTTGGAGGAATAGGCACAATGGACCCAGCATGTTGGCCTACGTACCGAATTCCCCCGCCACGCAATGAAATCCTAATAAGTCATTATCATCCTTTATTACTTCATTCATTTTTCCGAAAGTTCATTTCATGCAATATCAAATCTGCGTGAATTTACTGTTAGATATCGATGAAGACGGAAGCTTATAATAAAAATGTTTGGTGCCCAGGTGTATACGCTTATAAGGGAAAAGTTTTTGAGGTTCAAAAGGTTAGCGTAAAACCATTGATTAGTATTACTCAGACAGTGAAGATATGACACTTGATCTTAGCACTGTACGTACGTAGATCATTATAGAAGCGTTGACACTTAACTGACCTTGGGAAAAACTTATGAAGAGGGGACCCGTAAGGTACCGGGATTTTAACAGGACCAAAAATATACAAATCCTGACGCCAACACGGCCTTGCCTGTACCACCGTCATTCCGGAAGTCACGAGATGACCGAAGTCTCTAGAACCAGGTGCCAGCCAAGCACCAGGAAAAAATATTTCACATCGCAAACTTCTCCGTTCTACCGCACCGTACCACTCACCGTCCTCTGGTATTGTAACCCTAAAACAAATGAAAGGAAGTGATGAGGGCCTAAGATTGACAGCACATAATGATAGAAGAGTAACTACACCTATATTTGCCTACCAGTATGGGAAAACGTAAAGTCAGAGTGGCCAACCGGAATCTAGCCTTTAACCCTCATATGCGAGCCTCATATTGTATCACGGAGCCTCGGAACCTGAAAGTCTATAATCATACAAAATTAAAATTAAACTGTTGTTATCATCTTACTGTGTAACATTGCTCAGGATCTTCTGTTCACGTTTAAATTCAATTAGAAGTTCTTACTTGACTGTCAGTGGTTTTCTTGTTTCCAGTTTCATTATCCTCCACAGCAGTAAAGTTGCTAAGCACGGACAAATAGACCACGACTTGAGGTTTGATGGACTAAGGAATAATATTAAATGACAGCTGCAGTAGTCATAAAGCCAAGAAAATGTCACCGTAAACAGAGCGTTTAAAACTAAAGTACATACCAGTAGCCGGTGTATTGATCGTGCAAGTGCGGGCGAGGCTGCTAGTTGCGCTTTACATCGACTTAAAGAAATGTTTCACCTTTGGCTTTATCGTTATATATTAATTATGAACACAACAGTTTCAACAGCAGCTTGTTTTAATACAACATAATCGAGTGAGCCGTTGAAACCACTTAAATTTTAAAAGATATTCTCCTTGAAGTTTGTGCGGAAGCACGAACAATTAGTCCCTTTACTTTACCACAATACACGAGTATACGGTAGGTAGAAGGGGCATTGCAGTCAACCTAAAAATTTGATACCAACATTTCTCTCGACATCCAAGCTTTAGAACCTCTAAATGATTTTTTTTTCGGCGGATAACGTTTCACAGTAATAAAGAGCTTGCATAATCAGTTTACAATCGCGAGGCCAGTGTACACAAAGGAACTGATAGGTGGCTAGCGTTCACAAAGCGCCGACAATTAACGATAGCGCCGATAAACAAGAGACGGATAGTTTATCACAGAGGTGAAAGACTTGCAGGCCCAGGTCGGGTCTCACGTTTCTGGAAGGTGATAGAATATTCGGATTACGTCATTAGATGCCTTGTTTGTTCCTGAAAAATATAGTGATTGACAGAACAGTCTGGAATTCATAAATGGGTGTATAAAAAGAAGCCATGGCTAGTGATAAATCAGTAGTGTGTAACAGAAGTGTCGTAAAACAGCGAGAGGTAAGCAGAGAACAGCTGAGTGTGTTGTTCTAACGAGAGATGTTTGTTATTGTCTCCGACCTTTAAAGATTGTGTTGTGATATGTGATGTAATCCTTCTGCTACGGAATGTATTTCTACGCAAATAAAGAACATTTTGAATTTCGGCAAATTGGCCTTTTAATTCTATGAACCCACAAAGTCACTTAAATACCAAACTGGTATTGAATTCCAATTTTTCCAAATACTTTTATTCTGTACCATTTGCTCATTCCGTTAAGGTAAGGAATTCAGATTTGTTATGACCTCTGCATGTTATTCATTCAGACTTCTATTTTGATGAAAATAATCATATCTTCCACACTAGCCGGGTTTAGGCTAAGGTTTTGAATGAATAGAGCCAGACTGAAAAATTCAATGCCATAGCCCGGGTTTGAACCACGGATCTCCCGCTCTCTGTGCGGTTGCTCTAACCATCTCAGTTACAATGGCCTACATGCCAACATGGCATTAAAAATTCTCCAACTGACTCATATGAATCCCGGTAGACCATTAGGAGTTCTCATATGCTATGAGACACACAATTTTTCGTAGCGACTTACTATGCTGTAAGTACTCAAGTCCCAGGTTTCATAGTTAAAACAATATTACATCGAAAATTCATGTCATCCATGAAGCACCTATGTACCCTGTTAAAATCGGATTGGTGCGCAATATCCGCACAGAGAATAGTGAGGCCAGTTTTTTTTTTGGGGGGGGGGCGGAGGGGGTAACTGCAGAGTACGGACTGATTTTCATGGAGTTTGTTAAGCGACTGAACGATTTAGAGCGCAGTCAAGGTTATTTTGAGCAAGATGGCACTCATGCCATGCATCAAATAAATCCATAGAACTAATAGCAATATTCTTTGACGACCGGATAATTTCCAGGAACCTGTGGCCACCGAGATCTCCGGATTTGATATCGGCGGACTTCTTTCTATGGGGTTACTTAAAAGACAGGGTTTACTCCACACGTCCAGAAATTGACGATCTGAATTACATCGCACAGGAGATTGACAACAGAGTCCTCCAAAGAGTGGCCAGTAACATGGATCGACATACTGAGTTGTCCTTATGTAGGGTGAAGGACTATTTCAACATTTGCTTTAGAGTTAAATAATCTCCAAAAATTGCTCTACATTTTAGGTATAAGTTGTCGCTAGCACAATTCTTTTTGAATCAATTAATGAAAGAAATCTGTCAGTTATATATAAATCACTCTTTAGCTTGCAATTGAAGCAGCGAAATTAAACACAACCAGTGTGTTTTTCCCCAAAGAATTCTAGTAAACAATAACTTAGTGGTCGAGCTGAATTTAGGAGAACTCACTAAGTTATTTGTTGTATTCTACATGGTCAAGGTCTTTGAAAGGTCCTGGCCCTAGAATCAATCACATTTATTACTAAATAAAATAAATCGGAGGTGGCTACATGCTGGCAAGGTGTATGTGTATTGAATAACAGACGGAATTGCACTAATGCTTCAAGGCTATCGGCTGCTTGGGAATTCCTAGTGAATCCGGTACTTCTTACGTTAATAGAAGTATTTTGGGTCAAATATCGGATTGGGTAGGACTCGGCGGAACATTGGTTCCACACACCCAAGACAAAATAATGTGTACGTCTGGACAGAGAAGTACAGAAGTGGTTGCGAGACTCAGGTGAGTTCTTCATTTTATGCGTTGCTGTACGTGCACTTGAGTCTCTGAGAGTTCTGGGGGTGGAACGGTGGCTTTTCAAATGCCAGATATTGGCCTAAAAAGTATCACTTTCTTAGGGAGAGCTATCTGTTTAATTCTTTCTCCGGTTAAAGAAGCCGAGCTTTTGCGCGGATAAGGCCGATCCAACCAATGGCAGGCGAGAAAGAGTAGGATAGCATGAATAACCTTTTGCCTAAGGTGCGGCAGCTCTTGTATGGAAACACTAACCAGCTTCTCTTTGGTGCCTAGATAATACTTCTTCTTCTCCACTTCATGGATTAGGCTCTCGCCTGTTCCATCTTCACAATTCTCCTTCCATCTTTTCCTCGACCTCCCTACGTCCCTCTTTCCTTTAGGACTATATTGGAAAACTACTTTTGGCAGTCTTGTATCATCCATTCTTCCAACATTTTCAAACCATCTTCTTCTGTACCTATCCATTCTTGAGGTGATAGCTTCCATTTGTAATTCATTTCTTATATTTTCATTTCTGACTCTATCTTCTCTTGTACATCCTTTTGTTCTTCTCAATAATCTCATTTCGCAACTTTGTATTCTGCTGATGGTTCTTTGAGTAGGTACCCAGTTTTCACATCCATAAAGTAACGTTGGGACCGCCATGGTGTTATAAAATTTTATTCTTGTTTCAGATCTTGTTTTGTTCTTAAGGTTTTGTGAATTGTTCCACAAATTGTTTGAAATCTCATTGTTTTTTGTTCGTATCTTTATCTTTCTCATTGCTGATTTCACACCCTAAATAATTGAAGGAGAATACTTGTTCCAATACTTTGTCATTAACGACTATTTTCGACCTTATTGGTATGTTGCCCCAGTTTGCCATTATTTTTTGACTTTCCTATTGATATTTCAATATTAAAACCTTTGCATATTTGGTTAAGGTGGTGTATTGAACGTTGTAGATCATCTTATGTTTCCTGTATAATTACTACGTCATCTGCATATAATAAAATATCTAAAATATTTCCTTTGGCTACTTTTATGCCTGCGTCAATTTTTTCTCTCCAATTTTGGATTATTTTATTAACATAGAGGTTAAAAAGTGTCGGTGACATTGGGCACCCTGGTCTGACTCCTTTGTTAGTTAAAACTTCTTCTGATTTCTCTGTCTTGAATCTTAAAATTATTTTAGTGTCCTCGTATAAACTTTTCACCACCTTTACCAAATGTCTTGGGTAGCCTTGTTCTTTCATTATGATCCACAGCTTTTCTCGGACTACATTATCAAAAGCCTTCTGAAAATCTAGAAATGCTATATGTGTCTGCAGATTATGTACTCTTCTTTTCTCCAGTATCTGCTGCAATATGAAAATATTATCTGTTGTCGATCTTCCTTTCCTGAAACCACTTTGTTCTTCACCTATCAGGGATTCAGCTATTAGTTTCAGTCTTTTATTTATTATTCTAGCATACAATTTATAGATTGAACTCAGAAGGCTAATACCTCTGTAATTCTTGCATTGTCTTCTGTCACCTTTTTAAACAGAGATATCACTTCTGCCACTTTCCATCTCTCTGGATTTTTTCCTTTTATCCAGCATTTGTTTATGATATGTAATAATCTTTAATATAATAACATTCCTCCGTTCTTTAAAAGCTCTATATTTATCTTATCTTCTCCAGGTGCCTTTCTATTTTTCATCAGTTTCAATTTATCTTTTAGTTCTTCCAAATCTATTAAATCGACCGTTCCTTCTATTTCTTCTTCCAGGTCATCTTTATTATTTTGCGGTGCGTCCTTATACCATAATTCTTTATAATGCTTTATCCAAGTGTCTTTTCTTATCAGTTCCATTCTTGCTACATCTCTTTCATCCTTAGTAAGTTGTTTTATAACTTTATAAACGAAATTCTGTATGTCATGCTCTATTTGGCTAATAAATTTTTCCCATGGTTGTTCATGAGCTTTTCTTACCGTTTGTTTTGCTAAATTGCGTTTTTATTTATAGGTGTTTCTTGTTTCTTCATCCTTTTTCTATATCCACTGTAAATATGCTTTTGCTTCTTCTCTATGATTTTTTCTATTTCCTCATTCCAAATTTTTAAATGTTTCTTGCTTCTAATTTTCTTTTTCTTCCCTAATACCTCATCTGCTGCTTTGTATATACAGTTTAGTACATTTTGCCATTCATCTTTAAATATTCCTCAGTTGTTGTCTCTAATAGATACTTTTCCACTCTTCTGTGATACAGATCATTAATAATTTCCTCTTGTACTAAATATATTTTATATATTTCTTCCTGGGTTATATTTTGTCTGGTTCTTAGTTATCTCCATTTTGACCAAAATTTGAATTCTGATATCAATATATAGTGATCCGATCCAATATCACATCCTCTGTATACGTGCACATCTTTCAACCGGGAGGGCCCAAATGACCTTGTTGTCGACGGGCCCTAAAACACCACACACTCACTCACTCACTCACTCTTTTAACTGGGGTCTCAATTTATCATTTATCAGCAAATAGTCTATAATGGATCTTTGACCTCCAGCTGTCCATGTATATTTATTAATATCCCGTTTTCTGAAGAATGTGTGCTAGATATTATGAAGGGTATTAGCGGCTAATAATGCAATCAAGTTCAGACACAAATATACACATATTTACTGCAATTCTTATTCAGCGTTTAAATGTTATGCCATCCTTTTCCTAAAAGCTCAAAGGTTCTCTTCCCCTAACTCCCTTTTGGGGACCCTACTTTCCTCTATTCTTACCGCTTGATTCTATTTTAGTTTTTCTTTGCTTTATATGTAAATGTTTGGCTCATTTCTGAAGTGTGGACATCAACTGCTGTCTACTATCGTACCTTTGGACCTTCCTAAACTTTTTATATCTACTGCTTCTATTTATGTCAGCACTTTATTATGCCTTTCAGTATATATCAAATCTAGTGTAGTTGTACATCAGGTTTCTTATGCCCACCTGGGTAGCGTATATGGTAGCGTATCTGCCTCACCTTCAAGCGGTTCCGAGTTCGTATCTCGATTATTATGAGTTACCTAGATAAAATTTTTCCGGGGTTTTCCCTCATCCTGATAGACGAATGTCAGGTAGCTCTAAGCTCCATGGACCCCGAATCCGATGTGACTTAACGTTGGAAGACGTAAATCACACACAAAAAGGTTTCTTATACTTCTGTTATGCACATTATGCATTCGCATATAAAATGGATACTTACTCTTTCTGAAGCTTAAAATTGTAAATATTGAAATAATTTAACAGCATAAGAGTACATTACCATTATTTTCCAAACATTTGTTTTAAGATGCTACTTGTTTTACAATGTTTCTTGTTTCACTTTCTCTATTACATGCACAATGTTATATATTGGTGTCAAATACTGAGACGACCCCCCGATATGAAAACGGGAAAGAAATAGTTCATGTGGACATATGCATTTAAAATATTTATTGCTAAGTTTCAAAGCAAAATTTAAGGTTCAAAGAGTGCAACTTCTCCTTACTTCATACTTCTGCTTTTGCGTGTACGTTGCAAGTTCTTAGAGGATTCTGTGTTTGATAAATCCTGTGTAGATGCACACCCTCAGAGGGTCAATATCAGGTAGAACAGTGGCATAAATGTCCTTAAACGATGAAAACCATTGGATACAAATCAAATGATCGAGCAGTCCGAGCAAAGACTTCCACCTCGAACAGTCTATCCACTTGTGTGAAAATTTATCATTCAAATAATTACATACTAATGACTGTTTTTTTTTTTTTTTTTAGTTTACTCCCTCCAACGTTAAGCCATATCGGACGGTGAAAGAATTGGGTAAAATGATGCTCAAATGAGTACGGGGTCCATGGGGCTTAGAGTTACCTGACATTCGTCTACCATCATAAGGGAAAACCCCGGAACAAAATCCTTATCCAGGTAACTCAACCTAACCGAGATTCGAACTCGGGAACTCTTGAACGTGAGGCAGACACGCTGCCATGTACGCTACCGAAGCGGGCATCAAGGCTCTAATGTATCCTATGTTCTATATGCTCAGCTAATTTGATAGTTTTATAATTTCTGTCACTTTAAACATTTGGTTGGTAATTAGAATTGATGTGTTTAGTTTACATAACCTGTATGTAGTTGTTTTATTTTGTATGTTGTGATATTAATAAGCCATTTTTGTGGCCTGTGCTTTACTTCATATATTAATTACTATCTTTGAAAATAGTATCAATACGCTTGCATGAAGAGCAAGATGGAGAACACTCGAATTCATCTCTATTTTCAGACATGGTGCGGAAACACGTTTGTATAATTATACTTTTCGATACCTTTGGGTAAAGGTATCCCCCTCGTCAATTATTGAAAATTTTAAGATAATGTTAATACTTGCCGCAGTAATAAGTATAACAATAAGAAAAAGAAGAAAAATGCTTCGAAGATTACCTGTTTCTGTAGATAATGGCTAGCTGACAGATGACGACAAAAACGTTCGAACGGGCAGCAGTTTGGGAAGAGACGCATAATGATCAAACCTTTGAATGAAAAACCAGATGGGCGAGGTTATCACCGCCAGGCTTGAACAAAAGAGACAAATTGTGGTCTCTGGAAAGACAGAACAATGAAGGCAACGTGGGTGAGGGTCCTGCTCTGCGGTTAATCTCGGGAAATTCCAGAGGGAGCTTTCAGATCATTGGTCACAAGGCGTTCTACTCTGTTTACTCCTGTACAAAGGAATCAATACGCACATTTAATATTTTAGGAAGTAATAAATCAATTTTTTTCTTATATATCGAACGGAATCGACCTCTCACACAAAAACTCGCCGCAAAAGAAGAGAGGAAAATCTGTAAGCCAGTGGATAAATTTATTGTGTTTATGATTATATAGGTTTTAGTTCTCTAATTGCTAAAATAACACCACTCCAGCAGTTCGCAAAGTAATTCTTTCTAAAAGTCTTAGAAGCAGAAACAGAGTAGTACTCTAAGTAATATCTACATATTACGCAAGAAAACTAGTAAACCTTTACTGCGATTTGTACACGCGATTCTGATCTGTTTTAGCGATAACTGCGATATCTGAGTGTTTTGTTTGAACTTAATGGAGTAAATGTGAATCTTTGAACAGGTACTGGCCAATTGCCATCCATAACTATAATGTCTGTGTGAGTATTCTTCAGAAGCCTTAGTCGCAATTAAAATAAACAATTTTTATAAAGGCACAGAGCTACATATGTTAATGAACAAATAAAGGAGAGTATTGAAGAAATTATATTTGAAACGTGAATGCGTTCGCTTTGTGAAATTAATTGCATAAGCTATATTATTTTACTTCGATAAACGCTCTTCAAGATCAGCCGAGTGGGGCAGTAAGTGAAATAACGAATCAAACTTGAGAAGTGCAATATTAAGGCGCAAACGTAACCACGGATCTTCCATTCTCCCCTACGATGATCTTAGCACTAAAGCTTCTTTTTCACCGATTTGTATTCAAATGAGTTTGATTAAATTTTCATGTTACTTTTAGGCGCTCTTACTCATGCAGAAACACTTTGTCCTCAAGGGAGCAGTGGAGCACCAAAACTAAACGTTTTAATGACTTGTGGTCTAGCTTCTCTAAGCTCACTGCTCGCAGACTGACTACTAATTCAGGCAGGCTCTTGAGCTTCCTCTTATACTCCCCGGGTTACGGAAAAATTATTTGTAGAAATTTCTGAAACCTCGTCTCTGGATTCGTCTACATGAATATGCTGGCCCGTATCGGCAGAGTTAAAAAAGTAAAGTTCCCTCACTTATGACGTTACCAATGGCTGTCCTGGAGCGACACATTGCATTTCCTTGCCTAAAAACAACAAAAGCGATGGAATGGGTTGACTCACACATACTCCCATTCGTGGTAGTCATTCGCTGCTGCCCCGATCAGCTTTGATTGTAATCAACTTCAGTCGGATCAACCTCTGGTGGTAGTAGGTTTCATCGCTGAATCTCTTCATTGCACATGTGCTATAGGTTCATTTATTGTGTGGCTGTCTACCTAGAGATGACGACGCTCTATGGGTTACTTGACCATTGGTCTACTTAGTGCGCCTCTGCACCAATCTCGTTGCTAGTAGGTCCAGCGAAGCCTTTGCCAGGATTACTTTGCAAATCACAAGATGCTCTTTGTGGCTTCGGAGCACTACCTAGTTTCAACCGACTCGCAGGATTCTTCTGCTACGTCAACCGTCAGCTCGCGGCTTCTAGGAGTGTTCAGGCGAACTATCATATGCGAATATTCACATATTTACAACGCTCTACCCCAAGGAACTCCGAAAATTTCACCAAATGCCTCACATCTTAATAGGGTGAATCCTTATTCCTTGATGGAAGCACCCCGCCACGTCTCATCATGGTCCACCAGCAACCGGTACTGTTTTCCCGCGATCCTCCACTCTATTATCCAAGCTAGAGCATCATTTAGTCGACGACATTCCCCGCGCCACTCCAGCTTTTACCGGTTTTTTGCTGCTTGTTAACCTGACCTTTGAGAGTCCTGTACTACGTATTCGTCAATGTTCGACGGCTTGTTCAATGTTTAGTGTCTGACCAGATATCTACCGCGGGCCTCATCCCAGAACACTCCACCTGGAGGAGTTAATAGGTTGACTCTTCATCTACGTGGTAGATTAATGGTGGTAGCAGTTGATCTGGGTGCTGGCTGCTCCAGTCTCAAGCTTGCGGTATCCCACACACCCGTTGGCATGTCAAATGTTTTGCCTCCCACCGACAACCCTTTAGTAAATTCCTGTCCAGGCACACCTCTGTGGGATCTCGACATTCCTCCGTTTCCGACATACTGAAAACTCGTGATCTTTTTGAGGTAGAGAGAGCAACCAACCCGCAACCAACCCAAATGTGGTCGTCAGTGCCTCATAGATAGTCTTGTACTCCCGAGCAACGGACCCTTTCTTATCTCTGAGCTGTTCAAAGAAGAAAGAGGCAGCTTTCAAGCGATTTAATGTTACCAGAAGTACGCCGATATCGGCGGACCATCCGTAAGGGAGGGGTTCCGAAACCTTCAGCTGCTGTGGTACAAGAATGCGAACCTCTAGCATTCGTAGTGTTTTTGATGTTATCAGGAGTACAGTAGGCCAAACATTCGAGTCCCTCCCGTAGGAGAGTTGTTAAGATTGGATTGGTCTGAGCGGGATAGCGGTTCACGTCACCCCTTGTTACTGGGGTACGTTTGTTTGGCTTGTTACTCCGAAGAGATTGACAGACACCTATAAGAATCTGCGGTATTATCTAGATAGCTAGTAGCTGGTGAGCTACATCATTAACGGTCTTGCAGAGATAAATGTTAGTCTTCCTGGATGGGTTGATGCGTGCAAGTGGCGTATCCAATACAATACCTTGGAAGGTGAAAAGCCCCTTGGACCTGCTCTCTGGATTTTATAGGGAAAGTTTAACTCCCTGAGAAACCTCACTCAAACTACACACGCTGGTATAAAAAGAGCAATTAATTTCCATTAACTCTGTTGAGAGTTTTCTTAAGTAAACTGGCGGAAAAGGATTACGTAACTTTAATGAAGAGCTAAGTTAAAGTTAATTCACCATGATAGTATCATATGATATAAAATATGAGCTTCATTCACCAATATTATAGCGCCTCATTATCCACCTACTATGACAATGTTTTAATGAGCACATTCCTGAAGGGTGTTGCATTTGTATGAAGCCCAGAATTTAAAGTACTTACAGATAATAAGACATTAGGATATGCATCTCATGTGTAAAATGCGATCTTCTGGTGGTTTTCCGGGGATAAAGGTGAAGAATCAGTTGGAGAATATAATGCTGGCATACTGGCATGGTAGCTCAGTGGTTAGAGCAACTGGGCGGACACCGGGAAATCTGTACTGAAAATTCCTGCTGTGGCATTGAATTTTTTAATCTAACCCTGACTCTAGATATTTCTAATTACTGAAGTGTCAGAGCGAGCTAACATTCTGTCGGTAAAAACTGGGAAAAATAAACTAAGCGATAATAAAAACTGCGTGAACTGACGAAAAGACATGAAAAGGTTTCAGGTAATGGCAATTTTACTTATAAGTCTGAATTCTAGAATATTATCTGCATTATCGTTATCATAATTGGCAAATCTGGCTTCTCTGTAATTGTAAATATTCTGTGAGATCAAGAAAAGGCACAATCGTGCAAAAAATAGACTTCCCTCACACAGCTCTAACAAGATATTTCTAGTTAGATACATCCTTGATATTGTTCATTTGATTTCATCCGAAATATATTTGGAAGCTGCAACAGTTAAATAATATCACTGTGATAGGACAAAACAAGTTATTTTGTTTCTTTTCCCTCTTCCTTTCTTTATTCTTTCTTCTGTCTCCAAAACTTGTTCTTCACTAGAGAATAGAAAGTAACATTTATAAGAACTTCACATACTGCTTCTAAGCGAATTACCTATGGTGAAACTCAAATATCTTTGTCATAGGAGCTTCATGAGACGCTAACAATAGAGTGTAAATAAATTACTACACTAGTTTCCCTTGGCATCTACCAGGCGTAATGACTAACGAATCTGCAATGCGGATACATGGAGCTTAGAGGGTGCACTTTGACGTGCGCAAGCTCTTTGACCGGATATTACTTTTTATTTCACTGATTGTGTGCATTGCATACATTTATTGACGAGGCTGATTCAATCGCGAGCATCGCTGTTGTTAAAATCATCCAGCTTTAGATCTTACTTTTTCTTTATACACAAGGAAATTATTCCTTTGAAAGCTCCACTGATGTAAATAATACATGATTTGTTGTCTGCCTTCGTTTAGCATACCACAATCTTTACACAACATTGTCCGTTGCTTTCCTTATTACTCTCTGCGTTTATTCTGCTGTACATAAGGAAGCAGCTCCCATTGAAAACACTTTTCCTATCTCTGTCTTTCATCAGACTTAGGTAGAAGGTTAACATCTCTAGTGTAAATCTTCATTTGAGAAAATCAGTGTGATGATGTAAATACAAAGCTGTAAACCATTAAAAATATCTGCACTTGTATGTATAAAATTAATTTATTTTTATGTACAATTTCTTTCGGAATTTTAGGTTTGAAATATCTATACTATATTCATTATTTGTCCATTTTGCTAGTATTTCTTCATAAAATTATTGTCCTTATGCAGCAATAACTTCAGTATCAATTTACAAGATTAATTATGGTACAAAGAAATGCTAGCGAGAAGGACAAATAATAAATCCATAAACAAATTATCAATAAACTAAGCGCTATAAAAACTTTCAATTGAAATCAAAGCAATATAAAACATGAGGTAAGACATGACAAAGAGACACACGCTAAGAGAGTTTAAGTGCTAGGATAAATTAATAATGGTTGGTATAGCTCAAATAATTAAGATTTTATGGAATTCAGCCAACGGGAAACCATTAGCTTAAAAGAAGTCAAGTCATGTTGTAGGTTAAGTAGATAACGTCCAAAAATTAGGATCGGAACAAGGTTTTCATAAGTTAAAGATCGCACAGACACAACAATGTCAGAAGGGAAGCTTAGACATTTAGTAAAATAAACTCGAAAGTTTTTATCTAAATGATTCCGGGACTGATTTCTATAGATTTTCCATTAGTCGCTATTAAATGTAACAATCATTCTATGTGCCATATCTATCAGCAAATACTCTGAGGAAGAGATTTCATAGCAGATTCCTCGAAGAACAAGACCGAGGCGATGATCACATTACTTCGGTAACAATCACTGTCACATAAGCAATACACAAAACTTCAAAATTCCAGAGAATGTTGCCAAAATTCCAGAGAATGTTGCCAAAATTTAAACATGACCTGTGTATAAGTAAAGGAGGGTTTTCTGTCTTTCAGACGGACAAGAAATATTTAATTTCAACCCCGAATTCGGAATTCCTATCTGGATACATTGGATACACCAAAATAAAGCTTAGAAAAGGGTGTGTGGATGTATGTGTTTCTGTGTGTGCGTGTGTATGTGTGTGGATGTGTGTGTGGATGTGTATGCGTGTATATGTGTGTGTGTGTGTGTGTGTGTGTGTGTGTGTGTGGGTGGATGGGTGTGTGTGTGTTTGTGTGTGTTTCTGTGTGTGCTTGTATATGTGTGTGAGTGTGTGTGTGTGTTTGTGTGTTTGTGTATGTGCGTGTGTGTCTGGTTGGGTGGGTGGGTGGGTGGGAGTGTGTATGTGTGTGTTTGTGTATGTGCGTGTGTGTGCCTGGGTGGGTGGGAGTGTGTATATTTGTGTTTGAGTATGTGCGTGTATGTGCGTTTGTGTGGGTATGTCTGTTTCTGTGTGTACGTGTATATGTGTATGTGTGTGTGTGGGTGTGTATGTGTGCTTGAGTATGTGCGTGTATGTGCGTTTGTGTGAGTGGGTGTGTGTGTTTCTGTGTGTGCGTTTATATATGTGTGTGTGGGTGGGTGTGTATGTGTGCTTGAGTATGTGCGTGTATGTGCGTTTGTGTGTGTGGGTGTATGGGTGTTTGTGTGTGCGTGTATATGTATGTGTGGGTGGGTGGGTGTGTATGTGCGTGTATGTGCGTTTGTGTGGGTGGGTGTGTGTGTTTGTGTGTGCGTGTATATGTGTGTGTGTGGGTGGGTGTATATGTGTGTTTGTGTATGTGCGTGTATATGTGTGGGTGGGTGGGTGTGTGTGTGGCTGGTTGGGTGAAATGCGAAATGTGAAACATTTAATGAGTAATTCTAAAAACAAATTACGGATACGTATTACACGTGACATTTAATGTTTGTATATTTTAACATATTACACGAACATTTTTTGGGAAAATTTTCCCACTTGAACCTATTCTCACACCTTCAAATATTTTTGCTGTACTCAACAATTACTCTAGCAGTTTTCTTTAAAAGACAATATGTTTGCTATATTTCCATGACAAAATATGAATAGCAAATAGCTTGTAAATTCCTCATGATTTGAATGACTCTTTTTGCGTACATTTTGAATAGTTGGAGAACCAAAAGAGATATGCAGAACTTGCTACGCATACAATGTACCTTTCGTTTAATAAACAATTTTTATCTTTTGTTTGTGCTTTATCTTTTTCGATATATTGACTGTATTGCTTTGAATATTCAAATACTTTATACTTCTAACTGGTCATCCATTTATCTACTGTAGTCACACCGAGTGGATTTTAAAGCCACCATATGGCAACCTACATTTTAAGGATTTTTAATATTTTGCTAAAATTTCTACCTACTTGCCTGTACACGCCAACAGCGAAGTGCGTAATAAAATTATTTCTGAAAATATTTACTAGAAATAATATGATGTATAGAGAAAAATAAGCTTTAAAAATAATTTGAAGTAGAGTTTTAAAGAGAAACAATAGTGGGTCGTCATAGTTACATGAAATAAAAACATGGGTTTCTGTATCTCTTATAATATCTTATCTGCTAGCTCCATTTATCTATTTATTCCATTTTTCTTCGTATGTTCGTGATTTCAAATTTCTATACAGTGAAGTAGTGGGTTGAGTATGGTGCTCCGGTTCCCGGTCATCATCGGAAGCACTTTGGGACTTAAGTATGTTAGCGGTCTATAGATCACATTCCCAATGAGGGAATATTTTGCTGATCATACGTTCCACTCTTTTCATGTATGTGATCGTGAAGTAGTTAATGGATTTGTTAGAGCAAGGCTTTATTTTTTAATTGTTTTTAATTTACGTCCTCCAATGTTAAGTCATATCGGACGATGAGTGAAAGGGGTGAAATGATGCTCAAATGAGCCCATGCGCTCCAAATAGCTCAGAGCTACCCGACATTCGTCTTTAAGGATAAGGGAAATCCCCGGAAAAACCTTATCCAGGTAAGTCACCCTGACCAAGATTCGAACTCGAGATCTCTTGAACGTGAGGCAGACACGCTACCGAGGCAAGCCTAGAGCAAGGCTAATAAGGGTCAAAGATTTAACGTTTTATCTAAATGTTTATACAGTCATAGATTAATACAATAATTATTTTATTAGTATTTGTTTCGAACTCGAGATCTCTTGAACGTGAGGCAGACACGCTACCATCTACGCTACCGAGGCGAGCCTAGAGCAAGGCTAATAAGGGTCAAAGATTTAACTTTTTATCTAAATGTTTATACAGTCATAGATTAATACAATAATTATTTTATTCGTATTTGTTTCTGGGTATTTTGATTTGAGACGTAGTGTCTGAAAATCGCCCTACCCAAAATACAAAATTTAATTTTTTTCACTAAGTTGGTAACTATGCAAAATAATTTTTAGATTTAGATTAGATTTACTGTGCATATTCCAAAATTATCAATTTACAACTTTCGGCTACATTTATTTGTCTTTACCTTGTTGCTACCTTGGCTTACATGACACCCTGGTCTTCTGCTCTGCCAGGTAGCTCTTAACCTTCATGCCTCCTTGTTACTTAATTGGTCCCATTGTTTCCCCTCATCATCCTTTCTTATATTCTTTACATTTCTCGCCCATTTTATTTTATTTTCTCACCAATACTTCTTAGATTTTTTTCCTCCCTGCCCGTTAACATTTTTATAGCTACTATCCTCTTCTCTACTTTCTCCCATTTTCCCTCCCAAACCTTTTTTCTCCACATTGCAACCTCCTTGAATTTGTTACATAGTGTTCTATGCTTTCTTTTCCCCCACACAATTCACAAATTCCCTTTACCCTACCCTACCCTCTTAGAAATATTGTTCTCATCCAAGTTAATGTTAAAAGTGCAGTTCAGTTTTAAATGTTATTTAACTAATAGCTTTAATTCAATATATGTATAAACATTTGCTGAAGTTTACAAGTGTGTACCTTTCTACTAAATTAATTGTAATTATGTCAAAGGTACATACAGAACATAACCTGGGATGTCACACACTGTACTCGCTATCAGCAGTATATGTAGTTAATAACAACTTAAATTATCCTTTAAATGGAAAAAACATATTCATTAAATCACTTGTGTTTTATTAAATACATAAATTGTTATTACTCGTCTTTCCAAATAAATGCTATTTGAACCATTTTAGCATATTCATAAATTCAATGAAACGATTTCTCTCCCTATTGTTTGTAAAAGATTACATAAGAAGATCTCGTAATCAACTGATATTCAGAATATGTACTTCTAAAACAACAATGTATTATGGAAAGGGCATTTCTTGTCGTGCTTTCACTATGTAGAGATATTGTCAGGTGGTATTCATGTACAATTATTTGCCTTTAGCGATGGCTGGCAATAACATTGGGCTTCTGTACGCACTAGATACTACAACAGATATCCAGTAAAATACCTAGGTAAATGTAGTTTAGATGACTTGGTAGCAGAAGCATGGAGGCAGGGAAAGCGAAACGTGCTTTCTTTATAATGTTTATTTTGCACATTGTTCGATCAAGCACGACAGAACTTACATGACGAAACTGAAAGAAAGGAATATAAAGATGCAGGCAAAGCATGAATTCTTCCTCCAACAGCAAGTTGCACGCCGTGTATTCTACATTGAACTCCAGGATTCTAACCAATTAATTTTGACGACCTGATCAAGTCTGTGTTACCAGGTTTCTCATCACTCTTACAGCTTTATCACTTTGTAATCTTTTAAAAAGTTCTTCCATCTGCATGCGTTCAGTTTAAAGAACTCTTACCGCCCAATATTTAATCATAAGTTACACCAGATACTTCCTTACGAACAACCACTCAGAAGCACTCAGTGACCTGAATCTCTAAAATGTACTCTGAATTATAAAGGAAATTCATTAAATGCTTTATAGCTATCAATAATGAAAGTTCATGTTTGTTGTAATGTGGACTAAACAATATAGTAGTGATATGGCCTCTAGTAGGTTAAAGCTACGTTAATCGTTAAAAATTATTAATAAAGGTTTGCCAAAATATGAATTTTTTGCTATAATATATAAATACGGAGAGTAATCCAAAGGTTTTTTGAAATGGCTATTTTAAAGCGAAAGGTCCTAATTATACTTTAAAGTTTGCATCAGGTCCACTTCATTGGTATAAACTATTAGACTTCGTACATTTTTGTTCGTATTTAATAATCAAATATCAAATTAACTGCAAGTTATATGGAATTTAAAGATTTTAATCATTGTAAAATACCTAAGCTTGGTAGAAAATACAAAAGAACTTACTGTGTGCTTTACCCTCGCATAATACAAATAAACCTAATAGCACATGGCTTATAATTTTACACGTGGATCAACATAGAGCAAATACTACATTTTTTTTAATTATACCTAACTTTTGAAAAGAGCAATCTAGATTTTCTAAATGGCCTTCAAAAAAACTACGAGAACATAATATTTGGAAATTCCGGTTCATTGCTAACTCGAGCATTTAAGAGCAAATTTTTTATATCTCACTAAATATGTAAAATACAATAATGTTCATAAAATATAAATTTACTACGATAACTTTATTAAATATAACACTCTTGTCACATGCATTAAGTACTGCACATTGCTAAACTTAAAAACACTTGTTTCCGTGGTAATAGCAGACATAGCATAGAATATGAAGTCTTATACTCTGCCTAATTCTAGTCATAAATATTTCATTTTTTGAAGCAACGAGACGTGGCATTGAGTGACTTCCTGATTTTGGATTTCATCTTTTGGGTGTCATCAAAATGGAAATGCTCCAGTTGGAGCTTCAGTGAAATGTGACCTTATCAGAAAATATAATCGTCCCAATAAACCTGTCCAAGCAACTCAAATGAGCCATAGAAACTTCCACCTGCATCCTGATAGGAATTCGGGACATTTGAAAGCTCACTGCCTGGTTCTCTCCTTTGTTTCTCTACCTCACTCTCTTTCTTTTATTATCTGACCTTATTGTCGTCGAATGGCAAAGAAAATACGCACTATCCTGAAGTTCCTCTAGGTGATACAAGCCAACACTATTTGTAAGGAAAAGTACAACTATTTTTTCTGTAAATACGCTACTTTGTAACATTACAAACCTAATGCTACTGCATGAAATAAGTATGCTTTCAAAAAACTGTTCCTATCCAGTGTATAGAGTGCACCATCCACATCTTTTGGCACATATGTAGCACTTAATCAAATAAGGGCCTTCATTTATTCTTGAATTGTATAACTTCCTTATTGTACAGCTTATTTCTTAACGTTCCATAGGAGATTAAACCACAAAGCCGAGCAAATGTTCTAATTTTCTAACTTCTAACTCAATGAGAACACACACATTTTCAGAAAAAAAAGCTGTATGTTTCCACTCCAGTTTTGCCCTGCTTTATTTCTTTCAAAACACTACACTTTGTTGCCAGGGTGATTGAGGTCAAGGACAAAGGGGTAACTGCCAAGGTCAAAGAACGTTGGCAAATAACCAAGAGTTGGAATTGAGGATTGCCTAGTTATAAAAAGCTTTTCCACGAGAGTAACTATATATTTCTGATCAAGAATTTATATTTGGAAAAACATAAAATGGTAGTTATTCATTTTAACAAAAGAATGAACGCCTTTCTACAAGAGACAGTAATCAGGGACTCTCCTGATATTCGAGAAGGACTGAAAGAGGCAAGAAAGAAAGTGATAACTAATTAAAGTTTATGAAAGCCGGGGTTCTGAAAGGGAGTGATGAAGGTTGCTTTAAAACTAATGAGAAGCTCTTTAGCTCATCATTGTGGATATTAAAGAAGGAAAGTGGCGCAGAAACTTTCCCTCAGTATGTAAGCCATTTCGTGAATAGCTTCAAGCTATCTCAGAGTGCCGTACCACAGTAGTTTTTATTTAATAAGAAAGGCGTGCAAGTGTTTCGTAACATTGAATATCCACACAAGAGGCTTCATCGAAAGTTATACAAGCATTGCTCAGATTTCCCATTAAAACATCTGATGCCTTACGTTCAATTGGCTTTCTCTGTCCACTATCTCGTTATTTTTATATCAGTTCTTATAAACTTTTTGCCTATTTCATGAACGTAGAGATAAAGCTTTGCAAACAAATAGTTCGACTATACAATTTCCATTGGGCACAAATAGGAGAAATAGAATGAATGGGTAGATCTTTAAAAGCGAGGGGTTACATAGCTGGTTGTAAATTTTATAATCCTCCTGTGATATCGCGAGGAACTACTGTAAGAAACATATCGAAAGTTTGAAACAAATGATATCTGGAACAGATATTTATGTTTAAGTCATTATGTGAATTTTTGCTTATTTATTTCTAATTTACAAGTTTTCTGCTAATTTTTTTAAGGAAAGATTTTTCAAGAGTTAACCTTATCTTGAATGACGAATGTCGGGTAACTTTAAGCTCTATATACCCTGGGCTCATTTGCACATCATTTCACTCCTATCATTCATCTTTCTTTTATTTAAAACAAACTTCGATATGACAACGTAGAGGATGTAAAATTAAAGAAGAAATACAAGTATTAGAATTGTTCTATCGTATATCCTGACAACTAAATAGATGTTTTCGCTGTCTGACATCTAATTCACATCTACACGAAATGTCGAATTCCAGGGTGGTCTGAAAAGTTTCTGACCTCAACATGAATATGGCAGCACTCGTAAATAAAAGCTAGTGCTTCGTTAATTAATATGTTGACTGTTACCAAAGTTTCAGATATTTTTGACGCTCAGTTGTTATGTAACAGTGTTTGAGTAAGTTGATGTGAGTGTTTTTATGAAAATGGACAAAAACGAGTATCGCTGTCATTAAATACTTTTTAGAAAGGCAATAAACCTACAAAAATCAAAGATGAGTTGGATTCTGTGTACGGGACTCTGCACTATCATTTACCACAGTGAAATTTTGGGCATTTGAATTTAAACGTGGCCGTAAGAGCTTGGGAGACGATGAACGTTCGAGATTTTCAGAAACTGCAACTATCAAAGAAAACTAGATGACCGCCGAATTAAAGTGAGAGAGATAGCAGCGGCTATGAACATGTCAAAAGAACGTGTTAGTCATATATTAAATCAACATTTAGACTTGAGAAAGCTGTCCGCGCGTTAGGTTCCGCGTTGGCTCACGTTAGACCGAAAGCGTGTTCGAACGAACATTTCCAACGCCCTGTTGCTGCAGTTTAGGCGCAATAAATCCAAGTTTTGGCGCCCAATAATTACTCTAGATGAAACTTGGATACACCGTTATGCGCTCGAAACAAAAATACAGTCCAAAAATACAAACTGCGAAGGGGGAACCGGCTCCAAAAAAGCAAAACTGTTATTTTTTCGGCTGGGAAAGTAATGGCGACTGTTTTTGGGATAGTCATGGAGTTATTTTAATCGATTATCTTCAAAAAGTAGAAACCTTTACAGGAGTATACTACGCATCATTACTTAACAAACTGAAGGCAGAACTTGCGGAAAACGGCCACAGTTGCAGAAAAAGAAAGTCCTGTTTCAACAATACAACGCACCGTCTCACACCTCAGTGGTTGCAATGGCGAAAATCCACAAATTACGGTTTCAACTGCTTGACCATCCGCCTTACTCACCAGATCTAGCCCCAAGCGACTTCCTTTTGTTCCCTCGTCTTAAAATTGCACTCGGAGGACAGAGATTTTCGTAAAAAGAAGAGGCAATCACCTTCGTGAACAATTATTTTGCAGAGAAAATCGCCGAGTACTATTTGCCAGGGTTCCGGTGCATCGCTGGGAGAAATGTGTAGAGTTACAAGGAGACTATGTTGAAACATAAAAATAAAAAAAATTAAAATAAATGTCTTGTATCTTTATTAGGTCGTCAACTGTTCAGACCACCCCCTTAGTATGAAAAGTTCACAATCGACTTTTAACATGACGTTTCAAAAACATATAATTATTCAACATAAGTTAAATGTTATAGTTAAATTACTCTAATTATTTAAAGTCTAGAGTAAATTATATATTAAGTAATATAATAGTTTGGAAGCTTCGGCAAACAGATTAAGTTATACTAATATTACAAGAGTAGGTGTTTGTAATGAATATATGCATGTAATCTCAAAATTGACTCAGCCAATCCTGATAATCGTTTCACCATTTTCTCGTATTATTTATGAGAAACTCTCGACTCCACTGCTATACAACCCATACACAACCGAGGTGAACCACTCCCCACCCCTACGCATAATGTGCGTCGTGAGTGGGATGCAGTAGTGGAGGATGGAGCGTGGGTATCACCTGGATTCCTTCCCGTCCGCTGAATATTATTTTCATATCCTGGAAACGAAGTTGTGAGCAGAGAACAAGAACAAGGTCGGGAAAGGGGTTCGGCCCATTGTTATATAAATGAGGATTAAGATGATGTGAAATAAAAGAGAAGTTGATGAGAGAAAAGGTAATGATGGATCTGAATGTCAGGAGAAACCAGAGAACTTGGATAAAACCCGCCAAGATGCTGTTCCGTCCACCACAAATCCCATATCCGTCCCCTGGAATCGAACCCTTGGAAAGAGACAAGCGGTCTAACCACTTAGCCACGATGTTATTCATTCTCAAAACATGGAGTGTAAAATAGCTCTTTATATGAATGGATAAATGATTAAAAAGTAAGAAATAGTTTTACAAAGCCTTTTTATTTCAATAACTGAACGTGAGCACACTATAGTTATGATGGAAAACAGATACCAAGAAGGCTTTGGCTTTTTATTCAGACTTATTACTCCACGTAAAATGCCTGTCAAATAAAACAAATGTCGCGGCGATTACACTTTGAACAATATTTATCACAATGTTATCACGATTTAGCCACTGAGAGACAGGAAAGCTAAAAAAGAATCAAAGCTTTTTATAACGGACAAATTTATATGAATGATTATGATGATGACGATGACGACAATGACGGTGACGGTGACGGTGACTGTGACGATGACGATGATGATGACGGTGACGGTGACGGTGATGGTAATTAACGTCGCTAGCAATTGACAGTATTATATCAGTGCTGGAATTATAGACGAAACCTATGAGATGCCGCTGCCAAAACATTTTAATAGGTAACAAAGTAAGAAAGTTTTGTCTTATTTACTTTGTACGCTGTACTCAGGTTGGTGAGCAGGATATGTTAGACAATCGCGTAAATAGAACAAGTTGGATCAGGTAATTTTAGAAACCAGTCAACTGATATTTTATGATTTACAAATAAGGTTATATTACTGGATGATCGAAGAGCGTCTTTTCCGAAGTAGTTAGCTTAGCCTACTGGGTGTTTGCAGTTTTCACATTTATAGTTTCGTATTTAAGAGTTTCTGCATGATATGTTATGGGCCAAATTATGGCTTTTTAAAATGTCACTTATTGTAGTTGTATAAAAATCTCTGGACTATTCCGACCGATGATTGCTCCCCTGCTAAGCGATACATCCCAGAGCCTGAAAGACTGTATGAAGGATGTAAAGGAAGTTACATATTCCATCACGTTTCACATCCTTTGGTATGTATATCAGGGCGATTTTTCTCCCGCTGTTATGAATTACCAGGGTTTTAAGAAGGGTCAAAGGGGCGGATTAATCGTCATAACCTTCTAGGTCGTTGCAATAATTCCATAAGAACTGGGGGATGAAAATTAAACCAACTAAATCGTCGTTTGAGTTGAAAGGTTCATTTTGCAATATCGAGTGAGCCAGCTAGTAATAAGTTAGCAAGCAATTGGCCTGGTTCAGTCGAACCTGGAAGCTGTAAGAAAAGCATGTAAAACTACCAGAAGTACCAAGAGTTAACCGTGGTTTGACATTTTATTTCTAAACTTTTAAGTTTCACTTGAATAGCTTCCGTGTACACGAGAAACAAAGAGTTAATAACGGAGCGGGATGGTCGCTTCGTCTATGGTCTGCAGTCGCAGTTCGATTAGCGTGGCCCAAGTTACCTTATTCATGGGTTTTTTCGGGGGTTTCCGGGTCACTAAGTGAATGCTGGATAGGTTAATTACATCCCTCGAATTTCCTGTTCCTCCATTTCATCTCCATTATCATTTTATATCATCGTTTTCATGGTAGTCTATTTCAGGAGAGAAGTGTTGGCGGTTGTCTTGGTAGTGCATGGAGGATAACAAGCTATCAGTGAAGCACTTCCTCCTCCGGTAGGACGATTGCCAGTCTCCGAACCAAGTTCTCATGGTTGAGACAGTTTCCGAACCACAGTAGGGTGGGATATCCGTTCTCCTGGCCTGCCGGGGAAGATTCCATATAAATAATATGTAGGGACACTGCCCCCTGCACTGTCGTGACTCATTGAGTCGATCGCCTCTCACCTCATCCTTTCTCCCAAGGGATGTCTCACTTGATGGCATAGTTACAATAGACCAAGTGTGGTTTCCGTGCAAAATCCCGTCCGAACTTAACCAGTTATCCCGTTAAGAGTTAATATCATCTCTGAGGACACCATAAATACTGAGAAAATAGTATAGAGAAGCACTGTTCAACGATCCTTACTTATTCTCAGTAGTCAGCACACACGGAACTTATAAGACACGACAAGAAGGTCAAAACAAAAGGGCCAAATTTAACTGTTGTTACTCTATGATCGATGTTAGAGAAAAGAACAACTAGTGTTACATGAACTCGCTGTTACTTTTTACTTTATGAGGCTGAGAGAACGTGAATAATTATTTTATGTTGACAATATTCGAGTAATTACGATAAGCTTGACATAGAAGTACGATTCATTGATTTGTGAGCTTTGACAGATACGACATATAGTTAAATCATTACTTGTGTGAAATGATGTGGAATTTTGAATTCTAAGCTATATAGTATTGTTTTGTTTTTGACGAAGGTTATCTGGACTAAGTCTGATCGAAATCTCTGCAAAAAATACAGAAGCACTATTCAACAACGCTTACTTATTCTCAGTACTCTAAAGACTGGACTACGTAAGCAGAATGAAGCGATGGCAATATAATCACAATGCATAACCTAACTAAATTAATAAGTACAATATAATTAACCATTAGAGTCCTTTACTTTTAGAAAATTTAATAAATTTGACCGGAATACACTAACAATTCCAAACATACCTCACTGTCTCTTACCAATCACCCAGTTTCTGTTAACCGCTCAAAACATTCCAATGGCCTAGATAAGGAATCTTTTTTAATTTACGTCCTCCAAAGTTAAGTCATATCGGACGATGAATGGAATGGGTGAGAAATGATGCTCAAATGAGCCCGGGGTCCATAGGGCTTAGTTACCTGACATTCGTCTTTCAGGATAAGGGAAACCCCCAGAAAAAACGTTATCCAGGTAACTCGCCCTGACCGAGATTCTAACTCGGGACCTCTTGAACGTGAGGCAGACACGCTACCATCTACGCAATTTTAATTTTAATTGTTCTGCACTGAAATAAAATATTTCACCCAAAAGTGTATCATCAAAGTAACAAGTTGAGCAAACACTATAGTAACTTGTATGTGATAAGCTTGATTGTTTTAAATTCCTTAAAATAAGGGTAACAATTAGACTAATGTGTTCAATATGAAACTGAATTTAAGTATTTGTGTTCATTAAAGGAATTTAAAGAACTACAGTAAATTTTCTCAGACTATCAGCCAAGTGAATTCTGAAAGAGTGTCCAAGCTTTCAAGATCTAATGTTTATCTCATCTTTTATAACCAGTCCGGTTGTGGTATAGGCCAGATACCGCTGTGTGATTCGCTCGAGTCCGGCACGAGGGGATTGACTATGAACCAAATCTTCCAAAATTCACTTGGCTGATAACCCGAAAAAAATTTCAGATCGTGCCAAGGAAAGCTTCTAGTCTTAGTGTCCCAAAAATGTTAAATCCGTGCAATTCACGACCCACTATCTTAGAAATACTTTAAGATATAGATTGAAATGTTTACAGGATTCGATGAATGCGTTCTAGGTTCTCTGATTAACTGCATACAGCAAGTTTATATATTAAGGAATATAAGATTATTTTCTTTATTAGGCCATTTCAGAAATGTAAAACCAAATTGTTCACGCAAAAGTAGATTCACGACAATACATGTTTATTTTTGTGATACTAAAATGCCATTTGACTACCTTCTATATTTCTCAGAAAACGAGTCATTTATGCCTCAAAATCTTATTCATAGAAAAGTTCCTTCAAAGATAAGTGGGTATAAACAAATTTACTCATATATCTAAAGAAATAAGCCACGTTACCTGAAAATATTATGTTACTATTAGCAGCATATCAGCCCTAAAAGTTGGGCTGTAGTTTTATCAATCTAATCCAAAATACATACGAATTACGCTTTGGTAACAGAATTCACAGTACAAAATGGCATAAGGAGTGCCATTAGTAAAAATATATTTAAGGTATGATTAATATATCTAATAGTAAAATATACATTAAAGTAAAGAGAAGATCCAAT
Organism: Mantis religiosa; assembly: GCA_030765055.1. Lineage (NCBI taxonomy): Eukaryota > Metazoa > Arthropoda > Insecta > Mantodea > Mantidae > Mantis > Mantis religiosa. The sequence continues at coordinate 76,012,942 of CM060951.1, forward strand.
TTAATAGCTGTAGGAAACGTTAAAAGCACGTGGAGTTTCATGGGTCTCCCCTTAAGATAGAGAATAAAATGTCAAAAATATTAATTAGTTGCACTAAAAATAGTCTTAGCTCATCTGCCACATTCTTGTAAAATCCTTTTGACACGAAACATTTTGAATTCTACCTCGTTACCAGCCACTCCCTCCCTCACCTGCTCTCCTTACAACCGACGCTTCTACAGGCTTTGCTGTGAAAGAGGAAACGTGCTTCGACGTCATTCGTAGACGAGTTGAAAATCCCTGACCTAGATCCTCTTAATCCAGGCCTCGTCAACTGGAGGAACTTCGGTCACGGACAACTTTCTCCCTTCCGAACTGCATGGGTGGAGGGGAATACACTGAGACAATGTGTTCTTGAAGTTCAGTCGTGATTGTTGTGTAAAATGGATGTATCATATGAGAATCTGTGACAAATTATTAATTCTACAAATATTCATGTTTAGTTTTTGAAGCTATTCTTAATAAGATGTCAGGATTCAAAATTCCCGTGATCTATGCTTAATATTTTCTTTTACTTCAGAGGAAAATCATTTAACACCACATATGATGACACTGGTGATAAATTAAATTAAATTATAACTGGCCCAGCCCTAATTTTTAAGATACTTTCACTTAGTTATTGTCAGTTATTGACTGAGGGCAGACTATAATAAAGTTCAATCAGACAGATCAATGCTAGTAAACTTTAAACCACAACTCGACCACTCACCAGTGACAGCCTTAACGACCTCGGCTAGCTATTTCCTAATGATGAACCACCCCGTCGCAACTAACTTCCTTCTTTCTAGCTTACAATGAGTTTTATTTGGCAAGATGCTTTGTTGTTAGCATTATTACTGGCGATAAAACACATTTCTAACAAGAACCTTCGTGATCACCACTGCTTGAATCAAAATACCTTCATATACAACCTGCAACATGTCAATTAACCGAAAATGTATGATATGAAGTAGCATTTATAGATATTCAAGAAATAGCCATCACAGCCAATGTAATAGACCTGACCTTCATTATTATCCAAGCATGTGAGTCATTGGCCCACCTCCTTAGCGTAGATGGTAGCATGTCTGCCCCACGATCAAGAGATCCCGAGTTCGAATCTCGGACAGGGTGAGCTACGTGGATAGGGTTTTTTCGAGAGTATTTCCTTATCCTAAAAGACGAATATGGGGTAACTCTGAGCTCTATGAGTCCCAGACTCATTTGAGCATCATTTCACCCATTCCATTCATCGTGAGATATGACTTAACGTAGGAGGACTTAATTATAAACAACAAAAAGTCATTCACACATCGAATTCGTGATGATACTTCATCATATAGGTCCTCTATTGTCAGTAAAGTGATTTCAATCTTTTTTTTTATTAAAATTATTCATACGCTACGCATCCGTTAGTCTGTATGCAAACTTTATTCTTCATTTATTCTTTATGTATTGAGAACTGTTCATGTGCATAATTGCATTGCGATTAGATTTTTATAGTGTTTAACGCTTGTTTTTACTGAATACATACCACAGGCAGTAGACACGATGATACCTGAAATGAAATGATAGTTTAGGAAACTAAATCCTGTAGGAACGTTTTCCAGGTCCAAGAGTAAATTATTCCCCCGATATTTGCCTGTTATGGAGAAGAAAACCTGGAACAACAGTTTGGTCGGAGAGGATGAACAGCGTGGCTTTGAATTTCGGACCTCACTCTCAGTGGTTCATACTTCGACGAGCTTGGTCATTGGGTTTGCGATTGCATGTAAAACACAAATTCCAACATGTACGTCTTTTTTATGAACAGTAATTATAAAGCACAACAATTGTTAAACAGTTGGCTTCCAGTTATGTGCTCTTAAAGAACTCAACAAATTTCACGAGAGATTATTTGGTTTGTTATCTTTGACGTTCAGTTCAACCTTACTTCATTTCATTCTAGCGTCAGTACTTAGAAATTCCTATGCCTGGTCATTACATAACACTAGCTCACTATCTTGAGCCTTGGAATCTAGTGCTACAATTGGTCCGACTCAAGACGACCTCTGCCACATTAATAACTGAGCATCATTTTCTATAGTCCAGGCTTACCAGTTGTGCAATTTATCCCGTTATCTTTATTTGTCTTCTTGTCTTATCTAACGAGTTTAATTTTGTGTTTAACAAACTCAAGTTTAGGTTGTCTGAAGAAAATCGAGGATCCACCTACAAAATCCTGTAAGTAGTAAAAGAAGGAGCCATTGCTTAACCATTTACTTTATCCATTAGCATACGTGGCAGATACGATTGCGAAAACTACAATCATACCTTTTCATTATATAATTTAAAGTACCACTGCATAAAAATTAAAATGTCATGTTGGCGCACTCAGCAACAGCCGCATTTGAGAGTTTAAGATAAAGTGTGCGAGTAGAACATGTTCAGGTACCTCCAGGCCCAATAAATATAACCTAATAAATCAGTAAATTGGATACATGCTGAGAAAATATATTTGTTCCTTTATATAGACACGTTCATAGCAACAAAGCAATGCAACCAAGGATAGCAACATATTTCTCTTTTCTGATAGCTTACTAATCCGAAATACTTTAAAATGGTTAATATTTAATATACAATTTAATATACTATGGTTAATTGATTTATGCTGCGTGAACAGTAACGATCCAGTACGAAATTAGAACGAATTATACCATCCCGGCGAATAAGGTTTACACTCCTAGTAAAATAAAAGACTTAAAACAGCGGCTGTAGGAAGTGCCAGCTTACTTATTGACAGTCGGCTGAAATAATTGCAAATGCTAAAATCAAATTGGCCAATGTTCATGCAGAAAGTGTTGTCAGGCGTAAAAGACGTGCACCAACGGCAACTATGCGTAATAAAATATTAAGCATCATTCAAATATACATTACCTCAACCCACTATAGGATAGGAGAGGTTTTCAAGTTGTTTAGAGGAAATTTAGTGCTTCTGCTCTGAGCATAAATCACTTCAGGTTGCTTATTGAATAATCATTTGTCCAGCTTAGATGCATATATTAACACATTCTATACATATTTTCTATATTTTTTAATTAACAACATTTCAGCTCGAGCTTCAAATACGACTTAAAATCTGCCCAGTCTCTTTCAATACATACTTTGAAAACGAGTTAAAATTTTACTCATTCCTTTTCAGATCGCATGGTTTGTACTTTTAAAGCATACGTATGTTTATATTTGAGATTAGCTTGTGGTTTCTTTCCCAACTTTTTCAGTGCTAAATGACCATAGCCATGTAAAGATAAAAGTTATATAAGTTGCGTTTTAAGTATGGTACGGAAAAATTGTTGTACACTTATCATTAAAAAAAATTAAATCTAATTATAAACAGACAGCGGAACTTGGACACCGATGAAAGAAAGACAGGCCGCTTACAGTACCTGTAAGTGTATTGTTTGCTATATGAGAGTGTTTACTAACTGCCCATTGCAGTTGATTCAAAATTTAATATCATGATTTTCATGTACAAGAATCTAAATAATCAAAACAGACAACCTGAAAATTACAAGCCACATGAACTGTACATCAAGTATTTATATTTTATTCCAATGACGTCATCTTATAATACGAATCATTAGTGTAAAACCACAGGATATTTTCTTCTGGACTTCTAGAAATTATATTTTGGAATACCCTAGTACTAATTCTACAACCATAAAAACATATCCCAAAGAAGAAACAGAACAATAAAGAACCTTAGATCAATGAACAGTATTTCACAATGAACACTTGGAACTTCTGTTATGAATACTATAGTCAAACATATCTTGAAAATCTGTCACAGGACATGGAAGGGCTTTTATTTTAAAATATATATAAGTATATTACTTTAAGTAAAAAGTGTATGCTTATTATCCATAAATTAATTATGGATATCGATTTGCTTTGACTTGTCACTACCTCTCCCATGACAAATGAAGCACATAAGCAAGTACTTTACTATAGTTACATAGTGTTCATGTTTCGTTTTCTGATTATAACATTGACATTTATCTTTTCAAAACATTTATTGACCGTATCTAATGAAGATCATGATTCACAATCGGTAGCGTTGGTAGAAGCGTAGAGCATAATTATGTTCCCTAGAGTCTTGATACGCCTCTAACCTTCTGATTCCGTAGTGGAAGCGATCATTCACAAAATTCAAAAGAGCGTCCCGCTATGAATAAGCAATGCATTAAGCCACTGTTCGCGTGAAACAAAGATGAACTGTCAAATGTTTTAAAATACAGAATAAATAATTATTATTCAATACAAATACAAACTACGAACCCATTATGAAAGAGGATTTCGTTTCGTTGCCTTATATGAATATCTGAACCAAGAAGCTATTCCAGTAACATTCATGCCTCTGAAGAGAATGCGGAAAATAGGTCAGAACATTGGCTTCTGTAACTTGTATTTTGATACATCTAATTACAATGCCACTGTTTCTTCTTTTGTAGCTTTGCTTTGTCCTCCAGGCACAACAGAGGAATGTGTAGTATTAAAGCAGTGTTAATGTACGCTTTAGCGGAGAGAAACCAGGAGCAATGAAAACTAATGGAAAAATCCGGAGTTGAATGGCATCCTACGCGACAACACGTGATTCTATCCTTAAGGCAAACAAATGATGCCTCATTTAGCTACATCTTGCTCTATCGGCGACCAGTCCAGAAGTATTCAAGATTCTCTCCAGAATTTCCTACTTAGCTACCAAAATTCCCCTAATAACCTTCCCTTTTGCTGATGACTCTAAGGATCCCACTACTAACTTCCAATACGATGTTATCACTTCATTTGTACATTAGCCAAATTGTCTGCTTCCCCTCCTAAAGTCTCTCTATAAATTTTTAAGAAATACTCTTACATATTCCAAGAATTCCCAGCTAGCTTGCCATACCTAATCTGGCAACTTGGGATAGTAACTTTGTCCTCTCTAATGTAACTTACCAAACTGCTTCTCCAAATCTGCCTGAGACTAGCCCTCGCTAATTACCTTACATTAATGACATCTTAGCACGAGCCAAACTGTACTCATAAATTATTGCCAAACCATCAGCTTTTAACATTTAACGTCTGCACAAAATATTCATATTTGATTTTGTTATAAGTATTAATTTTTCCAACTGATCCATAATTTTTGTATCGGTGTGGTAAAGAGATATGTGACAAGGTATGTGGTTGTTTGTTCGCAGGTGGAGGAAGTGGAAGGTTCTTCCTCGACCAGCCACCATCTCCACCACTCCCCGGACAGCGGCGGTTCTACTTCATCTCCCCCACAACACCGTATGATGGTGGACAGCACGGGGGTGGGACCAGGAGGCGGGGCAGCGGACTCTGGAGCGACGGGGACTGCCGGGGCCGGCTCCGAAGGAAGTGCTAGCGAGTCCTCGGCACGGCAATCAGGAGTTCAGTCCCTAGCCACGTCTCGCGAAGAGGACGGTGAGGATGCGGGACCAGGGACCGGGGCGGCAGGAGGTGGCAGTAAACGGGATAGTCTGACCTCTTCCGACAAAAGTCCAGGGCAAAGGTAATTAACGGTGTGGTGAATGTTAGCTTGTTTCCCTTTGACGAATAAAAGAGCCAAATGAAATAAATCAAAATTGCAGATTCCTCTTATATTATTCACATTCCTCTTAATCTTCCTTCCGCTTCCTAATAATTAAAAATTTTGTCCTTAATTGAGCTTGCCCCAGGACGGAGATGAGAACGATGATTATTCGCAGAAAGTGGGAAAATTCCTTGGAAAACTTACAAACATTAAATATAATGAACAAAAACTCGGACTTCAGTAAAGGCTTACAAAAATATACTTCTTTGAGGAACGTTTCGGCATGAAACGAAAACTGTGTTCATACATAAGGCGTAGACTAGCACAAAAATTAGTGTAGCAATAATAATGTAGAAGTAAACAGGGAATGCAAAACATAGAAATTATGTGTAACTTAACACAATCCCCTTATAAACTATGTGATGCTCTGTGTCAAAATCTGCATTTTTAAATAAATGCTTAACGTATAATATGCATACTACAGCTAAATAAATTAAAAATATCTCTGTTTTTATATCATGAATCAAGAAGTTGTTCTAAAGAATAATTCTATGTATGCAAGTACACAAATCACTGCACTTAGTCTTTATATACTGTTCCTTTTAGTCTTATTGATACATCCAGGGATCACAGTAAGATTTAAGTGGTTGCGAAGTTGAAATGTTCAAATGAGCTACTCCATGTATATCACATATTTCCTTTCGAACAGACATAACAATAAAAGTGTAGTGATTATTGATTTGAATTTAAATAAAATTTGAATATGAATGTGAATGTAATTTTATGAGCACAGCTGCTAGGGTGCTTATGAGTGGTTCAAGTCTTAAAGTACTCAGGTTTTTATTTTCCAATTGACTTAAATAAAAGCTATGCTCTTGAATGAAATATTCTTAGGCCAATGACTTATCACATAGTGGACATAACAGTTCATTTATATATCTATTTCCCCCTCATCTAGTGCTTAAACGTAAAATTGCCAAGTTATTTTGACGTTTAATTTATAATTGAACTTTCATATTATTCCACAACAATAAGTTATTTTGCCCCAAAATTAAACCAGAACGTCACTGGAAAAAATGTGGATACTTTTGTCTCGTTTTCCATATAAACTGTCCAAAAATTGGGTAAGAAGACGCTTTCCCTTCTTATGAAATTTAACCTAATTTAACAATTCAATGTGATACCCATGCCATTCTTTCCTTTCTGCTCTACTCTCTATATCTAGTAATTTGTGCTCAACCATATCAGTTTAGACATTATTGCTAAATGTTCTTTTCTTCGTCAAATGGAGCAACCAATTAAATTTCTGTGTTTTAAACCCTAAATAAATGATAAGCAAACTAAATTCACAATACTGACGAGTGATGTACCTAATACCGCAAGAGACTAAGTATCAGCCCTCTGCTGGAAAAATATAAACATATGCTTCAGTTGTCAGTTCTGTGAATATGATCTACCAATTATTGTGCTAAATCCTGAAACCATAATGTATCTCAGCGAACAAAGACAAAGCGTTAGTTAGTTGACTGGCGGCGAGAAGTTTTCTTATTTTTCCCTCCGTTTACGTATGTTCTTGGCATACAAGATTTCACACAGCTCTTCCATCCCTCTAATTTTAACTCGTCTTGCAAATTCTGAGTAAAATTGAATAACAAATTCTCCGTTTCTTCTTTATAGTCTTTGCAAAATTAATTTTAATAATTAATTTACATTATTTTCCCTAAATATTGTTGCGTGTATAGGCTGAGCAAGATCTGGAAATTGTAATAATCATTATTATATGACATTTATTTCCTGTGGCTTGAGTTTGGTCAAAGCTGTTGGTTGATGATTAAGCTTAAACTCTACTGACTGGCAGAACATGCACTTTGGACTGCTGTCAAGGGAAATAATACACAGGTAGCCTGTAACAAGCCTCAACGTGTTCTCCATGTTGTAAACAATGAATCACACATCCTACTGATCAAGGGAAATAATGCTTAGGTGTTCAGTAACAGGTCTAAACATGTTCTCAATTATGTAAACAATGATTGCACAATATGGTGCAATAGTTGGGCGGAAATTGACAGTTAGCGTGGGAATTGCTGAGTTCGCTTTTAGGTAGGACTCCTATTTAAGCCTGGTTGAGTTAGCACCCGCGGAACTTGACAGAGAGATTTGAGAGAGGACTTGGTGATGGTCTCTATGTTGCATGAAGGTCTGGGGGTTGATAGAAATTGCGAGAGGTACAAAGGTACAGCATTCGAAGTCCGGTGCCGATATCATATGTTACAAGACAAAACTACCAAGTTTTGTAGGGGTTTAAAAGGTAAGGGGTTTTACCCTTTAACCTCGTGTAACTGTGAGCGTAGCTATGGAGAAGGTAGACCAGAAGAAACATCTACTTCCAAATGAACTGAGTAACTGTATTTCAGAGATACCTAGCGTTTCTATAGGGCACTCCCTGGATCTGGATGAGGTCAGGGACGCTTTAGAAACATTTAAATACATAATGACATAGTGCAACTATACCTTTAGAGATGCGTTGTTTGTATGGCTGAACCTTGTGCAACTGGCAAGAGATGTACGGCCCGGTGCACCCTGCTGGCGATCTTACACGTAATAGCATTTTAAAATAATCTCTTGCTAATGTTTATAGAGCCATCCAACATAGAGACCATAATCAAGTCCCCTCTCAAATCTATCTGTCAAGTTCCGCGGGTGCTAACTCAACCAAGCTTAAATAGGGGTCCTACCCAAATCCAACTCAGCAATTTCCACGCTAACTGTTAATTTCCTCCCAACTATTGCACCATACTGTGCAATCATTGTTTACATCATTGAGAACATGTTTAGACCTGTCACTGGCCATCTAAGCATTATTGCCCTTGATCAGCAGGATGTATGATTCATTGTTTACAACATGGAGAACATGTGGAGGCCTGTTACAGGCTACCTGTGCATTATTTCGCTTGATCAGAAGGATGTGTGATTCACCAGTCCAAAGTACATGTTTTGCCAGTCAGCAGAATTTAAGCTTAATCATCAATAAACAGCTTTGCCCAAACTCAAGCCACAGGGAATAAACGTTACATAATAATGATTATTGTAATTTCCAGATTTTGCTCAGCCTATACACGCAACAATATGTTCTATGCGCTCCAAGTTGAGTAAAAGTGAGTTCTAAATTTCTTTTTAAATGTATAAAGGTCCGTTTTGTAAAATGATGCACCAAGGTGTAACATTCTTTTATATGCAGTAAACTTGGTAGAAAAGAAAGGTGTTCAACAATTCAAAACATACGTAAAAAGTACATAATATTAAAGTTCTGGTCGTATTCACTTTAACGAAATTTTAAGCATATTTTTTAACAAAACAATTCACTGGAATTAAAATCAAACTCTCATATCAAAAATTGTTCCTGTTTATAGCTATATAAAATGCTTAAGAGAATGAACTGATGGAATAAAGATTTATCGTTTAGCTAAATCTAACATATATAGCAAATGCAGAGTTTTCAGTGTTAAGACGGTATTTATATTTAAGTATGGTGTAGAGCTGAGCATACGGAGAACAACAGAATATATAAACACTAAATTATTAAGAGCTTCGTTGGCGTTTAGCAAATTATCACCTATGCTTCAAAAATGTATATTAAACACCCGAATTAAACAGATATTCACTTTATGACTGGAATTTTTACTCAGTTTACTTGATGACATTTTCATTATTTAGATTTTAGGCTGTGAAGTGTCATACAAACTGAGTAATTTTTCCAGAATTATTGCACAAAAATATTAATACATACCACGAGTTTATGGAAACAATCAGCGCGATTAGCTTGGATCCAAACCCCAGTCAGCTGACTCGCTTTCCGTCAACGTTTACTGAAGTAAAGTCATTTGTTCAACCGTGCTAAACTAGACATTTAAGCTTAACTGTGCTTAACAATTCAAAAGTTAATGAAGATAATCTAAAAATACAATAAAACCTATTTTACTGCATTTAAAATATCTCCTGCATCAATTTATACGATTTACATAAGCTTTTTACTTCGAATACCAAATTGTGTTTATAATGCGTAAGTTTCATTAAATAACAAACGATTCAGTCTCTATCTCTTCATACTAAACTTCATTTAAAGTCATACTTTTATATAGGTGTATTCTTTTGACAATCAATTGTCAACGTTTACAAAGTCGTTTGGAAAACAATTTTAACTGAAAAATCGAAAACTATTTCATCCGAGTTTGCAACCTCAGTTTTTATCCCTCCTCTAAACGTAATAAGATTAAAATCCATTATACTGCATAGCTGAGGCTTACATAACAGAGGAAAAATATATTTATATTCAAGTTAATTGATATGGTAATAATTTACACACAAAGCTTTTGGCCTTCATTGATCCATGACTTTTTTCTGTGATATGGGAACTAGAGATAAAATTGTTAATGACATGTTTGCTTTTACCGTCCTCAATCAAATACTTGCCCAGATTAACGACACACATACACGTCGATAAACGGTATCACTGTTACGAAGCATATCAATTAGTTTATCTCAAACCACAATAGCAATCATGAACTGCGGCATTAATTGGTCACAACCTGCTAAAGTAATCCACTTTGCCGTAAATGAAAGCAATATTATTCTTCAAACAACATTTCTAGATGACATTTAACTAACATTTTATGCTAAATAAATTATAAAATAAACAATAGCTTATTAATTGTAATTTTCAATGCGAAGCTAACGTACAAAATTAAAAAAAGCTTAACTCAAAATCTATTTTGTCTTCATAGTCATAGGTGTTTTTCTAAATTTTCAATTTTACTCCATCACAGTACACTAAAATATAAGGTTTGTCAAAATAAAACTGAGGCTCATTTTTATATATTAATCTATCTGTAGCTTGTTACATAGTCGTGGTAACCACAGGTAGTGTTACAGGCAGATACGAATCCTCTACATAAAGTCATCTTGTCTGTTTGAACAAGTGCCCACCAGTCAGGTAAATTAGCTATAGCCTAAGCGAGAAACATGCATTGAACTTGCTGGGTAATCATTATTCATCGTTGTCTAATCTTCATTTGTCTGCATGTCTAAAGACATGGCAGTAGCAGGGTTAGAGTTCAGTGCTGCAGGTATGCATTTCGAAGGACACACTTGTCACACTTTTATCGCACGTGGCTGGATGGGCATTGCTGTGTAACATCCATGGAACCATATGCATGTTTCTATAACTTTTGGTTTCAAGCTCTTCTGTCGTCAAAATTAAATAACTGCATTCGGGTGTATTTGGACTGTTCTGTCCTCTCTTTACTTCCGCATGTGCTAGCAGCAGTCATATTTTCTATCTAGACAAACGGTTTGGGGAGACATCTCCCGTCGTATTGTAACAGTATTTCTTCTTTATAGAGATAATTTATAAGTTGGAAAGCCATATGTAGCATGACGAAATGGTCTCACACCTCCTTTGCTGTTCGAGCGTCGTCATTCTTTCAGCCGTCCAGGATATCATTGACTATTCCACAACTAGTTGTTAATTCTTCTGTTGTATCTGCTTAAAAATGAGTCATAAGATCTCTTCTTTCCAAGATTGGTTACAAGTGAAAGAAATAAAATTTGAAGAACTTAAATTTCGTAATATATAATTTAAGTTTATTTTCCACAACTTCGATGTTTCCAAATTTAATCTAAATTAATTTTCCACCATGTTTAATAAAATGATACTTCACAATACAGTAGAAATCCTTTAACCACTAGTAATCTCCAATATAATTTAACTCTTTGAAAGATTATGGATTAAAGAAAAATAACATCTGCTCACTCCTGGGTACGTTGATCGAAAGATGATTTCTCTCCAAGCTTCTTCAGCAAGATTATTGAATTTTACTTCCGTTACCATCACTACCAGTATAGATTTTGTTTATATGATTGGTCAATTTCACATATTATGTCATTACATGACCAACTAAATTTCCTTAATTTTTTCATCTTTCCTTGTTGCATGTAATTTTTATTATTTTAATTAAATCCCCAAATTTCCAAACCAATTTATAAACATTTTCTGGGGTTCAAACCTTAACAACTGTTACAGTGTATGTTATATCCCTTTTCCAATAACACAACTCTTACATAACTTTCAGTTCATTTAGACATGTTTACATCGTATTGTAAAGATCAGGCCTAATCAAAACTCTATGACAACATTCAACGCCCCAACCCATAGAGTGAAAATCAGTAATGGGTAAACTTTGGGGTTAATTACTAAGATTACAAGGAATAAAAAGGTCCTATGAATATAATTTATTACCCAGGAATATACCATAATATTTTCAATCATGATAAATATTAAAGGTGATGCCATTTCAATAGTGGCATAAACTGGATGTTCATTTGTGTCATAAGAGGCACCGGTAGATGCTATGAACTCCAAAGTCCACTATTACTTTGCGTTTGCTCTGATATACATGTAGCATCTAAAAGTACAACATATACTAATATAAACAAATAACTTATAGCTGTCATTCATTGGAAACGCGGAGATTTTGTAGACATACGCCTATAGGACTTTTTATATGCGTTTATTACAAAGTACTTATAAGCTTAATTTTCTCTGCGGTGTGCCAAAATATTTGAATTTAAAACGGGTGCAATTTAAGGGTAACATGTATGAAGTACTTAAAAGCGAATCACTTGCAGTTTATGTATAACAAGATTATTTACTACGATAAGGGACTATATAAAAGCAAAGAAAATAGTTTTATGTAATAACATCTTAGTAATTGAAACATTTTTCACTAAGTGACTTTAAAAGCTAGATTTAGAGGAGGTAAACACAAACATGTGTTTCATTATATTGAAATAAAGTTTTTAGTGTAGTCTTCTATATGCTTCATGTTTGTGAACGCTTTTTAAAGTGGTTTATGGAGTCCCATTGGTTGAATGAATACAAAATTTTGAAGGATATTTTATTTAAAGCTGTTTAAAATGCCACTTAGGTAATCGATTCCTGGTTCTGATACACTCAAACGTTAGTTGAGGCTTTTCTGGGAATTTCAGGTAATCAGAAGTGCTATGAAACAATTGATCAATTAGAAACGAAAGGCAATCTGAACATCGAGAGTAAAACATTTTCTTGCAGCCTATATGCATTCAAGCAAAGTAAGTGAGTCAACAAATTGCGTAACAACACTAAGTGACGTCTCAGAAGACTACGATGAAACAGTTTTGAGTGGTTCCATACCACCCCCTTCCTTGCTTTGTGCTTGCAGCATATGCCTCTATTATCTCTGAAACGTAACAATGAGATTTCCTACTTGTCATTATAACACTTTGAAGAGTAATATTTTTCAGTATATCACTTCAAGTCAATTGAAATCGAAGTTTATACTGATAGTGCCCTAAAAATTTAGGATTATTTTGATGCAAAAAGAACATAATTGATAGTGTACATTTACCAACTTATTTAATACTATCCTGCCAATAATTCTGTCCCAGAATTTAACTTTCTGTAGACAGAGATAACGCAACATTCAAAATTCAGAATGATGTTTATTCACTTGCTGCAACTAGCATATTGGAGCTACGTCTTACATTATAAAACTACTGAAAGTTTAGCAGTAAAAGCTATAATGTTCCTGCTCACGATAAAGACAAGTAGAAATTTATATTAATGTAAACGGTGTAACTTTTAAACGCTAAGTTGGCTGCAATAGTTGGGATGACATTTTCTTTTTGTATCATTTTGGATATAAAAGACTTTGAGGTTGCATATTCGGATGAAACAGTCTATTATATAATAAACTGTTCTTAAAATACATTTCATCTCATTAACCTCCGTTAATACTTAATTTAACCTCCAAATTTATGTCTTCTTCCTCTTTGGAATATGTATCAGCGATAATTTTCGAAATACGAACGGATAGCTTCCCAACAGTTTACATCACCAATGACTTCATAGGTTTGGAAACAATTAGTAAAAATCAATATATAACAAGAATAATTATAATTTATTTCAATTTGTTAAATTACAACATGCGCTGAAAGAAGTTTAGACATCAGAAAATCTCAAAGATAATTTCCATTATTGCTTTTATATCTTATAGAGGGTTTAAAATACTCCGTCATAGAATATTAACTATATAAAATGCATCAGCTTTTGCATTAATAATTTACAACGGTTTATTAAATGCGTTATTTTCGATCAATTATGTAAAAGCCATTGCAGTTCTCGGAAGACTTAAACCAAATATAAGCTTTGACTCTAAACAATGTTGAATAAGCCCATTAAATAGATTGTGTTAGTGGTAAAAGTTCTCATAAAGTATAAAACTGAGCTTCCTGCATCTCTTATTAGTAAAAAGTAATACACTTAATGAGTTAGAGTACGTTTGATTATAATTCATTTTATATTTTCAGATTTCAGATATCAAGATTTTTATCAAATCTGTTTGGCAACAACTACAGAAGGTTCGTACTTCGCGATAAGCTAACCGTTTGTTTTCAAAGTTGTAAGCTCACATATGGGACAAGTGATCACAAAATTCCACAGCATGCTAGAAATGTGGCAGATTCTTTCGAGGAAATGTACACAACTCCAGTTTTGGCTAAAATTGTTCTAAAGCTATTTAAGGGAAGAGGATGCAAAGAAACTTCTATGTTTTCCAAAATGGGTTTTTCATTTCATTTTATTTCTTATTGTATTATATATATATTAATTTTAAGTTGTGCTCTTTCTGACTGCATATTTGTATTTGAAGTTCATAAATTTGATTTCAGTCACTGCTGACCTTAGATCATAACTTTACTCTTTTATGAAGCATCAAAATGACATTTTTGATGTTAAACAAATTTTCTGCTGTCCATTTGAAAACACGTAGTTAATCCAGGAAGTAGGATCGTTTGGCATTCCATTGTTTATCCGAGGTCAAATGTTTCTTACGTGTATTTTCTCAGTGATATGCGAATGCACTCTGGGTCAATGCAACCAACTGTAACCTTCCATCGATCTGGAGAGAAACTGTTTATGAAGTTGTTAATGAAATGGTTCCAACTGCAGAGAAGATGTGGCGTCACGGGAGAGTAAATTCGAAGATCTGTGGCGTATGTGTGGAAGATGATACGCTTGTACAACTGTCAGCGGGCTGACTTGATTGGACCTCCATCCGAGACACATTACATAAACTTCGTCCAGAAGAATGCTTACGTTCGGTACCACAGTTGGTACAACTGGAGTTTCGCTTCAAAGAGACGAAATTTAATAATTTTGCAGTGTAGTTAGTTGTTGGTACACTACATTGGCTGCTGAAAGTACGGCGAGGAGACACTGTGTTAGGAAAACACTTACGTATATGTTTAAAGGAGCAGAAACGGAAGAAAACCTTGCGTCCTCTGGAGCCATACATTTATCACTTGGAACAAATACAAATCTAACAATCATTTAAGCAAATAGAACCCGTCCAATTGTCTCACACTACAAGCCAATAGAACAAGAAATTTTCTAAATGACTTACCCTGTACTCGTTCCCATCATTAAAAAAAATAAATAATAGAAATAAATAATAAAAAGGCATTGGCTATTTTGTGAAGCAATTGCTTAGAAAAGGAAAAAATGCACTCTGTGATTATTAAAATGAACTAAAGATAGGTTCTTGCCAACTGTGGGGTGAAAAGAGTTGGATTTCTGAAAGCTTGAAAGCTGATACATCGAAATGTATGTCAACTAAAGGATGTATATGTTGATGCACCAATATACGAAAGAAAGTAGTGTTATGTGTTTCACAATGGAGGCACAATTACTTGACGGAACTCGACCCTGAGGTCCGCCATTCGTCGCAGATGATTTGAAGACTCAAATGAACTACAAAATCCTGCAACACAAACATGTACCCCTAGATGAGCTATACATCTACTTTCCAAACATTTCTGGTTCTTTGTTGGTGGAATTGTCTCAATATCTTGGATTCGACTGAGGCCAACCAATTACAACACGACATTCTGTAGCTCTTTGAAATATTTAACAAACACTTTAATATTGAAGGTGATTATTTGGAGAAATGAAGTCAGCTTCAATTTTATAAGTGGCTTGTTCTTTAATAGGACAATTTTTAATACATTAATGTCAAACGGTCATTACTTCCTGGATTACCCTCGTAGTATTTTTCCCTTATCATTCCAGTACTGCATTGTGCAACTGACTAAACCTTTTCCCATGTGTTCATAAACTGTTCCTGCTCCAAAATAAAGAATCTTGTCAACTTGTTGGGTAGTATTTCTATGGACTTCTGGTTGATAAGTTATATTGGATATTTTATTACTTTCCATTATACGAATGTGATAGCCTCCAAAATACGTAGATAGTGAACAAATGAAATGTCTGAGATAATATAAAGTTATTTAATATATGTTTTAGATGATTCATTACTTCCCGAGTTTTGGTACTGGTGGAATTTTTACATATAACTGGAGCAACAATTATTCTAATTATCTTTTAGAAATTATAAAACCGTAATTAATAAAATACACAGTTTTTGAGTGTCCTCTTCCTTTAAACATATCTTTTCATTGTTTTTGTAGTTATCAGAAAGTTGGAAATATAATGTTGTCTTTAATACTGAATATGTTCCTATGCTAACAACAGAAGGCATAAAATTGTAACTTCCAGTTGACATAAAAAAATTAAAATCGATAGTTCAAGAGTTCCTACAGATTCACTAAATTATGCAAAGAATGCTGTTCACTATTTATGTACATACACTTCTCTTCATAAGAATATAAATTTATTTGCAAACTAATATATGTAAACATTATTTTTCTTAAATTCAGCCCAAAAATAAACACACAGAATTTTCCATTTTATGCTTTTATGAGTTGTTTTGTATCTTTAATTGCCCAATAAGTTGTTAAGTTTAATTTCACACACAAATATTTGTATACAGTTACATTGTGTATTATGTTCGTTTGTTTTATATAACTGTGCGCAGAAATGCCGCAGCAGTTCATAAGGATCATGCAGGGAACGATGATGCGCTCTGCAAATCGCGCACCTTCCTGCTACGAGTACATTAACAGGCACCGAACAGTATGTGCTGAAATAATTGTACAGGTTCACCATAGAAAATATTTATTTTCCTTTTCTATACCGCAATGTGCCATGATTCTGGCGATGCAACTACAAAATAACTGGTTCCGAACTACAATACGTGACATTATACTCAGATTGCACCTATTGCGTATTTTCCTCTTAACTGCTGCTTATTGTCTACTAGAATATTTGAGAATGGCTATGAACCATAAAACTGAAAATTGGAATTTATTTTATTGCTGATTACTGTAAACTATAAATATTGGCTTATCTGATATTATTTTATTAACACATGTATTTTATACAAACGGATTAGAGACAGCGCGGTTGTCTTCTGAATTTGATTTCTTTTAGGGTCAAGCTGTCCGGAATTCTCTTCTCGAGGATTTTATTTGTACATTGTGTTTCCTATATTGCCGGACAGCGGATCACGTAAATACAGTTGCAATTCACAATCAATGGTCACTATTTCAGGAAAGTTTAGCAGCTCCAAGTTTCAAACACTCATTTGTGCTTAATACGCCTTAGATAGTTCATTGGAATGATGTGTAAATTTCGTCGATATTTTCCTCTGATGAACTTTTGCTTTACGCTTATTAATTTTAGAATATAAGTATCTCGTTCCCCTAAAATGATTAACCACACAACTAAAGCTTTCTCTGTGGAACTGAATTACCGCGACATTTCCTTAAACGTTCTACAATTTTGTGTACATGATTCAGTTTTTGGTATGATTCGTATCTTTAAAAAAAATTGTCCATGCGTGAACTTCTAGATAGGTATTTTACTGGACTAATATGAATAATTTAATATTATTCACACACAACATAAATTTTTTGAATAAACGTTCGCTTTTGAAAGTATAGCACAGCAGATAAATTAGCTTTGTGTAGATCATCATTCACTGCGAAAAAATACTAAGAACACTGCACTGAAAGGAAACTATGAATATACGCTATCCATTGCTCGGCTATAGCGAAACTTATGGTAGAACAAGTACATTCTTATGCCAAGAAATTCGGTGTTATCACTATGCCATTTCCTGCCATACAGCCTGATTGCTGTCTTTTAACAGAGCGAGTTTTACACAAACAAAAAGCTTCTTCATAATGCAGCTAACTTTTCCTAAAGTAACAACAACGATGTTACATATTAAAGACTAAATTTATTGAATGCACATTACTTAATACTTTGCATATAGTTTACAGCACATTTATCCTCAACTATACAGCCTTGGCGTTGGAAAAATTGTTCACCATTCCTTGTTGCCATGGTTGATTACTTTTACAACTACTCTCATAATGCAAGATGACGTTATTATTATTATTATTATTATTATTATTATTATTATTATTATTATTATTATTATTATTATTATTATTATTATTATTATTATTATTATTATTATTATTATTATTATTATTATTATTATTATTATTATTATTATTATTATTATTATTATTATTATTATTATTATTATTATTATTATTATTATTATTATTATTATTATTATTATTATTATTATTATTATTATTATTATTATTATTATTATTATTATTATTATTATTATTATTATTATTATTATTATTATTATTATTATTATTATTATTATTATTATTATTATTATTATTATTATTATTATTATTATTATTATTATTATTATTATTATTATTATTATTATTATTATTATTATTATTATTATTATTATTATTATTATTATTATTATTATTATTATTATTATTATTATTATTATTATTATTATTATTATTATTATTATTATTATTATTATTATTATTATTATTATTATTATTATTATTATTATTATTATTATTATTATTATTATTATTATTATTATTATTACTACTACTATTGTTATTATTGTTACTATTGTTACTATTGTTACTATTGTTGTTATTTTTATTATTTTTATTATTATTATTATTATTGTTACTATTACTGTTACTATTGTTGTTATTATTATTGTTATTATTGGTATACTTTTTATAGTGTTACTAAGCGAATCAATGGTGGCTTAGCTATGAGATGTTTGGGAATCTAAATTATTTCACAAGATTTAAAATAATTTTCTCTTAAAGTGAACTTATACGTAGGTTTTCAGTTACTGACCAAATAAAAAATATTTAAATCTAAAAAGCTGTAATAATTCAGCTTCAACCCCTGTAGTCAGAACTAATGAAAATACCCAATAAAATGTAGTTCACGACAGTGATGAACTCAGTTTCAAGAGAAGCTCTTTGAACCACACCCTGAAATCAGGTATATCTTCTAATGTAAATGCAAAATATTAGGTGCTGTACATGCAAATAGTGTATCATTTATAAATTTAAGGAACATTCATGGAGTAAAATTGTGAACAGCATTGCTAAATTTACCGCATTACAACATGTTATAATGTCACTAAACATGTTACTAAACATGTTGTTAAGTAACAAAATTACTAAATAACAGGATTTTTATTTAGTATTCATTAATTTGAATTACAATAGCTTTTCTCTAATATAAATCTCATTCAAAATTGCCACTCTTGTAACTAGAATATTAGGAAATGAGTTAACGATCACAAAAATTGTTCATAAGAATCTGCCACATGTAACGTGCTTGTTTCACCTCGAAACTACTGTTATTTATATTCAAATTAGAAGACCCTAGGGACGAGGTCAGCCGCTCGCAATTTCACACTCCAGGGACATATCGATTGTCCCGCACAACGAGTTTAGAGTAACTAGCTTTGCAGTTGTCGACTGGTACTGACGTATTCATGTTCACATATCTCTGCATGTTTCCCTTTCACTGCTAGATAAACACTGACTTAATAGAATTAGGTGTAGTAGATACACTTCACTAAACATGAGCTTTAAGTTGTTTTCCTAAGACGATAGAGATATCTTTTATAAGCAAATAAATAATTAGAGGCAATGCTTTTCCATGCGTAAACAAAGTGAACTCGATTCTTCTATTACCTAGTTAGCCATGTTTTATCATGTCTTAGATATATTGAATATTTTATTTTACCTGTATTCTAAGTATAATATTTAGCAAAAATCTGCCTTTTTTAGTTAACATAGGAATGTGACAAATCTGCAGCGTCTGCATTTAATGTTTGAGATACTTGTGCACAACTTCTATTGGCTTTCTTTTCGTTACATGGCCTGCGAATTCTTGCAAACTCACATATTTAAGCATGTAATGTAGTATTTTACAAAAATTATAGCATAATTTCTAATTAAGCCGCATTACCGCGTATTTTTCATAACCTGGAGCCGTTCAAGGACTAACCAGAGCTTTACATTTAACTTATGGGTACTAAATAATTCAAACTGATATTAAAGAAATTAACTTTTGGAAAATATCGCAATTAATTTTTTTTTCGTTTCCAAGGAAGGTATCCTCTCATAATCCGTGCCCTGGTTCTTGACTAGACAGTTTAGATGCTTCCATTACCAGTTTGACATACCGTTCTACTACCTGCGGTATGGGAAGAGAGTACTGATACGCATCATTCTAAACGATATCTTTCCAACTTCCCAACTGATAATTCTTGTATCAAAAGTGGCTCACTGAGTTCAAGGTTTGCCAGAATACGAGTTGGCTGTTTGTCCAAAATTTTAGATTTAGGAATTTATGAGTTACTAATTCTCATATTCCTGCAGTTTTGTGCTAATTTGTCTGCCCAATACAAAGTTGGCTATTTATCGTATTGATTTTCTTTCATTTGCTAGATGACATCTCAATGTTCTCCTGATACCCAACATAATTTAAGTAACTGGAATGTTTACCTTTGTAAATCAGCACTTAGGTAACGAATTTGATTTATGGTTCACTATAAACTGGTTTGCTCCCTTCATGCTTGAAGAATTAATCTTTAACTCATATCACAGTGGTCCATAGACTTCTATTACAAATTCTAAGATAGTTTGTAATTTACATAATGTTGCACCTATACATTCAGAATTCGGTTTGGAATTACATTTCACTATAGCACAGGAAGATTCATAGAGCAAGAGTATGTAGAAATATTCAAGATCCAATGAACGTAGATGACCTACTTTAAATCGCTGTACTATATATATATATATATATATATATATATATATATATATATATATATATATATATGTGTGTGTGTGTGTATTAGTTTGTTCATTTAATTCTATTACTCGTTTATTCTTTTCCTTACTCAAACATTGAAATTTTAAATAATGTCAAGAACTTTAAAGTATTTATCTTAATATAGTGGGAAGAAAAATTTTCGTAAAATAATTTCACACCACTCGATATTGTATGAAACAGTTTGAAGATATGGTTCTAACTTTAATTGAAAAATTCAACGACTAAATAACGACTAAATCATAAATTGTTTTCATCAAACCATCGTAGAAAGTATGTGAAATCTTTATGAATGTCTGCTGTGTGATTTGTGACTATTTGTCAGATTATTGTTATATATGAAAAATATAGTAAAGTTAGAATACCCGGAGTGTTTGTCAATTAAACAGTCAGTGAGTGAGTAATTCAGGCAGTGAATGAGTAATTTAGTGAGTGATTTTCTGTTACACTATAGTGTCGTTTCCCGACCTAGTTATTAACGATAGTGGAGACGTGCAGCGAGTGAATTATGAATTAAAATTGAACAAATTCACAATACTTAAGCGGAATTTACACAATGGGAGACCAACGAAAAATGAAATTCACAGGTCCCGCTAGAAGGAGATTGGCAAATATAAAACACTTATTTACAAATCAAATTAATTCACTTAGCGGTAATTTAATCTTTCTTTTCCCTTTCCTTCTTTGTTAACTTACATCGTTAAATCCGCATGCACGGTCAGTGACCCGTAGTCTGATGTTTTTGTATTAATTTAGTAATTTGATCTTAAAAAAGTACATATCTATCCACGATTACCATGTACATTTCAATTACGTTGTTTGCATTTATTTTAAATCTTCTGTGACCAGTCGCGAACTAATAACGAAACGAATTTAAAAGAAATGTATTGTCAATGATTTCATGTTGTCAACCATCATAAGGGGAGTTCTCTGTAGATTTAAACTAACAGCTATCGTATAATAATAGAGCTTATAAATAA
Source organism: Mantis religiosa (assembly GCA_030765055.1). Classification (NCBI taxonomy): domain Eukaryota; kingdom Metazoa; phylum Arthropoda; class Insecta; order Mantodea; family Mantidae; genus Mantis; species Mantis religiosa. The sequence goes on from CM060951.1 coordinate 76,034,714, forward strand.
GTAAACATGCTCACCAACAATCTAGAGTGGATAGTGTTTGCTTTACTATCTCCATGCTCAGAACTTGTATTACTTAGTGATATTACACCATAAATAATTAACTTATATATTTTCACAACCCTGAAGTGCTGTACTCTATTGACGTTCGTTTATTTTTATGTAGGTACTACAAATCGTAGTAATTTTCCATATGCTTTACTTTAATCAAAATAAAACATTACCGGTATATTTTTCTTTCACTTGCCGTTGTAGGTGAAACCAGAATGAAGATGGAAAGAAACATTGATTTCGCGTGTCGCTATATGCTCATTCTTTTTTCTATGGCATCACAGTTAAGTAGCCAAGATACTTTAACAACTTATAAATATCTGAAAGTGTAGAGCCAATGGTAATGGATAACTCCGATTTGACTGAGCAACAGTAAACGATGTTTGAAATAAATTTCGCGTTTTATAGAAATCTACACTCTGAGCACCTGGAGATGTTGGTATATAACCAGAGGAAAGATTTTGTGTGACAATTATTTATTAAATTCGCATTAATAATTTTAATTGGTGGTGTTTTGTGGGGGGTTTTTACCATAAAATCGCATTAATTTCGCGAAATTTTTCGAGGAGTATTAAATGAAATGGTTGACATAAAAAGTAACAGGTAACTAGAGTAGCACAACTATTAAAACAACTTTTTTCAAAATTAAAATGTTTTATTTTAAATCAGCAGACAGTAGGTAACATGAATAAAATTAAATATTACAAATCAGACATCGCCAAACTGCAGCATACAACAAGTTGTGATATTTTCGCTTTTCATACTTGATCTGTCTGTCACAAATAAGTTATATGTAGAGAGAAATCCCTCACTGTCAACGTTTGACATCGGCAAACAAAGATACTGAAAGGACTTTTCACAGAAATAAAATTGCGGGAAGAATCAGCTTTTGCCTTCAATGTCAAGAGTGCTGTTACTACATCTAATCTGTTATCGTTACCACCATGGCTTTGCTGTTCTCAAATGTCACAAAGCCCTTTGTAATAAAGAAGCAAATCAGAATCACAAGTAATATAACTGATTTTAAGTGCATTTGGTTGTTTAAATGCTGACATTACATGATTTAAATCTTGATATAGTAACTATCCCAGAAGGCTCAAACAAATGATCTAAAGCTTTTATGGTTATTGCATCATCAGTTTATTTGTCATAATGGAGTTCGATTTAGACAAAGTCATACGGCAGCAAACTTAAAGATTCCCTTGTACTGCATTTCTAACACTGGAATCCATGATATGATCTACAAGTACACTTATTCTGTTTCCAAAGTGACCAATCTCTAATATTTAACTTTTGGTTCTCAGCGCGTTAATTCGGGATAAAACAAGATGAGCCACAGGTTTTTGTTTAGATTGAAATTCTAATATTGGATCTGTTATCTTTTTACAATTTTCAGAAACAAATGTTGCCTGTACCTTTACAATATTGCAGTACTTGGCGTCGCAAAAATAATCATTCAACAAATTTTGAGCAAGAAATGAAAGCTTTTCTTTTTTTAGGAAAGAAATAGAATTCTGCATCAAAATAGCTGGCAATGTAAACTATTGAATTAAACCAGCTAGACAAGCGTGTCAGTACAGGCAATGGGAACAGTTTAGCTTATAAATCCGGGTGGTTTTTGTATTCACTTTTTAGCTTTCGGCCATTTCGGAACACATTCTTAACCTCTGAGAGACAATATTTTCATGTTAATGTAATGTCTGAGACTAGGTTCCAAGAAGTTCAATCTTCTTAGTACTTTTAGTCAGCAGTTAGGAGTGTTTTGCTGTGCACGGTATGCTATCCAATTAATAGCATAGTTTGCATACGACAAACATCAGTATTACGGACCAGCCCGGTGCTGTGGTGTCAATTTATTGTTGCACCGCTTAGCTGTTATTTCAGTGTGCATGATGATGTCACTGTATTGTTAAGTGTTACATTTAATCTTGCTTTGCTTAAGTTTATAAACATTTTTTCACGACTTCTAGCTTCATGCTATGAGGGCATAAATGTTAAATTCAAGTTTTATTTATGTAATTTGTAATAAATGTAAATTTTGCTATGTAGACTAAAATTAATATAAATTTTCTCATTTGTCTCTAAAAAAATATATTACTCTCGATAAAAGGAAAAATTCGCAAAAGCTCGCGAAGAAATCGTTAAAATCAAAAAGCCTTACCTCTGTCTATAACGCCTGACCTACCGGTTATACTATATTATGTACATAAAATTCCCTCTGAATGAAAAAGATTAGACAACGTCAGTTTCTATTTGAGTTTCTAGTTGAGTTTGACACGAACATCCATGTTCGTGCGCAAGAACGGACTGTTCTAAAGAATTATGTTATGGATTCAAGAAACCTATAGCATGTGCATATTTCTGATAAAATTAGACATCGAATTTTTGGTGGAATACGATACCTCCTCTTACTATTATTAGGTGGTAGAGATGATCAAGAGTATGAGAGCGTTTAACTAAAAAGGTCACATGGCTATGTTTAAACATCATTATTGTGACGGGCCACGCCGTGGCTCAGTGGTTAGACCGCTTGACTCTCACCAAGGCGGCCCGGGTTCGATCCCAAGCGACCGCAAAGTGAGATTTGTGGTGGACAACACGGCGTTGGGGCGGGTTTTCTCCGGGACCTCCGGTTTCCCCCGCCATCTCATTCCACCGGTACTCCATCTTCATCTCGTGTATCATCAGTGTCACCGCCTGCGGTGCCGTATGTAGTAAAAGCGGGCGTTAAACACTACACATTTCATTTCATTATTGTGATGAACAAACGTACATTGTAGTACTAACAAAATCAATAGAAAGCAGTTCGAATCTCGTCAGAGTGAATTATGTGGATGATGTCTTATTTTGGGATCTTCCCTTATCTCACAAGATGAATGTCGGGTAACTCCAAACTCAATGGTGAGCTTCATTTGAGCATCATTTCACCCATCTCATTCATCGTCCGGTATGACCAAACCGGTTAAAGAATTTTAATTTTAAAAATGCGAAAAAATAACTGGGAAGGGCAACCATTTCAGCACCGAAGGGGATGGCTCAGGCGGTTTGGTCTGTGGCCCGCATTTGGGAGATCCGTGTTCGATTCCTGTCACCGGTCTACCTGAACCATGGGTTTTGTCGGAGCGTTCCTAGGTCACTAGGCGAATGCTGGGTAAGTTAATTACCGTCCTTTTCATCCCCATTATCATTTCTCATCATCTCGTGGTCTCTGGTAGAAAATGTGAGCAGAAGTCTCGGCTCTGCATGGCAAGATGATGTTTACCTGGTGAACACTTCCTCCTGGTTAGGACGGTTTCCGTTCTCCAGCCGATTTGGTGGCACGTTTCAGGACCAGGGTGGTGGTTTATACTGCCTACGGGGAGTTTCCATCTAGCCAATAGATTAGACCATGCCCTCTGCATTGTCGTGAGTCCTTAGTCGGTTCCCTTTATCTCCTCTCACCTCCTCTCTTCTCCAGAGGATGCCTCACTTAGGGCATAGGCATAATAGATTTAGAGTGTTCGCAGTGACCGTAAAATTATCCAAATAAAATATATCCAAAATAAATATCCAATCCAAATCATTTAAGTACTATTCTATTACCAATATTATATACGTTTAAACCTACGATTTAGCGTCCTGTATTTTAACTTGGGAACAGCCGCTCAAAACATACAAGTCGGGCCTAAAAGAAAGTATAGTTGTTTCACTTAACTTTATCAATAACCTTGTTATTTGTAGCACAAATGTTTTAATGAAAAAAGAAACAGTAACCCGCTGAACAAAGTCAATGAAAGATAAACGATAATGACGCTTTCTCTGTAAAAGTGTGATTATAATATTTAATGCCAACTGGTGGATAGTATTATAAGTATGTAATTAAAGGACGAGAACTAAGTGATATTTTTTCGATTTGCTCCGTCATTATTCCACCAGCTGCTTCATAATCACCTATCCTTTCATCCATTACATCAACATTTTATAACATCTACTTTTTCAACCTCTTGGCGTCTGACCCAGGAGCACCCCGGAGAGTGTTAAATCCTTTATATGAGAAGGGTAAAATGGAAATGCAATGGAGCTAAGTAATAATCTCCAGATGTCCATCCCACACCCTGTTGTTATTGTGCTTTCGCACCATTTGCCTTTCTCATTTTTTCATACTTAAAATAAACAAACAAACAATTTCATTTTGTTTTTCCATCGATATTAATTCTACCTATGCCAAAGTTTTAAACTTTTGATAATAATCTGGCAAAATAGCCTGCCCATATTTATTTTTTTCAGTTGTGTTAGCTTTGAGCCACACACCTATACTATGTGTGCTATACTGTTTGTGCTGATTATGTATTTTATTACCGTCATATAATTATATGACTTGGGCCGGGTGACTCATTCTGAATAGTGGAAATTAAGAAAATGTTATTAAACGGCGAAGTAATTATTTAAAAAGAAAACTAAAATGCACTCTGCGACAAACCCGCATACCAGAGTTAAATTGATTGGGTTCTAATTGGAGCTATGAGTTCTCTTATCCTCAGGTGAATGGTTGTAGGAAATGGATTTTGGTGGTTGTTGGCTACTCAGTCGTATAAATAACATTTTGTTTGTTGCAGAATTATTTGGTTTAATTCCTACTAGGTTAGCTTATCGACTTGGATCGGTGACCACCTGTTAGTAAAATTCCTAACATATATTCAATTTTACTTGAAACCCTGGATTACTTGTTTAAAGTTACTTCCGCGTGGTTTCTAATTCTTCTTTATACGGCGACTACTTTGCTCTAATAAATTTCTAATGCTGCTTCCACTTACACTGGTTGCGCTATTCCTAACTTCCCTACACTTCAGACTTATAAATCTAGGCTTCTCTTCTTAACGCGCGTGTCCCAACACGCCCATTGTCCCAACACATCCCTGGCTGGAAGAATTCTATAGTTCTCAGACATTGAACCTCTACTAGCACAAAGAAGGTAACGGACCTCCCTTCCTGTCTCACCAAAGTGTACAGATTTTTACAAGTATATTCTCTCTTCCTTGTCTGGATGCTAGTATATATGTTATATTAAATTATGTTTTTTCCTACTTATTCTTTAAGTCAACCGCTATTTTAATCATTACTCTATCCATTCTAATTTCATACTATTATAACAAGATTTTTATATTAGTTTAGCAAAGCATTTTATTAATGTATCTTCTTTTTTACATATCTGATTTCGATTAATTCGCCGCCTCCTACTCGCTGACGGATACAGCGGTTACAACTCACAGAACCACATCCACACTCTAGACTCTGGGAATACTTCCTATGTATTTATTGTTCTAATTTCGCCTTGAATGCTCCTTAAACAACCATCCTGATGGCAATTTTCCTTGCAAATGCATATACGCAGTTAGAGTTAACAACTGCATGTGTTGTTAGATGTAAAAGCATGAGTTAGTGGGACCCTCAAATAAACGTCCTGGTTGGTTGTGATATGTTGTTTGTTGACATGCTAAGCATGTGAAACGCGTCCAACGATGATGGCATCAAACCTCCTTTCCAGAAAATTTTATCTATCAATCGAAGCGATATTTATTATTACTATTTGATTTTATCCCCCCTCCCCCCAAATACACAGCCGCGCACACCATGTTTATCGTCCAGAAAATGATTTTGTGATGGGGTCCTGGTTATTCAGCTACACGGCTGAGCTTTTCTTAATAATTGTCTATCAGTACCGAGCGGGATGGCTCAGGCCGTCTCGTCTGTAGCCCGCATTCGGGAAGCCCGGGTTCGATTCCCATGGCCCAGCTATCTGAGTCATGGGTTTCTTCGGATGTTTTCTCGGGTCGCCAGGTGAATGCTGGGCAGACTAATTACACCTCCCATGCTTCCTGTCCCTCCATATCATCTCCATTATCATTTCACATCATTTCTCACCTGGTGGTCTCTTTCAGGTTAGAAGTGTCGGCGGGAGTCTCGGCGGTGTATAGCAGGGTGATGTGTTCTGATGAAGCACTTCCTCCTCCGGTAGGTCGGTTGCCGGTCTCCCAACCGGCTGCTGGGACCACTTGCGATCCACTGTCCTGGCCTACCGGGGGAGGTTCCATCTAAGTAACCTATGGGGGACCATACCCTCTGCACTGTCGTGACTCCTTGGACGGTCACTCTCTGTCTCCTCTCGCCTCATCCTTCCTTCTGGGGATGCCCCACTTGGGGGCATAGGTACAATAGATCAAGACTGGTCGCAGTGCCGAATCCCCTCCGTAGTATGAAAAAAAAGTTGTATATCAGTTCTTAGATCCAATACACCAAGCGCGATAGCTCATAAGGTAGCATTAGAGGTTCAATTTGAGGGGTGCTAGGTTCAAAGTCAATGTAATCAAACATCGTGATTATGCGGTTTATTTTCATATTCCTTTTTGTTGCTAGTGCAAACTTAGTATGCTTTCTTAGGTGCCATAATTTTCCAGTTCTTTTTCCCTTCTAAATGAGGCAGAATTTGAGGTTCATTTTGAAAGGTACTTGATTCACAGTCAAGGTGATCAAACATGGTGATTAGGTTATTTCGTGTTCTCTTTTGTGCTAGTGCAATGTTGCTGTGGTTTCTTAGCTAACATAGTTTTTCAGTTCTTTTCCCCCTCACAATTCGTTTCCGTACTTATCTTTCAGGCCTGTAGGGTCAGTAGCAGTGGACGGCGTTTTGCCATGAATATTATGGATATGGTTTGAATGAGCCCTTGAAGAAACCGTGAATGCAAAAGCAATCGAAGGGACTGAGATACATATTCTGTGCTGTTCTCTGCCGCTTGCCAGTGAATTTAGTCCTTCTTTACACTCCCTCGACTCAGTAGTAGTGGTGGGATTTTAGAGCGCACAACTGCTAGGGTCATTAGCGCCCAGCCCCCGACTCATCCCCTCCTTCCGAAGGTGTAATACGCCTAAGCTTGATAGCAGTCTTTGCGCTAAATACCTTACAACCGTAGGTTTGATATCAAGTAACTTAAGCGCTGTAGTATCCTAAACTAATATTTTTATTCGTTTCCTACTTTATTCATCTTATGTTATCTTTCTAATTATAAACGTTAAACCTAAGGGAACTAGGTATAATAATTTATTTCTCTATTACGTTTTCAGAAATTTTCCATTCAAATTACTTACTTGCTCTAATAAATATTTTAATTTATTAGAGAGTAAAATGTATAATGCTAAAGAAGGATAACAGTAGGACTTTTATCCGCAGCTATAGAAAGATTACTGTAAACATCGATATCGTGTTTCCAGGGAAACTACCAGAGAAGAGAAAACACAAACTGCAGCTCCCGTAAGCAGCTGAGCTTACATTAATTCCCAGATTATTAGTATTTGCTCTTGGTCTCTAAGCGGAGTTAAAAGAACATGACTAGACTAGAGAAGCAATTTACTAAAGCTTCTGCAAGAAGAAAAAGTAGAAATCTTCGATTAACAGGTCTTATAAATACCAAAAATAATCTTCTTGGTAGCAATATTGGAGAATTTCTCTTTCTGTAAGTTGGCAGCGCTGTTCGAAAGCCTTTGACGTTGGAGAGAGGAAAACGAGGTTAATACTGTTAGGACTTTGTACATTACACAGCAGGCGTTTCTAGGTTAGGAGGAGCTTTAAGGGAGCACTGGGTCATACTCAGAAATACCACCCTCGCTTTGATTTATTGCAATTGCAAATTTAAACTTTCTTTCCCTTCTTTCATAAGCGATAAGTATTCAAGAATAAGGAATAACCTTTTTCTGTATATGATACCTGAATTTAATTTCAGCAGGCTAAAACTCATAGTTGAGCACGTGGTAACCGTAAAGATAAAATACTTATACCTGCACAATGGAGGAGCAGTCAACAAATGGAAGTATGCATTTAATTTCCCGTTACCCAGAGTATTCTCTTATTAATAAACACAAATACATCAAATAACGTCCCCAATTCTAAATATTAGATTATAACCAGACTTTGAAAATCTTAAACTACGAGTATTAAGTCATCCTTACTCAAACTATAAGTCGAACACAAAATAAGGAAATACGGGCTACCTGGAAGAGCTTTTTTTTTAAATTTTACATACTCCAACGTTAAATCATATCGGACAATGAGTGGAATGCGTGAAGTGATGTTCAAAAAGCCCATTGTCTATAGAGCTTAGTTACCTGACATTCATCTTTTAGGATAAGGGGAATGCCCAGGAAGAACCTCATCCGGAAAACTCACCAAGGACCGAGATTCGAATTCGGGCTGTAAGATTCGGGCTCCAAGTTCTAGGCCAGTAGAAGTGCATACCTTGTATCATACACATGGAGCAGTATCAAAATTGTTAAATACTTTATCGGACATTTAAGTCGTTCATATGGGTAAACATGTGCATATGTTTCCACTGTACACCGGAATTACTGATTTATAAGATTAATATTTATATAAAAGGATAGAGAAGTGACACTGCATCAAAAAGGTTCTGAATACCTTACACGCACTTTGTATTCGAGCCCATAACTCCGTGACATTAGTTATTGGAGGACCATGATGCACCAGGTGACGAACAACCATATCCCAGACATGTCAGATGGGTGACATATCAGCCGAAGGTGCAGGCCAGGGAAGCAATGGTACTGGATGCTCTTCGAAGAAGGCGTGTACATTCCTCGCTATATGTGACCGGGCACTGTCCTGTTGAAATATGGCCTGAGGAGATGCCTGAAGCAGGGGCACTATCTCAGGCTCTAAAACCATCGTTAGGTACCGGCTGCTGTTCAAAGTGTCCTAAATTTGTAGAAGGCGAGATCGGTTGTTGTAACCAACGGCACCCCAAATCATCACATCTGGTGTTTGTCCACCATGCCTCTCAAAAATTCAATCCTCCAGTTGCGCTCACCATGGTATCGTCGGATGTAGGCGGCCATCACTGTAGGACCCGTTGAAGCGGGACTCATTCGAAGAGACTAACTTTGCCACTCGGCACCCCAGCGGCTGTGCTCACGTGCCCATTGCAGTCGGAGGAGCTTGTGGTTTCTGGTCAATGGAAGCCGACGTAATGGCATGCGTACAACCAATCCAACCTGCAGCAGACGGCGACGAACCGATGATGCAGACAAGCTTACACTTGTTGCAGTACTCCAGCGTCAAGCCAACACTGTGGATGAAGCTGTACGGTCAGTTATGGTCATACGGTCATCTCGTGGACATTTTTCGTGGCCAGTTCCCGCTCTTCGCTGCGTACGACCTTCATCAATCCTCTCCTTCCACTCACGCGTCTATGTGGTAGCAGCATGCGGTATGACAAACTCACTTCCCGGAGATCGATCATTCTGCCCCGTTCGAACTAAGTCATATGCCGATGTAGCTCCCTTTAACGTCAACGAGGCATACTGGCACCCGCTTACTGTTCCCGCATTGTTTGACAACTCTGCAATGACTTCACTGGGCGCAACACTGACTTTTCGAATGACGCGCGAGGGTTCCGCTCAGCCTACGTGTACCCCATCTCTCTGGAAACCTAATCACTTATTGCTTGCACACTCTTCTACACTTCCACCAAGTTTGTAGTTTTTCAGATAATTCCTTCTTGGTGTTGCAATTTTCACAAATAGCTGTGTATATAGTATATATGAAAAGTGACGATGTTATTGAGAATGATACGAAATTCAGTAATAATGATGAAGAGTTCGCTTCGGAACGTGTTATGCTATATATGGACCGATATTTTCCTGGCTTTTGATATTTTCATTATCTATTCTCAACACATGCACGCATATTGCATATGCGTAAACGATTGGCGGAATAGGGTACTGTCACTATTACGATAGGTAAATGCAATTAAAATAAAATGTCCGATGTGTTCCAAACCATGTGGTTTCCTTTTAAGCACTATTCTTATTAAATTTATTTTCTGGGCATGTCTTCCTCATGTTGACCATCTTGAATTTCATACGAGGGGGGACCCAAAAGAAACCGGATTGTTGTTATAAAAACTTAATTGATGAAGCACAATACCATACTTGCACGTTCAGCTCTACACTTACGCCGCCTGCACAGCTGTTTCATGAAGGTCTCTAATAACACCATCTAGCGTGAGAATCCTGCACTACGTCTACGAGTGGCAGCGCCCGGTCCGGTTTCTTTTGTCTCCCCTCGTACATTTCGTTTTAGATAGCTATAAGAAAGATCCTGTGTACTATCGCTGAAATTAGAGGTTTTAAAAAGCTGTGATATACTTGATAGACTTTAAATTCAATGCTCTGTGCGTGAGCACTGACAGAAACTGCGTCTTGCCCTTTGAAAAAATACTATTTGAGTATTTGTAAATTCAGTATTTGAATTTAATAATTCAATATTTGTCATGAATTGTATGTTTTCAAAGATTTTCAGATTTGTGCTTGTAAACGTTACGATTTATTAGCCTTTTGAAAGTCAATCCGATTCCAAAGGATTTCATTGTTTCCATTAAAGTATAGTCTGATAGGGTTAGCATCCTTTGAAGAATGTTTTGTTGATATTACATATTACTATAGTTAATTTTAAAGTAAATAAAATATGTAAATGTTAATGATTAAATATATAGACACTACAAAACCAGATGGTCATTGTCTTCTCTAAGAATTTGTTAGTGGACTTCATTATTGTATATGACATATAGATCTTTTAAGCATTTGGATTACTATACTTTCATAAAGGGCAGAAAAAGTGTAATAAATCGTTGCAACAGTAAGTTGAAGTTGGTCAATTCTTTTTTTATTATTTATATACTTTCTTTGAAATTTAAGTCATATCGACGGCTTTTGAAATTATATTAACTCGTTTATTGATGCTATTTGTCACTGTGTTACATTGGGTTTTACCTTAGGTTTTATTTAAATTGATAGACACAAACATATTCACTCTGTCGTTTTTGCTTCCATATTATAGGCGCTATTGGGAGTAGTTCTGGTTAAAAAAACGTACTCCTCTAGCTGGGAATCAAACACAAACCTCTGGAATTGGAATCAGAAATAAATTAATGTTTTAATTCTACGTCTGAGGAAAACGAGAAAGAATTCGATTTGCTGTCACATTGACACAAGCTTTTGGAATGTGATAAATAATATTATGAAACATCTAGCTGACCCTGCGAACTGCGTACCGCCAATAAATGTTGTCTGAACTTATCTACATAAATAAAACAAATTCGGATTAGTTTTTTCTTCTGCAATTAAGAGTGAAGTTTAAATACAACACAGTTACAATTAGGTTAATCAATTTAAAGCCTTTTGATAAACAATATTTTATCTATGCGACTTATTTACGGTCGTTGTAAAGGCCAAATACGAGTGAAATTGTAACGCTTAAAATGAAATGGCAAATCCGTTGGAATCATCGGAATACGCGGGATCAGGATATACTCTGCTTTGTACTTTCCCTTGATGATTGGTTCCATCCCACTTTTAATTTTAAATTGTGAGGTGTCAGTCGAGGCAAGTCTAATAAATTTAAAAATTCTGTGGGATAGTTGACTACGTCATCCTGATTGATAACTGTGTCTACTGATTTGTATGAAAACAACTCTCCCGGAAGAAACAGAACTCCAGAACACAATCTGACATGCCAACACAACTATTAGGATTAACTGCATCTAGCTGCTCATCAGTGCGGTCAGCACGTGACGTAGCTCGTCACAAATTTGACTGACTTCTACGACCAAGTATTCTGCTTGGCATAGTAAACGTTTCCGCGAACTTCACAAAGTCACAAAGCAATTCAATTAATTTTGTGTCAATTCAATTTTCTTTCATGAATTCACGAACACAAATTATAAAGAAGGTATTCAAGGATTCACCAGTATTTGAGTGCTTTAGTGCCTTCATAAATTAATTTTTGTCTATTCTTCGAAAGATATATCATTATGCTAGATATAAAAATGTCCGTTTTGATAACAAACGTTAAACGTTATTTAATAAAATATGGTAAGTGAAATATCTTTGAAGACTTTGGCAAGGGGTGGAATATCTTTCCACTTCGTAATGCTTTTGTTTGTAGAAAATAAAAGAAGGTGTATGTGTCCCGTAAAACTTTGTATACATACTTTTATATTTAGTTAATAACCCGGTCCATTATCACTTCAGGTTGCTTTTCTCACCTTTTAAACCTTCCTTGGACCTATACAAATATTTCGAAACCAAAATTTGGCAAATCGGTTTAGCCATTCTTGAGTTTTTGAGGGACTAACAAATGACAATTCATTTATATATTATAACTTAAGGCGCAATAAACTAATAAATAACATTATTTAATCGAAAATATTACTTCACAAGCTTCCTGTAGGTATGTTATCTATTATAGTCAGATATACGAATTCTTAAGCACTGCCTGTTATCCTTTCTAAACCAATGTTATTATTACAGAGAATGAATACAACAGCAGCCAAGCTTCATGAACGAGCGGGTAAATTCTGCTTTGTAGTAGTGTTCACAAGCGCCAAAAGACTGTATGCGTGATAGGGGAAACTGGATAGTTCGTTACCTGTGACGTCTCAGTCTCAAGTCCAGTATTAGTTGAAAATTATTTTCTTTCTTCTTGGTATTAATGTTTCGGAACTCCTAACCTAAGTATAGGTTAGCTTGCAACTGTACCTAATACAACAACAATGACGATTCTGTGTTCACTTTAATTGCCGGAATACCATACTCAAAGCTAGCCATGCACGTGATTGCCTGGGCGCAGATCATCCGCCCACATATTTTGCAGATACCGATCCATTGGTCTTCAATAATGCCAAATATATAACGAGCAAGGACAGCCGTAAGCAATAAAATCTGTAACCAAATGCTAGCCAGATGTGTGTGGTTCAAGAAATTCCAGTTCGTAAAGTCCTTTCTGCTAGACCTTCTTCCCGGCAAATTAGGTTTTATATTCCCCATCTGCGTCCCGTTTGATTACCTACTCTTCGATCCAATATACATGCAAACGCTGCTTTCAACAAGTATCTTACCAACTTGAATTTACTCTCATTTACTTATTACCCTTGTATTCCTTTTCTGTTTGCGACTCACTAAAGTCTCATTTGTTTACGTAGAGTAGCTTCTGTATTATAATGTATATCAAATACCTATGCCTATTTTAAACATAGAGTAATAAATTATCGTAAACATTTAGTGAATAAAACAGTTTTAGAACCAAGTGTTTTAAATCAGAAGAAAACCATGTACTGCTTTATTAGACAAAATAAAAGCCTCAAAATATTTTGATCAAAATCATCCTGAAAACTTTTACTCTTGCTTATTGTTCCCCCTTTCTTCTTTATTCCAACAATATACAGAAACAAAATTACACACTTTATGGATTTTACGAAAGTAGATTTTCTAAATTCTTCCTAACTCGTGTACACTTATACATGTAGAGGATTCAAGATAAATACACCAAAATATTTCTGATGTACACGATATAGTTCCAGAGGAGCCTGTGGTTATATAAGAGATATAAAAATACTGACAAGGGGCCATTGTTGTTAAGAGCATTTGAAATTTTATACTGAAAGTAAATCTAAAATAAAATTACCCATATCGGTTTTCTGTCCTAGAGAACCAAATTCCATTAAAAATAGCTTGTGCCTTGAAAATATATGTATATAAGAATATTAAATGATCTCTATGTGGAGTTCTTATTTTTGAAGTTTTCTTTCTCTCTTTATTTCCTCCTGTCTAAGATGTGCATGTCAGTAAAGCAAACTATCTCCTATCACGTGATTTATTCTACGTGATAAAGATATCCTGATGTCACTGGTTTGCTAAATTTTGATGTGAATGGATTCCTACTGGATGGAGGCGGTGTGGCAATGAATTGTACTCCAGTGAGTGATGGATGTGACCGCAAGATTTAGGGTAACACATTCGCAATTCGAATCCTGTTATATTTTGTCTGACACGCTCTTCTAATGTGACAATTTAGAAATTTATATGTAATATGGTGTATTACTGTCAAATATTTAGTTAGAATGAATATAATTTCATATCAATAACCCAAATAAGAATTTGTGTCATGTCTGGTAAACAGTTTTCAGTTTTTATATGGAACTGAACTTCAACAATATTTGTCTTATTGCTTCTGTAATATAAATACATTCCGTAAATAATAAATTAAGTAAATGCACTAATATTTTAGGGAATAATTACTTTTCAGTGACACTATAGAGCGTAAGAACAGTCACATTTATGTTCATTTTACTATATATCTCAAAATACTCATATAATTTGCGCGAGTAGGCAGCCCACTCGCAGTTCATTAGGTACCTACAAGAAGCAACATAGGTGTAGGTTACACAAAGCAGGGATTTACCTCACCCACTGTGACCTGCATGCATCTATTCTGACTACTACACCCTAGAAAAAGGTATGAAGTGAATCACAAGGAAACATGAAAGTGCCAAACAGTTCCTGGTTCGAATACCCGTCCTGTTGCTTGGGCGATTACCCATAGACCAAACAGACCTCTAGTGTCCACGGAGTATGCCCCTTTTCAGCAGCATCGTCACCATCTCTGCAGCACCGCCGTAAGAGAGGGTGTTTAGAAAGGTGAGAATAAATCGGAATGAAACAAATGATTGAAAGGAAATGCTGTTACATTAGAATGAGGGTAGTTACCCCAGCATTATCCTATCTTCGAGGGGAAATCACAAGCTTAAGGTCAGAGAAGGCGCAAGCTAAAATCGAACCCTTAATCTCTAGAATGCGAGTCTCGCATGTTAAAGTGGACCAACTCGCTCGTTTCATAACTTAACTGTAAATGCTATAAATATTACCTAGGTCAAAATAAAACTCATAGTTTAAGATCAGATAATTGAACCAGGAACTACTGTTAATCAGTGAACTAAACTAGAGTTGAATATAAAATATTTTGGAGTACAACTACCATTGCTTTACGCTATTTAATAATCATAAATATTTGTTCTGAAAGCTGTGTGTTCTAGTAGTTAAAACATCCACGTGTTAGTTTATACTGTGTCTATTTGTTAATCTGATTTCTGATCAGATTCTTTCTAATACTAAAAGGGACCTCGAACTAATGATCTTCTTGTCAACTGACTTCACCGTAACAACTGTATTATCTACACTGACTTAACTAATTGCTCTTCCTTAACATGAAACTTGATTATGGCTCGTTCTGTTAAGTAAATTGTCACTTGGATGTCTCAAGTTTTGCACTGATTTTAATAGATGGAAGTTATTTATTACAGCTATGGCTGTAACCCTATCATTTCATTTCAAAATATTTGAACTTAACATTTCATTAATCCTGTTGTCAATTTGTTAATAATGTCTCGCGCGTATGTATTTATGGACTATTTTCAAGCTTATCGCTGATTTTCATTCATTTCTGAAAAATAAACAATGTATTTTAATTTTATCGTATAATAGTATGCATTTTATGCACTTACAAATTATTTATTGCGTTTGCACTTCCAATCAGTAATATTCATTCTTTATATTCATTTGAAATATACACATAAAGGATCAATAACATAAAGCATGTAACCTGTCTGTGTACTTTATTGCCACTAATCATGTTAACAACCATAAACAAACAAATTTGATTTGAAATTGAACCTTTTATCGAAACAAAATCATATAGTTCAAATGTTTTCCTTTTGCATATGGATTTTCAGAAGCCACCCATTCCCATAGTCAACAAATTAGTTTCACAGTAAAGCACCAATATAGCATAAACTTTCACAGATATGACGAATAAATTTCTTATGTAGTTAAAATGTAAATTATTTATTTTATAAAAAATTCATGCTCAGTTCACTATATTATTTAAACTAACACAATTCACGGGCAAATTAGGCACAAGTATCTTCATTTGTTTCAACTGATTTTACTGCCTTCCTATTACTAAATTCAATGTGACTGTGACGCATGAAAAAGTACATTAAAATGCCACAATGCTGAACTTGAAATATTCTTTGTTTATAAACTGTTCATTAGCTGAAAATTATTTAAAAGCTCAACTGTGAAACTACGTTAAATAAGAATGAAAATAATCAGTCAAAACAAAGTAGATCAACCAATTCTGTGGAACATATAGTAGAACCTTGCGGCCATACGCCTTCGTTTGTTTTAGTAAACTCTCGCTACGAGCTTGCAGTACCTACCAGTTTAAAAGTAACACAATTTTGTAGAATCGATACAGACATTCTGCAACAAACGGCAACTGCGCTGGAGGGTTATGAAACCATTATTAATTTCCATTGCAATCTTATTCGAGAATAGATAATGGCTGTTGCCATTGCTGATTAAAACGTACAAAATGCAAGGCAGGCCTGCGCTCACAACAGCGAAACAATTGAAAGTCACTGTGTAACCACCGTGTCGAAACTGCACGCTTGATGAACAGTTGTGCGTTTAACAACCGTTCTCGCGTACAAACAAGTGATTATGTTAATTTATAGCTCGTTGCGTCAAAATTGCTTTAAAATTCTCACGCGATGAAAATGTATTGTGTTGACGCTTAAATGAACTGCGGGAAAAACAGATTTAAATAGTTGTTATATCGCGATATAATACATATGTTCTGTTTAACAGATTCCCTCCATAAGTAGACACCGCAGCTTTGGTAATGTGAAGTACATTTCCTACACTTTCTGCGTGGTTCGGTTAGATTTATCATCTATTGATTTTGTGGCGTGATCCTAAATTTACCGGAACTGACACCTACTCAAGTGCTTTATCTCTACCATATTTATTTCCGTGCTCAACAGATTTCATTCACTAGAAATATTACAGTGGTTTTCAGACTTATTTTCGTCTATATTTTAGTTGTAATTCTTCACATCATTGAACAAGCTGGCACAGAAATTAGTTTCTGAGATTCGGGTTTACGATTTAACTCCCGAGAGCTATTCTGAAAGGTCTTTCAACTAGAGTATCCTATATTTAAACTTAAACACGTTCTTAAATGATAGAGTTTATTTCCTTTTTATTTTGGAACACAGTTAATGTTATTACATTTTGATAAGAATGTTAATTGACCACCACGACTTCGTTGAACTCAGCATATACGGTTGACCCGTTTTTTAATGACAGAGAAAGTAAATTGGCTCCAACTTCACGAATAACATGCGTTATGTTATTCATAAGATCATTTACTGTTTCTGGTTTGCTGGAATAAACTCGTGATTTAACATAATCTCACAAGAAGTAATCCAACGGCGTTAGATCACATGATCGCAGGGGCCAGTTAAGATTACCACCACGGGAAATGATGAAACCCCTAAACTTCTCCTTCAAAAGATCCATTGATTCGAGAGTAATATGAGAAGTGGCACCATTTTGCTGGAACCAGATATTTCTGAGATGCATACCATCCAATTAAGATCAAAAATAGTCCCTTATAAGCCTTTGGTATCACGCAATAATACATTGTATTGCATCATAAACACTAAAAATTATGTGTTTCAAATGGGTAGGGTTCTGGAGTCCAGCTAATCAGATGCCGTATCACACTCAGCGTTGCCAGCTTGTTATCCGACTCTTTTTATATTTCCCTCTCTCTCGCACAGTCATACAACGTGCAGGTTGCTTGGCGCTGGATGTAAGGGTAAGCGATTTATATTTTATTAACTCTTACAATGATGCAGTTGCCAAAATCAAAATTGGAAAAAGCATTTTCGCAAATTATGTATATTTTAAATACTATAACTATAATTATAGTTTATGAATTACCTGCTTTTCTAATCCAAATGCGGGGCACACTTTTTTTACCTACACCACATGCTTCAGCAGTAAGCCGTTGAGCATTTTTGAAATCGAGCTGATTTCTATATTTCTCATTGCACAAATTTTTCAGGAACATATACAACTTAAAAACAATACTTCGAGCCTGACTTCACAATAACTGCCCTTTTGACTCGCCAGCAAATTCACCGCAAGAAGCCATTGCACTATTTAACTCTTACTTTACTGTTGTGTAAAGAACAACTAAATTACATTGATCTGAACTCTCCAGAGGAAATAAACACTTCTTATCCAGCATTCATTCATAAACATAAGCATGCAGCATTCCACAGGCTAACAGGAAATGAAGTGTTTGCTCTTTCTCGAATTTATCACCTTCATTTATTCACAGTAATTTTTATCACGTCATGCAGTAGTTTAAATTTCAGTTCTGAGTAACGAAAAGTATATGTACATACATACACACCAACCACTTTGAACCTTCTAGAGTAAATAGAGATTACGAACCATTCATAAACAAAGAAATAATGTGACCAAACACGTTCTGCCAGGGCAGCAGGAAATTTATTGTTTCCTCTCGCTCGAATTGGATTAATCAAAGTAATTCTTTTATCACGTCATGTAAAACATTTACGTTTTAATTCTGAGTAATTACAAATATACGTACACGCATACATGCCAACCAATAATGATATTCATACAGTGCTTACGTAGCGATTTATTGTTATAATACAGGTAATAGTGGTTTATTTATTTGTATTAGAAAATTATTTGAGCTCAAAATATGGGGTTTTCATGATTATGTTAGATACATTACTCTCTATCTTCCACATAGTACAGTTTTAGCGAAAGCTGGATTTTTGTCTTAGCGTGAATAGTATTTCATACAGATTGATTAGCCCGCCTCGGTAGCGTAGATGGTAGCGTGTCTGCCTCACGTTCAAGAGGTCCCGAGTTCGAATCTCGCTCAGGGTGAGGTATCTGGATAAGGTTTTCTCCGGGTTTTCCCTTATCTTTCAAGACGAATGTCGGGTAACTCTAAGCTCCTTGGACATTGGACTCATTTGCGCATCATTTCGCCCAATTCATTTACCGTCCGATATGACTTAACGTTGGAGAACGTAAATAAAAAAAATTACAGATTGATTAGTTAGGCGCTCGTCATACACCACTTAGCGGGAATGCAATACGACAACACCGCAGGACTCCCATTGCTTGCTCACCTAGTAGTGCTCAAGGACAAACACCTTCCCATTTGAAACACATAGTAAGTCCACGTGGCACTTATGTTTGTTCCTTACAGCGGTTACGAAATCACGGCTACCTCGGAGGGATACAAAATGTTTGCTAACATCAAACCCGGCCCTAAGGTGACAGACTACTGTTAAAATCAAATAGATTTAATAAAACTCGTACAGTTATATTTTAAGTTGTCGAAGGTGTAAATATACACCTTACGCAATAAGTAGTTGGAAGATTGATAGGTATTTCGCTCACGGGGTTATTAGGAATTAACAATTACCGTTCTCCGACAGATGCTATTGGACTACTATGTAATTAGATATTGTATTCCGACCCTTTCTTCTCTTTGTAAGGTACGTAACTCAGAGTTCTCTCCGTTGGAATTAACTGATTATTCATTTAAGAGGGCAAACCCAAAAGTTTGTTCTGATCACAAAGCTACCTATTGCTTTCTAAGTTTTTAAACGTTCGCTTTTGAATTTAAACGACGATACAGTGGCACCCTTGGCAACCTAAATATGTTCACAGTATTCGACCAACGTATATTTTACATTGGAAGTAAAACAAAGTAGCAAACGTAAGACACGCCATTGATATTGCGCTTCACAGTACCCAACAGCGCAGCTGAATAGGTTGTTTAAGAATTATAAATATTAATTTCATATTAAAAAGTTGGCAGAATATTTTTATACGTTTTATTGGTTATTTACTTATGTCACACACACACACACACACACACACACATACACACACACATACGGTCCGCCTCGGTAGCGTAGATTGTAGCATGTCTGCCTCACGTTCAAGAGGTCCCGAGTTCGTATCTCGTTTAGGGTGAAATGTGTAGTGTTCAACGCCCGCTTTTACTCATACGGCACCGCAGGCGATGACACTGATGATACCTGAGATGAAGATGGAGCACCGGTGGAATGAAATGGCGGGGGAAACCGGAGATCCCGGAGAAAACCCGTCCCAGCGCCGTTTTGTCCACAACTAATCTCACTTTGCGGTCGCCTGGGATCGAACCCGAGCCGCCTTGATGAGAGCCAAGTGGTCTAACCACTGATCCACGGCGCGGCCGTTCAGGGTGAGTTACCTGGTTTCTTCTGGGGTTTTCCTTTAAGCTGGAAGGCGAATGTCGGGTAACTCTAAGCTCCATGGACCCCGGGCTCATATGAACCTCATTTCACACTCTCCATTTATCGTCCGTTATGACTTAACGTTGGAGGACTTAAATTACAAAAAAGAAACACACACATACACAAAGTGTATTTTTAAATATGTGATATGTTTTACTCACATGACTTCCTCTCCCCTTGTACATCCTTTCCTTACAAACGCTAATTCTTTCTAATTCATATTAATAGAGATGTTTATTACTGATATTTTATTGTAGTTGTAAGGGCAATAAGAAAATTACTTTGTCCAATTGTTAGATCTTTAAAGATCTAATGGCTATGTGATGAGTTTGAAGGAGAGTATTTTTTGTAATCTTCAAGCATGCTGAACCTAAATACCAAGTTTGGTATTTAAATGATTTTTCGTTTTTGAGTTATGCTTATCACAGGGAAAAAGTCGCGCACACATATAAATATAATATATAATGATATATATATATATATATATATAATAAATGTAATATATAATATAAATATAATGATTGGTACAGTGAATTCGGAAGTGCTCGAGATCTGGTGGAATATTTGCTTCACTCTGGTCGGCTATAAACAGCTTCTGCAGAAACAATCGCTTAAGGATCGCGAAGATATACTAGAACGAGTCAACTCCATCCTAACATTTATGAAACGCATTATAAGTGGTGCTAAGACGTGGGTTTATGCAAACCAATCAACAAGCTTCCGAGTGCCGCCTTCCAACTGAACCGAAACCCAAAAGAGCACGTCAAGCTCAATCAAAACTGGAAGTCAAGTTGACAGTTTTTTTTTCTATTATCGTTTTGTCATGCATTCGAAATTTTTGCCAGAAGATCAGATGGTAAATAAAGACCACTCTGAGCGTTGTGCCGAGCTTGAGAGAACAAATACCGTGAAAATGACCAGATTTGTGATAAGACAACTCGTGAATTCTGAACCACGATAATGTCCCAGCTCATAAGGCTATCTTATGAGCGAATTTTGAGCCAAAAACTCTACAAATCTCATCTAACAATCAACGTATTCACATGATCAGGCTCCGGCCAACTTCTTTCTCTTTCTAAAACTCAAATTACCACTTAGAGACACTCGCTTTCAGTCGATAGAAGACATAAAGTACAATTCATTGTACAATCGCGATACACCTTTGAGGTGCACTAAGAAACTGGCGCCCTGTAAACGAACTAGATGACAGATGACAATCAAACACCTCGTGGGTATTGTGACTTTGTGGGTTCGTGAAATAATAAAACGAGGTTACGAAACACAAAAACTACACTTTATTCTCCTCGAAATACACTGTTCAACATTAAAAAATTGCTAGAACCTTAAAACTGTTTATTTTTCCAACTCTACATTCAACTGTCTGTCGCTACCGGTAACGATTGGTTCCGAAGTTTTCCGAATCTCCACCGGCAATTATTTTTCATCGGCTTCGCGAGTCTACCGCCAGGTCGACACTATAGAGGAAAGTTGTACCAACTTAGCGACAACAATTATTTCGAATCCCCTCCTGTACATGGTAGTGACATGGTAATATACATAACATCTCCTTACCTTGAAGCTTTTGCTGTTTTCTAGATATTATTGAAAGTACATAATGCCTTTATCTTATACAAAATAAACAAATCCGATGGTAGCATTCAATGGCTTTCTCTGTTCGCTCTGGTACAAATTAGCCCTTAAAACGCTCATTCCTCTATCTACAATGCTAATATAAGATAAAACTTTGTAGAATTTTTTAAACGTATTTGTTTATATATACAGTGGGAATAGAGGATACAGGAGGCTTAAACGATAGCCAAGTTGTTTAATAGTTGCTCGCTATTTGTGACTTATTTATTCAATTGTCGTTACATAGCCTGACCTTAAAAAGTATTAAACAACTTCCTATTTGCGAAAATTATAAGAATTAGAAAACTCAAAACAATAACTAGAAATATCTTCATCGTGGTTAGCTAAATTAAAAATCTGTTTGACATTTTTTGTGAAATAAAATGTTTCTCATGTAGTTTATCAGTCATGCAATGATAATCTTTTTCTCAAAAGTATTCGTGTTCTGTCTTAGGAAGGTACTCAACTGAAATGCTAATTTTGCTATTTAACACGACTTTTTTGTTATGTCGTACATACTCATACACACACGCACATAAAAACACAGGTACGCGCGCGCAAGCACACACAAACACACACATACGAACAAACAGATATTTGTTTTCCAAAAATACTTTTCTCTACGATAAAGGGAACTGAAAACGTAGCTAAATTTCCATTAAAATCTTGACGTTGAATGTTTTAAGTAGAATGCAATAGCTTCTCTTTATCTACCTACAAACCTACCTAACCATGTCTACTTGGTAGAGATAGTAATGAAGTTTAATAGTAAAGAGGTAAAAGTATATCCAAACAGTTAATTTCCCATTTGGATCAAACGAAAAAAAAAGTAGAGGAATAATTTTATGGATACAATGTTTCACGCCTCTAATTGAAATCCTGAGTCTGTAATTCTTAAAATTAATCTTGTACAAGGGTTAATATCATCTGGCCTGTTCCCCCCCCCTCTCTCTCTCTCTCTCTCTTTCCTATTATGTTTCTTAAGCGTGAATGTTTTAATTTACTTAGGTTTTTTGTCGCATATTTATCTTTCTAGGATTTCTTTTTAAGTTCTGAGCCAGCTAGATGTTTATAATATTTTATGGACATTCATTTCTATTTTTCATTGACGTGGGCAATCACTTTCGAACAGCTTATATTTATTTATTACCTTTACTGAACATAATTATCCTAAATTATAGTAAACAATGTACCAAATCTAGAACTGTATGTCTTATTTGATAAATAGTTGGCCATTATATTTAAAAATTTCGCTAAAATTATAAATAAATTGATAAAATCTTACATTTGATAATATTTTTTGCTCCTACAGTTAACCTAGTTTTGCTTATTTTACTTCGTGTTAGTGGATCTATAGTTCGGACTAAATACAAACATATGTGTCCCTTATGTTAATTCTAACCCAACATGTTATGGGAAGCAAATATGAGTATATTTCAGCTCATTGAGTTAGGACATTAGTTTCAAAATGACAAATATTCCATTGGTGTTTTAGTTAAAGAAATGGCCCCATTTTATGTTGAAATGCTGTAATTTACGACTGCAGACTTAAGCATTTGTAGTTTTAGTTGACCTCTTTTCATTGCGTGTGTGAGATGTGGGGTTATTCCAGTGCTGACTCAACTATAATCTCGGCAGGTAGCCGCACCATTCTGCCTGGAACAATATTTCATCCAGCCAGGATGTCCTCCTCGTAATAGACATAAATAACATGTATGAAAACACAAAGGGATTCCAAATCCCCTACTTCTTACAATTATATCAACTGGTGTTGGTTATAGCCCTAAGGCTCAGAGTCATAATAAATGCATTTGGGTTAACGCACAACAAAATTTCCCATGGTTAATATTAAGCACATGGCACAGTTGTAAAATAGAGGTAACAGTAATTTATTATTATTATTATTATTATTATTATTATTATTATTATTATTATTATTATTATTATTATTATTATTATTATTATTATTATTATTATTATTATTATTATTATTATTATTATTATTATTATTATTATTATTATTATTATTATTATTATTATTATTATTATTATTATTATTATTATTATTATTATTATTATTATTATTATTATTATTATTATTATTATTATTATTATTATTATTATTATTATTATTATTATTATTATTATTATTATTATTATTATTATTATTATTATTATTATTATTATTATTATTATTATTATTATTATTATTATTATTATTATTATTATTATTATTATTATTATTATTATTATTATTATTATTATTATTATTATTATTATTATTATTATTATTATTATTATTATTATTATTATTATTATTATTATTATTATTATTATTATTATTATTATTATTATTATTATTATTATTATTATTATTATTATTATTATTATTATTATTATTATTATTATTATTATTATTATTATTACTATTATTATTACTATTATTATTACTATTATTATTACTATTATTATTACTATTATTATTACTATTATTATTACTATTATTATTACTATTATTATTACTATTATTATTATTATTATTATTATTATTATTATTATTATTATTATTATTATTATTATTATTATTATTATTATTATTATTATTATTATTATTATTATTATTATTATTATTATTATTATTATTATTATTATTATTATTATTATTATTATTATTATTATTATTATTATTATTATTATTATTATTATTATTATTATTATTATTATTATTATTATTATTATTATTATTATTATTATTATTATTATTATTATTATTATTATTATTATTATTATTATTATTATTATTATTATTATTATTATTATTATTATTATTATTATTATTATTATTATTATTATTATTATTATTATTATTATTATTATTATTATTATTATTATTATTATTATGATTATTATTATTATTATTATGATTATTATGATGATTATTATGATTATTATTATGATTATTATTATGATTATTATTATGATTATTATTATGATTATTATTATGATTATTATTATTTTATTATTATTATTTTATTATTATTATTGTTGTTGTTGTTGTTGTTGTTGTTATTGTTGTTATTATTATTATTGTTATTATCGTTATTATTCTTATTATTGTTATTATTCTTATTATTGTTATTATTGTTATTATTATTATTATTATTATTATTATTATTATTATTATTATTATTATTATTATTATTATTATTATTATTATTATTATTATTATTATTATTATTATTATTATTATTATTATTATTATTATTATTATTATTATTATTATTATTATTATTATTATTATTATTATTATTATTATTATTATTATTATTATTATTATTATTATTATTATTATTATTATTATTATTATTATTATTATTATTATTATTATTATTATTATTATTATTATTATTATTATTATTATTATTATTATTATTATTATTATTATTATTATTATTATTATTATTATTATTATTATTATTATTATTATTATTATTATTATTATTATTATTATTATTATTATTATTATTATTATTATTATTATTATTATTATTATTATTATTATTATTATTATTATTATTATTATTATTATTATTATTATTATTATTATTATTATTATTATTATTATTATTATTATTATTATTATTATTATTATTATTATTATTATTATTATTATTATTATTATTATTATTATTATTATTATTATTATTATTATTATTATTATTATTATTATTATTATTATTATTATTATTATTATTATTATTATTATTATTATTATTATTATTGTTGTTGTTGTTGTTTTGCTTTTGGAGAAGGTTTTATCTATTCCCGTTTGGTTAGGTAATTTCATTGAGTTAATCTAACAATACTGGACGATCAAGACTTTACGAATAACTAAATAGTAATTGATGCATTTGTAACATACAAATGATGAATGTCCAGATATTAAGATAATACAATACAGATTTATTTACTCATATTTCATATTAGTTGTAAAAGATGTGTTTACTGCAAGAAAACCTTTCTGTAAATTGCTGTCATATTTAATTAGCGAACATTAAAGTTATTGACTCTTTGACTCTATTGACTAAGTATTCATCCTTTAAACATGAAAAGCTTTAAAAAGATTTAACCAGCGCCTATGGCCTTAGCAGTTTCTGCTGGAAACGCTATACAATATCTCGAAAACTCTTATCGCTTATACTGTCATCTACGATATATATGTATAATATAATTAAGGAAAATAAGAGATATAGCAATTTCTCTGAAGTAAAAAGCAGTTTTCTTGAATTCAGAGCATAAAAGTATTAAAGATAAACATATGGCTACAGTTGTCACCAAAATCTGAATCGTTATTTTAATACAATTACAAAACCAGCCCACCTCTCGTTTTAATTTTTATTGAATTAAATATTTTATCACGTGTTTATGTTAAATTAATTTTATTCTTTACGTTATATGGGTTTCATTTCAAAACTTTCCAGAGTAAATAAATCAATATAGGTTCCCCTCATCACCGCGGCGGTTGCATATCAGCTTCACGTTTCCAAGTGCAAGAGGTCCCAAGCTCATTCTCGGTCAGGGTGTATAAAGTTTTCTTTTCTAGGGTTTCTCCTTATCCTGAAAGATGAATGTCGGTTAACTCTATGCTCCATGAACGCTGGGCTTATTTGAGCATCATTTCATGCATCATCCGATATGATATGCGTTGGATGATGTTAATATTAAAAAGATATCAGTAAATAACTCTCATTTAACTGAAATAAAAAAAAAACGTCGACAGATAAAAAAAAAACGTCGACAGGGATATTAACTGCGACCTTTAAAACCAAGTCTGACTTGCAAAACAGATTATTATGTTTTCATTTAATCTATTAATTTTTTCTCATTTTTCTGTCGTCTTAATTACCTGGAATTATATGAACTTGAAAAGGAATGAACTATTACAGTGGATGCAAAATGTTCATTTGGTTAATTATCTAACTTTAATTGATTCACTTATTAAATTAAATGTTCCAAGTGTCTTCAGTGTCTACTAGAAAATAATAAAAACAATTTTGGTACCTCTGACGAACTTGGTAGATATCTCTCTCTCTCTCTCTCTCTCTCTCTCTCTCTCTCTCTCTCTCTCTCTCTCTCTCTCTCTCTCTCTCTCTCTCTCTCTCTCTCTCTCTCTCTCTCTCTCTCTCTCTCTCTCTCTCTCTCTCTCTCTCTCTCTCTCTCTCTCTCTCTCTCTCTCTAATTCGATTGCATCCTTGCGTTGTTGCAGTTATCAGCTATGGAATGTTTCAGGGGGAAAGTACAAATTACTGATTTCAAATATTCTCATAAGAAGAACTCATATTTGAAGTTTGGATATCTGGTGGCCATTCCTGACCACCTCTTCGGCCAATCCCTCTTCTAGAAGGTCTTTCAGTCAGTCATTGTTGCAAAAACACTCCAACCACTTGGAGGTGCGAGTTTCTAGAATTACTAGGTATGATCAATGCATCAGTTAAACTTCTCACCAAGTTCAGGTTTCCTTCAATGTCACCTCCAAAATTGCCTGCCGACACATTGATCCTTCAAGTAAACTGAGTGTACTTGTGGCCAATGAACTGTGGACTTTTTATCGTCCGATATGACTTAACGTTGGAGGGCGCAAATTACAACAACAACAACAACAACAACAAAACTGTGGATTTTCACTGCCCAAATAACTACGTTTGTGCTTACACACAAACATAATCGTGTGAGATTTGAGCCATTTTCCATTTTGGCACATTTTCGAAAGCAATGTATTCTTCTGTATGAATCTTTCCGTTGAGTTGTTCAGTTTTATTTAATAGAGAAAATTTTGTTTTTATTTAATTCTTTCAGAATGCAACTATTTGAAGCATTTACTATTACCGCTAACTTCGGTTTTGAGGTGAGGCCCATAGTGAAATATTTCTGTACATTTCAAATACCATTAACATTGGTGAAATCAAAGAGAGTACTTATAGTTAGCTTCCTAAAATTTGAAATTTTTTGACGAGTGCTGTGTGAAAGTAGTTAGTATTTTTATATATCGTGGTTTCATTAATATTTCGTAGCATGTTTGAAAACTTGTTGCCTAAAAAATTAAGTAATTTAAAGGCTTTCTAAAAATTAAATGTAGAAAATCCACTGCATCTGAATGAGATGTATTGTATACTCATTTCAAATTTAGCTAATACTGAAACGACATTAAGGATGATCATTTAAAACAAATCTTTTAAAACTTGGTGACTCTTAAGCAAACTCATATTGTTGATTGTAAAGGGTTGACATGAATTTATAGTAACCTTAAGATATCTTGACTAATTTTATATTAAGTTTAAAACGTATAAAATTAAACTTGCATCTTTAAAATACTTAGGCCGCGCCGTGGCTCAGTGGTTAGAGCACTTAGCTCTCACCAAGGCGGCCCGGGTTTGATCCCAGGCGACCGCAAAGTGAGATTTGTGGTGGACAACACGGTGCTGGGGCGGGTTTTCTCCGGGACTTCCGGTTTCCCCCGACATCTCATTTCACCAGTGCTCCATCTTCATCATGTATCATCAGTGTCACCGCCTGCGGTGCCGTATGTAGTAAAAGCGGGCGTTAAACACTACACACACACACTTAAAATACTTATTATGCCAAATTTTAGACACTATATGGAATATTAGATATCATTTAAATTTAATGCATATTCAACATACTTTGAACTTTCGGTTATTAAATTTGAATTACATGAGCTTCAAGTGAAACTTTTTATAATCATTAACATTTCATTAATTTAACAATTCCTTTAAGGTGCACGGCGTTAAAAGACGGATTCCAAAATTTACTTCGAACATTTTGGGAGATTCATCCTTCCTGAGATATTCGTAGGGGTTAGTTTAAATTTTCAAATACTTTATTAATAATATTTTATTAATAATTCCTTGAATAAAACGTTTTTCGAGATATGCGTTTTGTAGAAACCGTTTCAGCTTTTATATATTTTATTCTTCTTTGTTACGTATAATATCATATTTGTCAGTATATGTAATACTATATGTAAAATAATGCATAATTACTCCCTTTCCCTCATCGCCGCACGAATGAATCCAAGCTGATTAAAAACCCAATTCTTTACAATTTTCATATGAATAAACTTTACAGTCTTTCTGAAGAGTATGAAACTTCGAAGTTGAAAATAAAAATCTTAAATATATATATATAACGCCTTAACATACAGGAATTTCTTGAAGAAAGAGAATTAATCCGAATAGGGTCCCTCTTTAATGGTTTGAACTCTCGCTTAACCTTCTTATAGTCTCGTTTTTACTTTCAATTAAATAAGCCATGTTTCCGCAAATGTAGATCTCGAATAAGATGAAGGTCATAGTAATATATTTTTGTAAGATGAGTAAATGATAGTAGAGGTAGAGGAAGTCATGCTTAAGTAACATATCAGTGCTTCCTTGTTTCCAATGGGTATGGTGCTATTTCTTGACCGAGGATTTCAGCTTATTCGTCATAAGTTGTAGAAGGCGGTGACGTTCGGAAGTCACGAGCAAACGCCGCATGTAAAGCGGTCAGAACAAACAGGATTACCACTATGGAAAATAAAACAAGAGTGACATAAAATGAGAGCGTACGAAACTGTATACTTTCTAAACTTTGAAAATAGAAACTAAGTAGAATCCAAGTGTTCTAATAAAACTATCCTAAAGGTATATTTATATATGTTTTTGCAAGTTTGTATATGTATATAGATTGTATAGTTATATAAAAATTACACAGCGGAGGTGGATACCTCGCGCACTCCTATCTACGTAGATAGATTGTAGCTGTATCCAATATTAGGAAGGAATGAAGTGAAGAAACCACAGGAGGCTACAGGTCACAGGCACACAAGTTACAGAGGCACCGAAATCCCTAACAGTTCCAAGCTCGAGGCTGTCTAGAGAGGAAACGTCTAGTCGACCTCTAGTGTGCACTGAGAGCAAGCATCCATACCATTTGCCTGACACCACCATAATCCACGGAAAGTAGAAAAATTAGAAAATGAAGAGGAAACGAAGCAATAAGGCAATAATGGGAAAAGTCGTAGTGGATGAAAAGCCACACCAGCATTTGCCTACAGAGTATCTCAAGTTTATGGCGATAATAGGGATGTTCTATAACCGAAAGCGCACTTTGAACTCCCTTTTTCCGCCACATGTTTGATTTCTCATACTCTATTCTTTTCCTGAAATAAATGTAATGTACTCCACCTGTAATTGTTGCTGGCTCTCGCTGGTTTATTTTAATCGTTGTTTCTTTATACATGGTTTGCATTGTATTAAGTGCAATGACATTCCTTTCTTCTCCAGCATATTCCATAGTTTGGCCCTTAATACCTTAACAAATGCTTTTTTTCAGTCAAATAATATGTGTGTTTCCAAGCTGTGTTCCCTACGTCTTTTAATTACACCGGGCAACAATGAAAACGTTTCGGGCTTTAAAATAGTGAATTTACATGTATTTCTATCTGTTGAATTCAAAAATCGCCATAAAAATCATAGATTAGCTCTTGTTTTGAAGATAAAGTGGCATTTCATTTTTAGAGTGAAGATTTTAAATTTGGGGGAATTTTTTTTTGAGTTGGCACACCTGTCAAATAACAAAACACAATCAGAGAGAAATTTTGGAAATTAAGTGATTCAAAAGTTAAGGAAGGCATTTTGTCGGATCACAAATAATAGAAATTGTAAAGCTTCCTGCATTTGACCAAATTTTGGAGGGGAAAGAAAAGGAAGCTTGGCAAGCCTTCAAGGGTATTTGGTATTTGGTGACAGTGTTCCTGCAAAAATACCATAACCTTGGATGCAACATGTCCTTTAAGATCCATTTTCACACTCCCACCTAGACTTTTTCCCTCCTAGTTGTAGAGCTGTTAGTGATGAACATGGGGAGAGATTCCATCAGGATATTTCTGTTATGGAACAAAGATATCAGGGTCATTGGAATGAAGTAATGTTTGCGGATTACTGTTGGTCTTTGTATAGGGATTCTGCGGAACTCCATCACAAGAGGCAAGCTAAAATACGAAGAAGTCAATAGGCCACCACATGGTTCTCTTTAGACACGACTTTCTGCGAAGTATTTTTCCAGCAATTTAGAACTCTTTGCATGTAATTACCAATTTAAAAAATTAAATGCACCTTAATTGTTGTTAGCATGTATGTAATTAAATTGTATCTTTTCTCTCAATCCGTTAATATGTAATACTTCCACCTTGTGTATATCATAGAAAATAGAGCTAATAAAAATTGTTATTGTCATATTTGTTTTTCTCAACCCAAAATTAGTCGGAATTGCCTCATGAAGTGCTCGAAACATTAAAAAAAACTATTTTTTTGCCCAGTGTAATTTGTTTCAGTGCAAATATATTGCCTAAGGAACTTCTTCTTTTTCCAAAAGCTGATTGTTCTTCTAAAATTATTTTGTCAGTTATTTTATTTAGTCTGACGTTTAGTATCTTCACAGATGTCTTATATGGTGCACAGAGCAAACTTAGACCTCTATAATTATTTGGATCATTCCTAATATCTTTTTAAATATTTTGATTTTCCCTATTTTATATTCATTGTGGATGACTTTTTGTCTCCAAACTAATGTAAAAGCGTCATAAACGTTCCTAAAAATTCCTTGGTGCGAATTTAATGAGCTTGGCGTTTATATTGTCTATTCCAGAAGCTTTGAAACTTTTTCTTTTCTTAATCACTTTTTCTGAATTTTCTATTTCTATACTATCCGCCTTTGCAAGAGATATTTCAGTTCGATTTATTTCAGTTTCTTCATTGGACCGTAGTTCATTAAAATATTTTTTCTAATGTTTTATCTGGTCTTAGCTGTAGTTTTGCTTTGTCTTTCTCTTCTAAGTTCAAATTTCTTATGAAGTTGTATACCATGGACAGCAGTTCATGTAAAGTCTGCTCCATTTCGGCTATATATTCCTCCCAGTGAATTCTACGAGTATTTAAGTGCCGCGCATATAAAAAGGTACTTATAAATAACACTCACCAGAGTTCTTAATAGTGCTCGTAACACTTTTATTTTTAAAATAGTGAAACCAGTTCCATCGGTGTATTGCCTTAAACACGAATACTCTTTCCCTTTATTTACTATCCCTCACCCTCTCTCGTTCTCCTAGCCACTCTCGCTGGATCTCATTGCCTCCCACACTTAGGGACACCCATATTCGTTTCTCTACGCAAATTCCATATACTGTTTCCAAATCCGATAATAACCGTTAATGAAGGCTTATATTTTGTTCATTCAAACGCTACTAGTTTTTGGAGGAACCTTAGGGATTTCAAAATGCGATGGTTGGGCCCATTTTAAATTTCGTTGGTGGGGAGATTTTTGTGTTCCACTCAGAAACTGGATTAAAAGATTTCACCGGCAAGTTGGAAGTTTTCTGAATACAAAATTATGTGTATCAGTTTTAACAATTTTCTGTGTATGTGTACGTATTCTGTGTGTACGTGTGTGTCTATAAAGAGCATAGCCATAAGTGAAATTTCCGAGTAATAACAAAATTGTTAATTAGGCGCAAGACTCACAAAAACGCGCCCTACAGTTTTCAAGAAATACCCCGACTCAAACTATCCATTATTTTTCCAAAATAAAGTTGCTGAAAAATACTTTACTCTTTTTATTAATAATCCTTTAATAAATTAATAATCCTTTTATTAAAAGCTATATATTGTTGCGGCGAATGCACGGAAGTTTCGGTGTCGAGAGATAAGTGCAGGTTTATGTACACAAAGAGCCTGCAAATAACGATAACAGTCGTATTGTGTATCACTGAGATGACTTACCGACACAGATAAGTGAGGCAATTGGAACTTTCTAGTGATATCTTGGTAGTTGTATAGAACATTCCAATTCATGTTTATTCCTAAAATATCTCGAACTTATCAATGAGATATATAAGAGAATTGTGACATGCCAGCGGACAGTTGCAAAACGAGAGTGAGTCGTAGCTGTGAACAGATGTTGTGTAACAAGAGTGTTGTAAACAGTGGAAGTTGAGTAAGCTGTTTGTTACTGTCATCTACCTTGGTATTGTAGATTGTAATATGTGATGTAATTCTGCTGCTACGCAGTGTGTTTCTACGCAAATAAAGAACATTTAGAATTTCGGCAAATTGGACTTTTAATTCTACGAACCCACAAAGTCGCAATATCCTTTAACTACATTTGCAGGAATGTACCATCTTAAAATTTCCGAAAATGGCTCGTAAAGTCCGTTTATTCAACAGATATATTACATAACTTTGTTTAACTATTGCTATGTTACTATAATCTGGTTTAAAAGACCATTACTTACATTTCAGTCATCTGGTTCGCTACAGGATATGGCTTGACACCAAAAGATATATTTAAAACACGCAATTTATGAGAGTCACAGTTTCCGTAACATGGCTGTCACTGGTTTCAATGTTAAACACGTTTGTCATGTTTAAAGCACCCTTACTGTTGAGTTGTTCCTCGTTATGTCATGATAGTATCAGAATTTCTGAGTCAGCGTACAGTGGCCCTATTTTTAAACACACTGTTGTTTAAGTTTTCTCCCTTTCAATGGAATGGGCAAAGATTTATCTCGAGTAATATTAAGTGGGTAGAAGAATAAGCTTTCGAAATAATAATTTGTGAAAATTATATAAAATAAATGAAGATAGAGTATGATTTATGAATGAAAAGAACTAAATTCTTTTTACGAGGGCTGTTCAATAAAGAATGATCATAATTTTACGGTCATCATTTTTCGCACTAAAATTCAATCTTATTATATTCTGTTAGCTTGATGTGAAACAAACACGCCGTAGTAGTTTCATTGTTGGTACTCCTGGTTCCCGCCTGTGAGAACCAGTAAAGTTCAGACATATTCAGTATCGTCTACCGCTGTAATGGAGGTAACATGCAGTTAAAGTTGATGTTAGAGGAAGATCCGGAGTTTCTTTCAAACGTAATCACTGCTGATGAAACTTGGCTACATTATTTTGATCCTGAGAGCAAACAGCTCACTGTGGAAATCTCCTTCATCGCCAACCCTCAAATAAGCAAAAGTGGTTGCTTCTGCTGGGAAAGCTATGGTCATCTCGTTCTTTGATATTCATGGAATGGTTTATCAGCATGTTGTACCTACACACACACATCAGTAACTGGGCAATAAATGTCCTGAAAAAATTGTAAGTCCATATCAGTGGCAAAAGACCTCATTTCCGTGAAGTAGGCTGGATCCTGCACAACGATAATGCGCGGCCGCATATTGCCAATGTTGTTGCTGAATATCTTGCAAAAATCAACGTGAAGTGTATACCTCGCTCTCTCTATAGTACGGATTTAGTCACATGTGACCTTTTTCTATTCCCTAACTTGAAGAAACGCCTTCGTGGGAGGCATTATCCATCATCAGAAGCAGTGGTGAAGGCTCCGGAGGCGATTTTGAGGGTTCTCTAAAAAAATGGTTGCCAGCATGTCTTTGAAGACTGGCAGAAACACCAGAACAAGGGCATCGCATTCAGGAGAGACTATTTTGAGAAGGACCATCAACATTATGAGGAAGAGTTAAGGTACGTTGTGAAAAAAGTGTGATCA
The DNA here is from genome assembly GCA_030765055.1 of Mantis religiosa. NCBI lineage: Eukaryota > Metazoa > Arthropoda > Insecta > Mantodea > Mantidae > Mantis > Mantis religiosa. The sequence goes on from CM060951.1 coordinate 76,069,075, forward strand.
TTCTTTATTGAACAGCACTCGTATTAGCAACGGGCACCCTGCTCTTAGTATCCGTTACTTTCAGTGATAGGATGACGCTAGTGATGGAAGGAAAGGAAACAACAGCTGTTACCTTACAACTCGACTAAGTTGGGCCTCCTCACTAGAACAAGTTAGAGGTAACGACCGTCAAAGTCCGCACTTCGACACAGTATATGAAACACTGGTCTGTTCACGTACTCTTGAACATTTAGTTGTCGTTTCTGAAAGTTCAAAAGTAGTTAATAAAGACAGTATTGTGTCCATTATTTCTGCTCATACATTTTTCTATGGTAAATAAGAGAGAATAATAACAGATTCGGAATTTTAATCGATAAAAGAGAAATAATTAACTTGTTATTCGACAAATCAATCTATTTACCCTCCGGTAATGGTATGAGAATAAAATGCGTAAGATGTGGTTCAGTTAAAGAATTTGCTAATTGACATAACTGGCAAAAATGAGGAAATGAAAACAAGCGATGCAAGGAGAGAGGGGAGAAGAAACATAAGAAGAGAAATGCTGTAGAAATAAATGAATAACACATTCAGAAGTTCAATATACCTTAGTGGATCAAATGGACAGTTCGGAACTCTTGGATGACATCCTATATGATAACATGATTGATCTAAATATTAAGATAAATGATACGAATAGCAAAATAAGTTTTTAACAAAAAGAAATAATTACTCTGGATACCGCCTATAGAAAAATTTAAGAAAGAAATCTTTTATATTCCTCTTATGTAGTATTACAGTATATGTGTAAATTTTACTTGAGACTAAGTGAGAAAACTGTTTTTACTTAATGATCCGTCAGTAGAAGCTCATCCAGTTTTTGAATTCCTGTCTTAATGTGCAGTAAATATCCGTTTAGATAAGTAAATAAAATTGTCATAATAAATCATTTCACAAAGCTGTATCTACAGTTATAGCTGATTGGTAAAGAGCAACACCGTATCGTCAGAAAACATTGCGGTACTTGTTGCAGGAAGTTCAGGAATATCAGCAGTTTATACACCGCAAAGAAGAGGCGCAAGAATGCTACCCTGGGGCACCCCGGCTAGAATATTACGGGGTGTGGAATGCGTTGTACCAACATGCACAGAAAATTATCGTTCCTTAAGATATTTAATTCAAGTGAAGTAACTATAGTGGAAGACTTAAGTTGTGCCACACTCTGTCAAATGCCTGAGTGAAATCTAGAAATACTGCGACAGTATGCCCGCCTTGGTAGCATGTCTGCCTCACGTTCAATGGGTCCCGAGTTCGAATCTCGGTTAGGGTGAGTTACCTGGATGAGGTTTTTCCCGGGGTTTTTCCCTCATCCTGATAGATGAATGTCAGGTAACTCTAAGCTCAATGGACCCCGGACGCATTGAGCATCATTTCACCCATTTCATTCATCGTCCGATATGACAAAATGTTGGAGGAGGTTAATTAAAAAATAATTAAAAAGTGCTACAGTATACTCTTTGGCGTCAAAGTGACGAGTGATATTTTCAGTAAGTCTTAGGAGTTGGTGAGTACTAGAATGATGCTGTCTGAATCCAAACTGTTTGGGAGGTATAACTGAGTTATCAGAACAAACCGAAGAAGTCGTTTTTGAATGAGCTTTCCCAGAAGTTTGGACAGAGTCAGTAAAATATTATTTGGGCGATAGCTCTGCAGGGAACTAGGAAGTTCATTAGGCTTCTGCACTGCAATGACCTCAGCACATTTCCAGGCTTTGGAGAAATAGCCATAGTGAAACATTTTTTAAAAAGCTGATAATTAACCTACGTCTTTTGAGGTCCGATGCTCTATGTATGGCTACAGAGAAACTAACAGCACTGTTATCGCTTAAACAAAGATAACCAAAATAACCACGCGGACAATGAGACAACGCCATATTAAGACTACCGTACACTAATATCGGAGTAAATTAATACATTTATTCTATAAGGTAGCTATAAGAGATATTAACTTTATTGTTAAGACTAGCACAAAATAAAAATAACGAACACATCTAAAATATACCAAAATTTTCTAAATCTATATTCTTTGCATTGGAAGTCTGTACGTTTCCATATCGGGAAAGGGTTAAGATATGCTGACTTAGAGACCAAGTTTGATATTTAACCAACCTTTTGTTTCAGAGCTATGCTGTTCAATAATATTTTAAGTAGATACATAGAAACATCGTTTTCCAAAAGTATGTGTGTGTGTTTTTCACTTTCTCTGTCTTATGTACTAAATAGATTATATTCCACCCAAAACTTGATGTCGAGACTTCATCGTAAATACATGCTTCGGAGCTCACGGAATCTAAAAATAGTACTTTTGTAAAATGGTGCATCTGAGTCTGGAGTATGGGTTGGTGTTCGTGTGGTGTGTGCATGTGAACAGTGTAACTTATAAATGTGAGGATCTACTCCCATTAGTCCTGGCCCCGTAGGACCTGAACCCGGGCCTCTCGGGTATATCTACCGTAGGGCAGTACCTATTTTATAAACTGCCCCCCCCCCGCCTGCACACGGCAGACAGGATGGAAGCGGATACGACACTTACGCGCCGGTCCTTAATGAAGCAGCTACCAAAAAAACTTGGTAGGGCCGCCAGTGTCTAGCTCACCAGCTACTAGCTCTGCAGGCTAGTTCCCGGGACTTATGAGGCAACCCTCTACCCCCTCCGGGCGGCCAGAAGCCTGGCCGGAGGTACCCAATTGCCCGTGGGTGGCGGGAACACACTGCCCCCTCGAGTCCAACCCAATCCGAACAGCTCCCAGAGGGAGGGGCTCGGCATGTTCGGCTCGAGGTTCCTCTAGTAACGTCAGAGGTACCACGAGTGCTAGGGGTCCGCAGCGCCCGCAATTTGGCAGCTGAAAGGGACGCATCCCTCCCCCTACGGGAAGTGTAACTTATAAAGGAAACGTCGGTTAAATGCCTAAATCGCTGTTGAAATTCAATGTCTTCCAAGATTGCGACATGGGCATTTTAAAGAATATTCGCCAACCCCACTCTAGTTTTATAGATGGTCACAAATGTAAAATCTGTTTTTTATTTTGTTATTTTGGAAAATTATTTGGGTTTCTTTGGTTTGGCAGTGCTATTTACATGATGCCATGGATATTCTTGCGTACATTTTATCATTGTATCACACGTGTACGCGTATCAGTCTTTAGTTGTTACTAAAAAATCACAAAATAGAGATAACAAAGTTTGAAGTTAGAGTACCTCTAAAACACTAATGGAAACAGGGTTACAAAGTCGCTACCGCAGCTCCAAGAATATGTGAAGTGGAAGCAGAAGGTGTCGTTAGTGAGCCTGAGGTACAACGATGGTTCCAACGTTCCAATAATGGAGACGAAATTACTAAAGATTTGCCACGTTCTGGAATATAGATGATACACGCCTAGTTTTGCTAGAAAATCCGCACAAAAGTACCCACAGGCTTTCAGAAGAACTAGGTGCATCAAAAGATACCATACATCGTCACATTAAAACACTTGGAAAATCATACGTAAGCTGTAGATCTGTATCTCATGCACTGATAGCTCAACAGGCTGAACGTGGAGTGGATATCAGCTTATCCGTAATCCCATGGATGATAGATTTATCGGGAAAATTGTCACTTGTGATGAAAATTTGGTATATTACCGAAAACCTGATCCCCACAGCCTGCCAAAGTCATCATTATGAAAAAATTGGTTTAAAAACAATACAAAGCAATGTTGTGTGTCTGATAGAATTTTGAAGTGATTCACTGGAAGTTTGTTTCAAATGGGCGGTCGATTGATTCGACTCTTTATCCTCAACAACTGGAACGAGTTCGTGAAATTTTGAGACGGAGATATCTAGCATTAGTTAACCTAAATGAGGTTCTATTGTAGCCCAGCCCATACTGCACAAACAACCATGGAAAAAATAAGGAATTGGGAGGAACCAAACTCCTACTACACTCAGCATACAGGTTGATATCACACCATCAGATCGATCCATGACCCATTTTCTACGTGGAAAAATGTTGATAATATTGAAGTAGTGCAAGTGGGTGTCAACCAATTCTTCGCATCAAAAACCAGAGATTGGTACCTACCATCGTGGGATAATAAACCTTGCTGCACGATGGATGGGACCTAATGGTCCATAGTTTGAAAATTAGTTAATTGACTGTCAAAACACATTTCAAATAATTGTTTTGCCTCACGTTCAGTAAGTCCCGAGTTCGAATCTCGGTCAGGGTGAGCTACCTGGATAAGGTTTTTTACAAGTTTTCCCCTTATCCTTAAAGACGAATGTCGGGTAGCTCTAAGCTTCATGGATCCTGGACACATTTGAGCATCATTTCACCCATCTCATTCACCGTCCGATATGACTTAACGTTGCAGGATGCAAAATTACAACAAAAAATAATAAAAAATAAACGTTTGTATGAATTGCAAGGTCACTCCTTCGTCGTCAGCCTCGACTTGGAAAGATACACAGTTTTATACTCTTATGATGATCGGTTGTATTTCAATTACTATCGAAATACATATTGATTAGACGATCTCTGAATGGTTGGCTTCGCGCTGGCGTGTTGTTTCTCGCGTATCATCACACGAATTTTTAGCTTGGCACTCATATACCAACTAACTTTAATAGACGCGGTTTCTGCCCGTGTACTAACACAAGTCTTTGCAGCTTAGCACACAGACGTGGACTAACTTTAATGGACACGATTTCTGCCCGTGAACTATTACTCTTCGGTTTGGCACCCAGAGGCCAACTAACTTTGAATAGACATTTGTTACCCGGATAGGTCACACGATTCTTCTCTTTTCCCTTACAGTTTATTATTTTTAATTATTGGTTGATAGAACGCATATGACGTCTCTTTTACGGCAACAACATTTCTCCCATCTTTCTAGATCTCACACGATTCCTCCTGTCAAAACTAGGCTTGAAAATAAACACCGGTTGCCACCCTTAAAATTTATGGCTCCGTCTGCCCTACTAAGGGGGGGAAAACGACATTTTCAGAGCCCGTAACAAACTTGACACACACACACACGCACGCACACACGCACACACGCACACACACACTTTTGTTTTTCACGTATATATTCCTTTAACGTTTAATTAATCTTCCATATATTCCTTTAACAATTAATCAACTCGAGGAAGAGAGTACTGTTTCACAATGGTTAACAGAAGAGTAGAGAAAGTTGTATTAGAGCAGCACACCAAATTTTTATTCAACCTCAAAGGTATATTCCATTAACTTAGTTTGGACATAATCACTGCTAATGTCCAGTCTCTGTAAACAAACATTTAGTTGATATCAAGTCATTTGCATGAGAGTGTTTTTCCCTTTGTGCCTATGTTCATTTTGTTGTTTGTATATAAAAATTGCCTTTATTGGAAAGAGGAGTCCGTTGTTACCCTTGTTCTTTCTGTGCCCACTGGCACACTTTCCTAGGAAAGTCGTGAAATTAAACACGCAGTAGTTTGCCTAATGGAGCACATATTTGAGTCCCTGCTGTGTGGACATTTTAATGTATGGGAATGTAAAGCTCTTTAGCTGCGATTGCCCCAGTGTTTTAACGAAAATCCTTTGATCTGCAGTTTTCCCCGCCCCATGCTATTACGGTGAGGGTATCACACATACACGTCATATTCCAACAAATGAATTGTGCTATAGGTGACAACATCACATCAATAGCAGCGTAGTAGCTAAACTCTATCATCCTGTTAGTTGAATTTCCTTTCAGCTTCCATTAGATGCAATATATTGAAAATCGCGATACCATCGCCTGATATTAAAACAACCGTATAAGCTTTAAAAATGGGAATTAATGCTTGAAACGCTTATGCATCGATTGAGCGGCGCGGCAGCTAACCCCACCCACATACGCCAACATATATCCACATAAAATGAGCTTTTGTGGTATTTAAGCAATTCTTGTTGTCACTTGTCTATGGCTTTAATATTGTCATTATAGATAAATGTAATTAAAGTGATATCGTAACAAAGGTGTTCACAAAGTAAAGCAAAACCAGTACTTCTATATTCTGATGTATTTCAGCGGCTGAAGTTCGATATGAATTGTTTCTTACTGAATGGAAGCGAATTAGCAACGAACTCTACTGCAGCTAATGAAGGCTGCAGTCCATTCACATTCAGCTTTTAATACCTAATCGAACTTTTTGTTTGGCTAAGAAAGCATATTGTTACAGTGTGCTCGATAATAAACTATAATAGGCTGTCAATAAAGATGATAAATAAAAGGAACAAGACTTCATCAACTGTAAGAACTGTTCCATAATTATGAAGTGAATTATCAACAATGGCTCGCGGATTCGATGTTGCTTACTCTGACCATGCTATATCCATGTTTTTCTCTCTGTCTCTCTCTCTCCCATCACATTCCCATCACTCTATCACATTTCCTGTAATTTTATATCGCTCTTTATGTTAGACAATTATTATAGGACTGTGTGCCGGTTGACGTCGATCAGATGACCAGGATTCACGATCTGGAGCTTCTCGGCTCCACAAGAGGGTGGTCATTCGTACCTCCACTGAGTTGAGCTTTCTCTGTTAGAGGAGACCTCTGAGCTGCCCTCCGGCGGTTTGGTTGGTCAGCACCAAGCGCCAAACAATTGGTTGGTGAAATCAGTAACTGTTTGGGAAATCTGCTTGTCTCTATCGTTTATTTCTTCCACCACTGCAACGCATACGTTGCCCACCTCGGTAGTGTAGATCAGGGGAAGACAAGCAGTGCTGGTGTGACGTGAGCTCCGTCAGCTCTCACCGCCAAATATGCTCCCGAATGAAAGGCAGTTAGCGTGTGACGTCACCGCGCTGATCTCTGCTACCAAAGGGGAAGAAAATAGTTTGATGTGTGTGGGTTCTAACAGCGTAGGAAATACAGAAAACATATCGGGTATTAATAATATGCATAACTTACATCTTGGGTGTTGTAATACTAATTGTTACTTCTTTAATTACACAATTGGTCACAGTTTATAAACAATTACATTTTTGCTCTGTGCTATGAGAAAATATATAAAACTTCAACTCGTAGTTTATCTAAAGGCCAGGCATGTTATAAAGTAAATAAAATAAAACATAAAGAACTTTCTCTGCAAATTAGAGGCAACCCATTCAGAACAAAATTACCACATATTTTCCAATACCTTTTGTTTCGTTTTTCTTTAACTAGTTTATCAATATCAGGATGTAATTTATGGGAAATTTGTAATCGAAGGCTGCATATTAGATTGTGATCCGACAAGGTACTTCGGGGTTTGAAATTAGCTAATTTCATCACAGAAAAAATATTGTTGGCACACATATGTCAAGCCAAACATATACAATGTAGTTGCGGCAAGTGAAAACAACCTCGGAAATCTGGTTTGGGGGACATTCTTGTAAAAATTAGCCAACTCTTACTTGTGTGTATATTTGTCCTTCAATAAATCGTCACATTGTACATTTAACAGTTTCACTTGGTACGTGGCAGCTACATTGTTGTCATCGAGTGCGCTACACCTTACTGAACCCTCAGATTCTGTACTCACAGCGCCACTTATGTAGGCAACTTGGTACTTCACGGCTCTTAGCTGACGTCACACGCACTGCAGGCCTTGGTCCTGGCTGAAATACGTCACAACTCTGGAAGCTGTCTTCTTCTGGTGCACTCGGTAGCGTGTCTGCCACATGCTCAGGATGTTCCGAGTTCGAATCTCGGTTAGAGATAAACCTGGATAAGGTTTTGCCGGGGTTTTTACTTATCCTGATAGACAAATGTTGGGTAACTCTAAGCTTCATGGACCCCGGACCTATTTCTGCATCAGTTCACCCATTTCATTCATCGTGCGAATACACTTAATGTTGGAGAACGTAAATTACAAAGAAAACGCATACGTTTTCTTCAGTTCCTCCAGCTCATCCGTTCCTCCGAGACGTCTACACACGAAAAATCCAGTAGCAAGTTGTTATGCTAGATGTCCCTTCCGTTACCTCTACGTAATTGTTAAGTGAAGACACTAAATAAATAAATAAATTGGAAGATAAATGTAGAAGCCCAGGCGATAACTAGAAACTAAAACGAAGACAGACAGAGAGAGATGAGAGTTTGCCTCTTATAACGACTGAGGTGTACAGAAACAATGAGTGGAGTTGTGATAGATAATGAGTAGACAAACTTGGCTGCTCTCGAATGAAGGTTATTCCGAGAAAGGCATTATCTAGGCAGCGTATCCCAAATGATATTCGATCTCCATTCCTCCGGTTTACTAGGCAAACAGGCTACTCCAAACTATGGAACTGGGAACACAAGAACAAAGCTATTCCGCATGTTACGCTAATTAGCATGATGATAATACACCTGAGTGCGTTCTAGGAATAGATAGCCTCGAACTTCTGTGCACAATTTGCTACTGCCTAAGTAAGAGACGCTGACTTTCCATGTATAAAATATGAGCGAGTCAGAAAATAAAATAAATATAGTCTGTTTTTACCACATTGCACCATATACCTGCCATTTTTACTCCAGGGATAACAAATTAATTTTATTAAACTTAATTTGTTAAGCACCTCAACTTTCTCGGCCACTTTAAATAAAACAAACTGCTCCAAAAGATGCTTTCTAAATGCTGTGCTCAAAACATATATATTATGACATATATAGTTTTACCCATAACTATTATTCCATTCAGATCAAATATAATAATTTGAGCCATAACCAGCATATTATTTGTATTAATTCTTACAATATCAGCATATTATTTGTATTAATTCTTACAATATAATAGAGTACACTTTATTTCCAATCAAAAAGTCTAATATTTTAGAATAAATAATTCAAATTCTAGGTTTGATACCACTAATTATTTTAATAATTTCTTCTGTTGTAATATTATTAACCAATTTCTTTTTTAAAAAAGAATATTGAAGAACTTATACTTTTTGTGGTTTATGGTTTTTTTCATCTAAGCGTAAGCATTTATTAATAACATTATTAAAATTAGAATTTATTGTTTTAATTTTATTTATTATTTTATATAATTATGTGATATAAGTGGAAAATTATATATAACTATTTTTTCATTCGACCAAGGTTTCTAACATTATATATCATATATTTTATATATATCATGTTAGAAACCTTGGTCAAATAATTCAAATAACTTTGCAGCTGTCCTTGAATATATTTTAATGTTTTGTATTACGCTAGCTAATCGCATCTTTTTTTCTAGGCACTCCCAAGTAAATTAAGGCTTTGCAAACTATATAGCCAGGTATTGCTACTCATAACTTCGTTTCTTCTTGAACAATATTACTTGTTCCACGTTTTCAAGTTTTAAAATTAGCAAAGTAAAGTTTTCTGAATCGCATTAATTCAAAGTTGTTATTCATGCTCAAATTACCAGGTAATTGACTTTCTTTAGTAATCTGTAATCAAATTTGTCACACAAACATCTCTATAGAATGGAAAAAGCTATCATTTACTCATATTAAAATTAAGGTGCCGTACAGCCTCATTATAATTTTTTTACAAAAAAAAAGCAACTTAAATGTTGAATATTTAATTGTAATAAGGAGGTGAATACGCCATTATGCTAAACAATTATGTGCACAGATACTATAAATGTTCAGCATAATTTATTTTATATCATACCATATAACTAATCCGTTTCATATCCAAGGATTATGTTATGATTATTACTTCTTTACTTTTATCCAAACTAGTAATAATTCGTCTAGATTTGATTCTGAATTTCTTCTGATGTTGTGTGGCTGATCATCAGGGCCTGGATTCTAATGGTCTAAAAATATCTTTAAAATAATCAAAAGGATGACTTGAAATCAATAAAATGATATAACAAATGACTTTAAAAGGGTTTGTCTTCATTTCAGTTTAAGAGAGTATAGCAAAATTCTTACTTCTGTAATATAAAAACTTAATAATAAAATGGATATTTTTTCCGGGAAGATGTACTTCTAAAAAGCATTTTACTTTATTCCGAATTACTGAAGTGGATAACCAGCATCATGTATAGGTTCTCGAAAGTGAGCTAACACCTGTTGTCGGAAAGCGTTTTTTGTATCGTGAGAAACTCCTTCTGTTACAACTGGAGCATACACGAAGTATACTAAAATACTGGCAGTGAGATCTTCTTTAATGCAGGAAATATCAAATGTTTCACCTGTTACCACTGAAAATGCGTATCCAAACCTTTATCAAGAACACTTTCCACTTCTTTAGACGCCCTTCTTCAGACTTCTTCCCACACGTTTTAAATCTAATGCAATTTTTCTAACTATAGTTAGACAAATTTCCAAACTCAGTATTCTCCGTACACTTTAATAAATTGAAATTTGCCTTTCTAAGGGCTATGTTCCCTACAATTTCACTTTTAAAAATAGTATTTTAGCCTATTAATTGCACGGCCAGGATTCAGAATTTTGATAGTACGTTTGAACATCTGGAAATGGTGGTAGTAATAAATTGTTGTAATAAATAAACAGTGCTAATCTATGCAGGTGTCTCATGGAGTGAAAAAAGAGCGATTTACGAAAAGGTGCCTTGACAAAGTTTTCTTTGCTTTGACATAACTTGAGGATATAAGGAATTACTTAAATATATTATCACTACTTTCTTAAAAAGTGACTTAGTCTTCAATTAATTATTTACAATTGTTCCATATAATGTCAAGTTATGACATGATAACCACGTTTCCTAACATAGTAGAAAGAATGTTCCAGCTCCCATTAAAATTGGAGACCCAATATATTTTTCTTGAGCAACTAACAGCTGTCTGTAAAAGTCAATGAACTACACAGTAGTTATTAATATCAAGCAGAATTCTATAGAATGAATTAACAGAATGATAACAACTACAGAATATTCGTCCACTATAGTAAAATAAAATTTAATATGGTAGAAAGGATTCTTGATAAAATAATATTAAATGGAATAATGAAAGAACTTATGCTGAAATGAGTACTTATAAGCTATAGAATTCGTGAAACACGAATTAAATCATAGTCTTAAGACAAGAAATTACAACAAATAAATACGTTTCCCTCAAGACACTGTTATTTACTCACATAGAATTCAATGAAATGATAAAAGACTTAGCCAATAAAATAAAATATATGGGATTAAAGCAATTTGTTTCTACATGACCTGAAACCTCAATTAAAAATTATTAAATACCCAAGGAATTAGTTTAAAAATATGATTTAAGGAAAACAGGTTACCAGAACAAACGTTTATTGGTATTCTCACTTCCACACTAGATTCCGACATGGAAGAAAATGATTGTTGTGTACCTTAGCCATGGAGACAGAATGAAGTACTGGCCGTTCAGTTCAAAGAGTGCCATAAAATGCGGCATGACATATTTACATCACTGAGCCGCTGAGCTTAGAATTCGAACTGCCTAACATTTCTGCAGTATCAGTCATGTGTTGGAGCGGTTGCCTAGCAAGCACAACGCTCGGTCTAAACATGAAAACTTTGCCGGACGAGCAGTTGTAGGGCAATCACATCAAAGCCGTGGTTTCCGAGGTCGCAAGTTCAAACCCACGGAGGTCGAGGATTTGTTCGGACATAACAAGCTTTAGAATGTCTTCCTTCGGGAGAAAAGTAATAACGGTGGTCCGTATTACAGATTTGACTCAAATCAGATAAACAGGCTTCTGAGTAAAACTAAATGGTTTTTATAGTTACCAATATACAATAGGCCGATATGACAACTTTGGACGCTGAGAACCACAGCAGTTAAACGAAGTCTCGTAACCAAAATAGCAAATTTCTTTTCCGCACGGCCCAAATGAGCTAGCTGTTGACAGACCCTTAAACCCGACACGCTCTTACTCTTTTGCACTTTTGTTTTATTTGGTTGATAACGACGGTAAGTCAAGCCGTAATAAAATGCTTCTTATCATGCTAGTGAAGACAACATGAATTTATGTAATGACATTGTGTGATGTCATAATTTATGATGTGTTAGGTGGCACCCTATTGTGAATGTAAATAAAAGCATTGTCAAAAATGGCGTTGTTAGACTGTTCAAGAAAAATAAACATGGTATATTGCTTATTTAATTTTATTTAGTTTATTTTATTCGGTGCTTTTTATGTGATTTTCGAGGCACATTATTTAGTTTACTCTGTACCATCAACGGGGTTGCCGAATTTGCACTCCTTGGTTTGAAGCCGTGCTAGTAAGGCAATTTTGCCGCTACACTGTACGCTTCTTTCCCTTAAAACAATGACTCCAAGACAAACTTGAAAATGAACACACAGTGTTGTAGAAGTAAGCACTATCATAGGCTTCTCAGCGGTTTCCATTTTCAAAGAACAGCACCCTAGTCTCTGCTATGCTGGTACCATTTTGCGTTTAAGATAGGCCTCATTCTAATTTTGGTTTGACCATTCTGCAGCGGACCATTTTTATAATGGTAAAAATTAAGCGTATACACATCTATAAGCCATCTGTGTATATTATACTCATACGCATATTCAATGAATTGCATTGAGACCTTGTCCGATTACCAGCAGGTAGAGGGAAACCCCGTTTTGGACAAATTAAAAGTTGTGAAAAATTACATCGGGTATAAAAATTCGAACTGTTTATCATATTTTTATACTTATTAATTTGTTCCAAAGGACTTTTTGGCGTACTCTTGGAAAAACTAAGCTTATATATTTTATCATTCCACGAACGTTGAAATAAAATAACTACATATTTACTATACAGAGTTAAAACAGGTCAATTTGAAGGAATTAAACGAGCTTCTTTTAAGACTGAGTCTCTTAGCTCACTTGCGAAGGTGATAGAATGTTTTAGTTTAAATTAGTCTGGATTTCACAAGATAAGGAAAGCTATGTGCAGGTTAACCTGCCATAATTTTAGCTGGATCAAGCCAAGGTAGACAGTTACCCAACATTAGAAAGATGGATGAAGGAATGATTTTGTTTCTATGAACATCATCTGTATATAGGGTGTGAGCCACAGCAACTATTTTTCGGTCAAAAGCAAATCAAAGAATCCAACAAGTTTCAAGCTCCATACCGAACATCCATACAGGGCCGCCAAGAGTTCGCGAACTTTAAATCACCTTCGTCATGGATCTTCGTCCTTTTTGGTTTCTTTGGAAGCCCCGACGTAACATTCCGACCAGCATTAAGAGTATTCCAGAACCACAAGGAATATTCCACCATCTCAGTTTATATAGCCCTTCCATAAATGTTTAATCTAATCGCCTGATTCATCAACGGCTGTTAGACTTAAACTTAACCTGTTTCAATAAAATTGACATGCCAAACTCTTATGTCAAATACACACTATTCTGCACTTTTATAATAGTAATAGATTTTAGAGTGCTCGAAGCTTATATTTCACGATACAAAAACTACGAATAGTAATTTTGGAGTACTGGGAGCTTAAATGTCACTAGATGAAACTGTAAATATTACCTATACTGATAATAGTATAAAACTTAAGTAGTATATAAAAAGCCCACTCCCAAAAGCTTAATAACTAGGGCCCGGATTTTGATGAAAAGTCATATTTTTCTGAGTAGTCACAGACGATGCTTAATTGGTGCATTCTGCAACAGATACGTTAGATATATATGGTTTTTATAGGTCATCAAAGCGCATTTTTTCCACATTTTTATAATAAAGTCAGTTTTTAACATTTGGATGCATTTACCGGTTATTTTATTTCTTTTTCACGAATTTATTGGGCATTTTCATCTGTAGCCCGCATTCGGGAGGCCCAGGTTCGATTCCCGTGTCCGACCTGACCCTGACTCATGAGCTTTTTGGCTTTTTTAAAATAATCTGTAACTAAAAGTTCATTTATATTATCTTTTACGAAATAGCAACTTTGTAAATGTTGTAAACATGTAATTAATACAGATCAGCGTTCTAACAGTGCTGGTGAATTTATGACGCATCAATTCGAGGAATAGCCGATCATGCAATACGTGTGGATTGCAACAGTCAGGACTTCAGGAGCTAGAAGTGTCGCGGTAATTGAGAGCGCACAGGATCTGTTTCCTGACATTCAAATCCAATGTGAATTATCTTTCAATATATCAAATTTTACATTTTTGACGGAAACCATAGCCCACCTTGAAGAAAGTGGCATGACCTTGGATAAGTCGCTTGAGTTAGTACGGATTGCGGAAGAGAGGATACAAAATGTAAAAGGTGAGATTGCGGACAAAGTTAGACAGAAACTAAAATTTGTGTTCTACAAAAATAAAAGATGCCAAAAAGTTTGTCAGATTGCCAATATCTCGCCTGGAGAAAACTTCACAACTGATGTTTTTAAACAGGATTTAACAGGCAGTGACATAGTGTTTTTAAATGTGCAGCTATAACATCTGTGGAAGTGGAGAAAAGTTTCTCAAAGTATAAAACGGTATTATCTGACAACCGCCGTTCCTTTACTTTTGATAACTTGAAGCTGACCATGGTGGTGTACTGCAACGCTAACTAAGGTTATGTTTTGGCTAATGGGTACAGTAACTTATTTTTTCATATTTTATAAAATTGAAAATGACCTGATGAATTTTGAATGTATTTATTATTTAGTAGAAATAATCGCATTATTTACTAAGAAAGTTAATTTTGAAAAGAGGTTATTCGAACCATATATTCATTATTTGTCCGTGACAGTTATTAATTTATTATTAAAGAAATTTTTAATTTTCACAGGTCATTTTTTACATATTTGTGCATTTCTTTATATTTTAAGGGCATTTTAAAGCTCATTTTTAGAGAATGTTTAGGTCAACAACTTCCTGGTCCTGTTAATCAGCTTTTAAAACATCACACTTCTTGTATTTTCAACCCCAATGCTTTGAAGTTCATCCCATTTCAAATAACTCATGTTGTTGAGGTTTAAGGAAGAAATCAATAGAATGTTTAGGTCAGCAACTTCCTGGTCCTGTTAATCAGCTTTTAAAACATCACACTTCTTATATTTTCAACCCCAATGCTTTGAAGTTCATCCCATTTCAAATAACTCATGTTGTTGAGGTTTAAGGAAGAAATCAATAGAAATTTATATGTGCATATCAGTGAAATGAGGAGTAGAACAGTACTAGCCCAAGCGTAGAACTGAAAGGTATTTAAATCACAATGTAATATAATAAACATATATTCACTTTAATACTTTCCGAATTTTGTAAGTAAAATGAATTCGTTGCAGCTTAAAAGAATAAATCATTTTAATGGGAAAACTGAATAGCTTCAAAGCTTTATGCTTCCCCCTTGTTTGTTTCTCCGTATCTGTTTAATAATTTGGTGGTGTTTCAGTGATCTATGGTTATGTTGGATTGTGTTTAACCGCACAGCTGTTCAGAGCACAGCACATGCTGTCTTCCCTTGCTTATTTTTCAACGGTTATTTCATAAATTTATTATATGACCATGTCACTACATTTGTTAAGTGTTTGGAGAATTTTATCTTTGATCTGTCTCATATTGAATTTTTGGGACATCGTTCTTCAAACATTAATTTTACAGTACATAAATTATTCCATCGCCTGATTAGTCCATTTGCATAATCAAACATTCACTACTAAATATTACGAAACACACATTCATAATGCACAGAGCTTTTGGGGAATCACGTCATCGTTGCAATGTGAGACTGAACACATGGCAACACTAGCTATTCAAGACGACACTGAATCACAAGGAACTATAATTGCGACGTTTATATAAATCTAGTAATTTTATATACAATTATCTCATCCAATGTTATTATTGTTGATATTGCTCTTCATCTTTATCTTCTACAAAGTTGGAGATTCCATAGTTCTAGATTCATTGAAAAGTTTTGTAAATATACTTTTGTGTGGAGTAGATAAACTTTAAAATTTAACGTATGTCGATTTCTATTCATCCTGCAACATTGCATTCACATATTAACTTTATGCATCATTATTCTGTGGTAATATGTACTTATATTTACAAGAAAGGTTCGTGCAATTGAAACAAGCAGTAATAAAACGACCATATTTCAAATGAACTCCAAAACAGCTGAAGTCAGACTGAAGTAATATAAGGCTTACTTGTTTTCAAAGCCTAATCTATAATTTCAATGAATGGTGGAATGAATTAACAGTCCCATTGATTACAAGCTTGGATCTTATTTTCCTCATCTACCTACTAAAATGTTATGCAAATGATCACTATCCTATTCCCAAGAGATACTAGCTTCAAAAACACATTGCTTGCGTTAACTTTATGTACCTTCTCAATTTCAGTTTCAATATCATTAATTTTATCAGTTACATTTTTCATAGACATATCTCGCCTCATTTTGACATATGCACCTTCATTTTATGTAATATAATACATTGCTTATTTCCGGTCCAATGCTCCAGAAAGTAAGGTATAATTATTGATTTTTTCACCTCAAATGCCGTCAGAGACTAAGAGAAACGAAGATCGTGCAATTTTGCTGCGAAAATAAAATAAATGAATTATCGTGGGCTGTTAAGAAGATGGAACCTATTACTTTCCTAAGCAACAAAGGAAAACTGAAGAAAATAGCTGTCATGCAATATTTCCTCAATTGAAACACCTGCAAACTCCAAATGTTTTAGCTACGATTTCTCAATTTGCGCATAACGTTAATATATCACAAATTAAATCCCCAATTTCATTTATGAGAGAACCTCCAAAATACTACCTTGTGCCTACAATCCACATCATTGTTGTAGTTTGCGGTCGTGTTTTCCCCCCAACTCTTTCCTTTCTAAGTCCACCTTCTGAAAGCCGGAAACACACAATTTGCTGCATTCACTCCGATTGGGATTCTGGATATGTTATTGCTTCACTGGAGTATCTTGGAATGCTCCTATCCAGTTTAACAGCATAGTGTTAGACTTTCCTATGAATAAAACGTAGTGTAATCAATTATGCTATCTTTACAGACAGTTGAACTAAAACGAAAATTATTAAACTATTTGGGCGAAGCCTCGCCAACTATGCCAATAAATAAAGTATTTGACTGTCGATTTCCTAAGAAGTTTTTACCCGTTTGTGTGAATCATTACATTTTAGCTTTCGTAGTATGGAGGACTTCAGTCTTGGAAATGACATTTATGCAGAACTGTGTATCTGCATAAATATCCTTATGCATATATTATGTGAATAAGCAGGTGCTAATCCTACCAGAAAAAAAAGATTGGCAAGATACCAGAAAATAAACCAAAAGAAACAAACCATAATTTTGTAAAATAAAAATAATAATTCATTTCCAAAATGATTTCTCTGATACTATTAAAATATTAATGTAACTGAAAAGAGAATAGATACGTACAGATTGTTAAGGATGGCGTTATGATAATTTTATAATTAATATCTTAATATCAGTCCTTTCTATTGTGTTAATTGTTTGTTACTCTTATTTACCATTTTTTCACAAATACATATCAATAATTTATTTTCTAATGCTCCTTGCATCGCCAGAATATGAACAACGCCTATCAGAATAGGCCCCACATATTTACACTTAATGCCTGTCTTGCTGATATACTAATCCTTGTTTCACATAAGCTTGCCCCGTATATCTTAACGGTCACGTGACCTTATCACTTCTCATTGGCTGCTATTGTAGTCTAGACTGTTGTGCGGTAAAAATTAGTTTGTTATATCTTTATATGTTGGAAGAGAATTGTCAAATTTATATTCTTGTAACTGTTTGAATTAAATATATTACCCAACAGAGTTGATTTATCTGAAATGCAAATTAATTCTTAAACGAAGTAAAGAGGAGGTTTCAAAAAATCCCAGTGGAAAAGGCCGAGGGCCTTTCATTATAAACTTGTTCCAGTTTCATTGCTCATTCATGCAGTTTCAACTTCCTCAGTTTCATTTTAAACTTCATTATTTTTACATGCCTTCATATTCTTATTTGTATGATTTTATCTATCTTCCTGGCAATTATTATGACGTTTACTGCAGGTTTAAATGTGACGGGAAGGCACCGCCTATGGCGCGAAAGCATTAGCCAATTAGGATGAGGGGGAAGGTAGTTGCACGCGGAGTGATACATGTCAGCGGGGCAAGGTTATATGAAACAGAGATTAGGTAATTAGAGCCATTACCGTGTGAATTCGACTTTCTGCACATTAAAATAAACTATTGGCATTGCAAAGTTACACATTAAATATCCAAATAAACGTTATTATATTTCCTTTCATATTCCTTCTTCTGTGTAGGTATATATTTTAGATGGTAAAAATAAAGAATATTTGGGTTCGTAAGGACCGTGACGGAATACTTCTTTGTTATTGGTTTCCTGTAACTTTACATTCGCTATTGCGAGGCCTGCTTGTTCTTCTTTGCTCCTCCCAACAGACCAAGCTATGCTCTGTAGAAAAATAAACATGTGCGGCTTGTATAAGCCACCAGTAATTGAACGGTCTAACCGACCTTAAATGCCCTTAAATAACTAATGCTAGCAGTCTGCAAATGATGTATGTAGTGATATACTTTATTACACTGTCCTAAGTTATAAATACAAATAACTCCGTTATACCCTAACACTCTGTATACTGTCATATGTAGATTTGCATAATGAAATAAGCAAAAGCCGCATCCAACCGCAGTGCCGCTGTAGTAATTCGCAACGCCGAAAAGGCTCTCGTTATACCGATGAGTTCGATACAGAGGAGACCGGTTTCTCTCTGCATCTGCTGCAATCATTAAGGAAAAATGACGTTGTAATTAATTATGGTAACTCTGGAAAAACAAAACTAGAGTAAAAATATCAGTACAGTAGCTACAAATCTTAAGCTTTCCACGCTATTGCTCTCCACAGCATAGAAATGGCTTATATAGAGAAACAATAATGGTAATGCCATTCATCTCTGTTTTGATTGCAATAATGTTATTCATCATAGAAAAATACATCCAAGCGCACTGAAAATCAGTAATAAAGAGACATGTAGACATGTTAACATCACATAGCACTGCAGCTCCAAGCATTCCTCTAGGCATATAAATATATATAGGTGTATAATGAACGCAAACATGTAAATTACACGCAAAAACACATAAATAGAAATTATGGCACATTTACATTTAAAATGGCATCTTGATAAAAAAATTTGAGCGTAGTGACAAATAAAATCAGAAGCTTCTTTATTCCTATTCAGATATGTAACGTACATTCACATATGTAACAATGCTGTAAAATGAAGAAAGAAAGTAGTTAACAATAACCGATTTAACCGTTAATTAATTAACAAATACGGTGACAAAAGTAAGCGTCATTAAATAAAAACCTACTTTGTTGACAATTTACCCTTAGAAAATTATTGCATAAATCAAGATATTATAAGCAATGTTATTATTTGGACATTTTTTCCATTTAAATTACATTTAATTTTATGCATATGCATAATACGTAAATAAAATTCCTCGTAGAAATATTCTCTTTAGTATATATCAATATTTCTTCCCTCTTTCTCTCTCACTCTCTCTCTCTCTCTCTCTCTCTCTCTCTCTCTCTCTCTCTCTCTCTCTCTCTCTCTCTCTCTCTCTCTCTCTCTCTCTCTCTCTCTCTCTCTCTCTCTCTCTCTCTCTCTCTCTCTCTCTCTCTCTCTCTCTCTCTCTCTCTCTCTCTCTCTCTCTCTCTCTCTCTCTCTCTCTCTCTCCCGTCTGCTGTATTTGCACTCCTGGTTAGAAGTCTCTGTATATTTTTTAGTTAATTGATGGAAATCAATCATTTCTCCACACTAGCCGTACATAGGCTAAGATTTTTGATGGATAGAATCAACATGAAAAATTTAATGCCATGGCCGGGATTTGAACCACGGATCTCCTGGTTTCCGTCCAGTCGCTCTTAACCTTTGAGCTACCAAGGCCAACGTGCCGTCCTAACATTAAATTCTCCATTTGACTCATATATTCAAATCCCGGCCATGGCATTAAATTTTTCATGTTGACTCTATCCATAACAAATCTTAGCCTATGTACGGCTAGTGTGGAGAAATGATTAATTTCCATCAATTAACTAAAATAATAAAAGTTAAATGAAGCCTGGGACTCAAGTACTTACGACAGTAAGTCGCCACAAACGGTGTATGTCGGTTGCGAGAGCCCCTAGTGGTCTACCGGGGAAAATATATGAGTCAAATGGAGAATTTAAGGTCAGGACGGCATGTTGGCCATGGTAGCTCAAAGGTTAAGAGCGACTGGACGGAAACCAGTAGATCCGTGGTTGAAATCCCGGCCATGGCATTAAATTTTTCATGTTGACTCTATCCAGTCTTTGTATATATTTGTTTCTTTAAACTATCAGACCTTACAGCGATGCTAGACCGTTTACGAACTCTCGTAAGCTCATTGGGCTTAAAAATGCATTTCTTAAAGACCTCAGCGGCGACGAAGCACTGGAAAATATTCTCCGAAGTGAACATAAAGTTTTATTTATTCTTATTTCGATAGCTCTTTGTTATTCTTTTCCTCTACAACGAAATTCAAAATTACGGTTAGAAGCAAACTCTTGGAATTGAATAGCGGATGCGGAGAGAATGGGGAAAAAGGAGATAATACCAAACATATTTTCCACAAGAAGCGTCAACTCTTGGAAAAGCTGTTTCCTGAACATAGCAAGTAGTTCCTCTCTGAGCAGCTTATATCTGTAGCAACAACAGCAACGGCGTGCGGTTCTATATACTGTCATTGTTTACTTATATAGTATAAGCACGTAAAGATGTAATCAAAAAACTTTCTCATTCGCTAAAAACTTCCGGTTTACAGTTACACTATACGTAATCCGCAATATAATCCACATTATGTAGGTAAAACGCATAAAACAAGCTTTTGTACAGAGAGAGGGCGGAAGAGATTAAATTATATGCAGACCATCGAAAAGTACTTTACAATATCTAAGCATTTGATGTTTAACTAACTAATGTTTTTCACTGTATACAGTAAATGAAACATGACAGAGAAGTATATATTTTATATGGTGTTTAGAGATTAATCAATAACCAATGTATCTTGAAGAATTGCAATTCTTTACCTAAAATTAGGATTTGTGATATTGTTGATTAATCAGCTAGCTTATATATTATAAAAATAATTTATTTTGTTGTTGTATATTATGTAATCATGTGTGTATTTATTTTATGACATGATATTTATCTTGACTTTTGTGTATTTGATTTATATTTTATGATATGACATTTATCTTGATTTCTGTGTATTTGATTTACTTTGACTTCTGCCTATTACTGTAGCTTCATGGCAATAAAATAAATTGAATTGAATTCAATTCAATTCAAAATTACCAAGTAACTAAGTAATTTTAAAGTGAAAACTTAAATATATAATCTAAATACTTCTAACATTACAAACGCTTCAAACCCTCAAAATAATTAAAACAAATATATCTTTTAGTAATTAACAAACAATATTTTAACAATGATGATTGTTCTTTCACTTAAGGCTGCCCTAAGACGACCAGAATGAGAAATGTAAATATAGCCGAGATTTAACCATCTTCTGATATGCATGCACTTACTCCATAGCAACATGTCACTATTGCATCATATTTTCAAACAGACTCGCAAAAAAACACAATAAATGGTTTTTTTTTCAAGTTATTCTTTAAGTTTACCTCCTCCAATTTAAGTCATATAGGATGATGAATGAAACCCAGAGTCCATGGAGCTTAGAGTTCCTGTCATTCATTTTTCACGATAAGAGAAAGCCTCGGATAAAACCTAATTGAGAGAACTCACCCTGAACAAGATTCAAACTCCAGATCTCTTTGACTTAAACAAACAGCTACCACCTACGCTACAGTGGTAACTTAAGGTGCCGTAAGTAACTTTAAGCCCCAGTCTTTATAAGTAAGCTCTAATATGCCAATAAATTAAATTAATTGATTATTCAATTAACTTTGTGCAGAATAAGGTTATATCCACAGATCTCCGGATATTAAAGTTCCATCTGACACTTTTATTTCATTGACCACGAGTAGTTATCAAATATTTGGCAGGAAAAGTCTACGAATTTTTTCGGTAATTTAATGCGGTCTAACATGTTAACAAAGGTATTCCAGCCGGGTAGAATTAGCTGACTGAAAAGTCAGCTTATACTGTTGAAGAATTTTAAAAAATTAGCATTGGATAGATCAGCAGAATTACAAACAATGTATTAAATGTGTACCCTCGGCCCCAAGGCACTAATGATCCAAGCAGACCATTATCACCCAAATAACAGAACAGTTATTGATCTATAGAAAGGTTACACTTTAAAATAAAATGCGAAAATGCTCCTGCATTAAGTCGGAGCCGGTTGCTACCTGAAAGGTTACAAGGTTGCTGACACTGTTAGCTTTCAATTTACCTGGAAAAACCTTGTTATTGCCTTAATAATCCGCTTTAATGACAAAATAAATACACCTTTGGCTGGCCTCGTAGCTCAGTCGGTAGAGAACCTGTCTGGTGTGAGAGGGGTCCCGGGTTCGAATTCCATCTGCGGGTGGGGATTTTTCTCCAACCATGATGATTCCCTATCTTCCCCAGAGTCTGGAAGCATGAATGAGAGTGCGCACGTGTGCGTGATCTAATGGCTAATAAATCCAAAGTACCAGCAGCCCAACTACTATCGCCAATAGGCAATATGTTCCAAAGGAGAATGGCCGCCGAATGACCACTGAAATTAAGGTATAAATGGAACAAAAACAATTACACCTTTTTATAATATAGTACTACTCTGTTTCTCACTACCTAAAAAATTAACAATTTGGTCTTAGGAAGAGTTTTCAATTCAGACACAAGTTTCTTAAAATTTCTGTAATATCATTCTGGTTGAAATGTAGAATATACGGGTACGCCATTTTAAGTGTTACAGAAAACAGCAAGTATCAAGAATTCCAAAAAATGATAAGAGGAGATATTCTTCCCAATCATATGAAGAATATTTTCAATAGGCATCTTACAGGGATCACGGGACCCAACACCAGAATTTTAAATGGGACCATGGTCATTTGTTACGTATATACTGAGTCCTATAATTAATTAGGCAACTTTTATTAAAACAATTTTTTCTCAAATGAATTGTTGAGCTGCTGCATAATTTCTTTCCTAAGGCACCTATAAATTAGTAGAAAATAATACTAAAACATTAGGCAGTGATCACTTAGCTGTTTAATTTAAATTCCTTTATTTTTAATTTACGTCCTCTAACGTTAGTCATATCGAAGAATAATGGCATGGGTGAAATAATATTCAACTGTTCCAAGGGCCCCAAGAGCTTTTAGTTACTCAATTTTCGTATTTCAGGATTAGGAAAAACCCGGAATAAAAAAGCTGATCCAGATAACTCACCCCATCCGGGTTTTGAACTCGGTACCTCTTAAGCATGAGGCAGACACACTACCACCTATGCTACAGAGCTGGGAAAACTTTATTAAATCCTCAAAATATTTTCATTAATACCATATTTCTGTTAATTCTTTAGAAAATGTTTCCCCACTGTTAACAATATACAGGGGCTAATAGAGCGATGAGGAGGCTAGATGATAGGTCCAGTATATCAAATACAACTATCACCAAATTTCTCATTTACAAGTTGGCGTGTGCATATTGCAAATTGTGGTAGTGTATTATCCTGCTGATACCCATTTCTTTTCTCACACTGAAGGCTACGTTTTCCAACAAAGAAGGTAATTCATTGTTGAGAAAATAGCAATATAATTCAAGAGCAGTTATGCCTTCAAAGAAGTAAGGTCCGATGACAAGGTTATCAAGCAATCCACACCAAATATTTAGCAACCAGCGATGCTGAAAAGGCATTGTTCTCATCTATTTGGGATTTTTAGATACCCAGTAATGTTTATCGTGTGCATTAACTTAATCAGTATTTGAGAGTGTTGCTTTATCGGAGGATAACATACTTGCCAAAAATGAACCATTCTCTGTAATAGCATTGAATAATCACTCGCCAAAGGAAACTCGAAAATCTCCTTGTGTGAGCTCTGGACGCAAATACATATGATAAGGATAGTATTTCTGTTCCGTTAGTATCCGCTGAGCAGAAGTGTGCATAATCCCATGAATTTGGACAGAACACATCAACTTAT
Source organism: Mantis religiosa (assembly GCA_030765055.1). Taxonomy (NCBI): domain Eukaryota; kingdom Metazoa; phylum Arthropoda; class Insecta; order Mantodea; family Mantidae; genus Mantis; species Mantis religiosa. Next base: position 76,093,204 of record CM060951.1, read on the forward strand.
CTGTAGATTTGCGTCTAAGCAGTAAGAATATTGATACTATTTTCATTATTCACTTTTTGTTTGACCTCCAATTGCTTATTGTTCTTTAAACTTCCATCTTCCTTAGTTATGTTTCCAGTCGGTTAAATTATATGTTGGACATTTTCCATTTCGTACCTCTCAGTTAACTGCTAGTGCAGTTCGATAATTTATCCTACATTCACCTAGTACAGAAACAACATTTGCTGTTACATCAAAATCTGACATTTTTTTTATAATTTTGCAGAGCCACTGTAAGTAACCAACATAGAAACCTACATAAGGTGTTGCACGTTATGAGATCAGAAGGCTTTGAAAGAATACTACCCTTATACTTTCATTTGATTCTTTATTCTCAACCCGAGTGCACGAGGGATATGTTTCTAAAGTAAACATCCTATAATATCTGAAAAAATCATTTTAGGAAAAATGTGTTTTAATACAAGCTATAAAATACCACGGTGCCATTTTAAACTCTCAGGAAATATTTTCCACATCATAATTAGTAAATTCTGTTGCTCCTAGAAGAATTGAAACTCTTGGCATTGGGATTTTCCTATTTGTTACTGTTTGTTCGCCTGTAAGAATTAATAAGGGTATCCTGTGTATTATAAAGACATTATATGTGTGTTGAATGATCTGGAAATGGACTAAACATAAAATTGGCGTGCTGGTTGGAAGCAGGGCGGAATATACGACAGTGTCAGTAGTTTCCTCCTGGAATATTAAGAAAGGCAACACTGCACGATCTCAAATATGGTTGATAATATATTTCTATCATCATTGACTGAGCGCCGATTATCCTAATTTATTTGCATTCAGAAAGTGGCTCAGAGCAGAGCGATACAAAATGCGTAGATTTCATAATGTGTGGACCAAGTTAAATAATCAGCTGGATCTCACTTGCTAACTTTCGTGCGGGTGTGCACGCAGTTTCTTTCTAAAATGTTACAACAAAATAAAAAAAATAAAAAAGTACAAATATTGAGGACCACCCATCCTTTAGGGCTATTTAGTTGTTGACTTTCTAGTCATTTACTCCTAATTTTAGCCCATATTAACCTTCTATTTGTTCATTATCTCTCCCTCTTAATTTCTTTGCACTTCTTAACCATTTTTCCTTTACTATCTCCGCAAACTTCACTATCTCCTTAATTTTTTTCATGTTTTATTTTAATTATCTTTAGTTTTGCTATGAGTAAACTTTTATCATGAGTAAACTATATCATAATTTAGTATTTTTGTACATACTTTTATTTTCGGAACAAAGCACCTTTGTAGTTTAGATATTATTAATATAAAAGAAACGATTGTATATATCTCTAAAGAGGCAAGGGATATTTATAAACTGTGAGTATATTTAGTATATTTGTATTTTTACCTTTATATACATACATACAAACTCTTTGAATGTAAGAAAATGTGAGTGCAGGAAAAAATGTGGGGTAAATAACTTTTTTTAAAAAAAGGATATTTTTACACAGTAAATAATGTAAGCCGTTTTAACATCTTTACTATCCGAAAATTACAATGTTGGTCGTGGCATCAGTTTAACATTCACATAGACAGTGTTAGAAATTTCTAATTTTTCTAATTGAAATGCAACGTTTGAGTTGCAAAATAAACGGTAAATCTTTTGTTCACATAACTTATTATGTTTATGTTCATTTGTATTTTTTACTTTGCCCGCCTTGGTAGTGTAGATGCTAGCGTGTCTGTCTCACGTTCAAGAGGTCCCGAGTTCAAATCTCGGTCAGGGTGAGTTACCTAGATAAAGTTTTTACCGGGGTTTTCCCTTATCCTGAAAGACGAATGTCGGGTAGCTCTAAGCTCCGTGGACTCCGGACTCATTTAAGCATCATTTCACCCATTTCATTCACCGTCCGATATGACTTAATGTTGAAGGACGTAAATTGCAAAAAAAAAAAATGTATTGTTTAATGTCCTTTGTACCAATAGTGCGTATATGGCACATTCCTTCAGTTCTTATAGGAAATATCAACGTCTTAGATAACTAGATAACTTTCAAAATATTATAGTTAAGAAAACTTAATAGTTTTAAAGTATTTTACTGAAAAATAATATATATTAAATGCACAAAAATAAAATATTTTCACGTTACAACTAGGACTTATTTTACAGTAATACAGAGTAAAATGTGACTGATTAATAGAGAATAATATACTTATAATATGAAAATGCTACTTAGGATTAGAAATAACCACTGTATTAGAACAGAAAGATCTAGACAGGAAACTAAATAAATTTAGCCTTATGTGCTGTACAAAGATACCCCTTAGCAGAAGGTTTAGAAGATAAACGCAAATTAAATTTTTAAGACAATTTAAGCGAAAGTAGGCATTAAAAGAAAAATTGAATCAACAGAAATGAGATTTTTAAGATCAGGGCTGGATCAGTTAGATCATAAAACAAATGAAAAAATAAGGGAAGATTTGAACATATTTAACGTAAAAGAAAGGATTAAACAGAATAAATAAAACTGGAGATAACATATAAAGAAGATGAACAAGGACAGATTCACTAGAATAGTGACCGACTACGTCGCAACTGATAAAAGGAACTTGGGAAGACTGAGGAAGAGGAGAGACTTTGTTTGATGTGAGGAAGAGATCCTATGCTCCAAACCTTGTATCATGATATGAAAGTATCTCACTGAGTAGTATTACACTGTAAATATAATATTTTGAATATAAAACATAAATATAAAATTAGAAACAGAAAAAGCAGAAAATTGTACCTTATGTTTATAATAGGATATATAATAGTTTTGGAAATAATAAATCATTAAAATTATTAATATTGTACCTTACTGCAATAGTGGGAATTATAACTTTTTCGAACCAATCCAATTTCAGAACTTCTTGTTCTTCAACTTTCCTAGATTTACCACTAACGTGGTGTTAGCAGATTCGTCTTCCCATATCCATTGTGCTTTTAGGCCTCGAGTTGAGTAACGGAAACTCTGGATCAGATAAAAAACCCAGGATAGATCATCAACCCGATGCCTGGTTTTAAAGTGACAGAAGTAGATGAGACAATGAAAGTGAACTTAACGAAAAGAAAGATCGTAATGGAGCAATTGGTGGAACAATGATGGGGGAAACCGCAGATCCCAGAGAAAGCCGGCCTCTGTCAATGCTATCCACAAAAAGTCTCATATGGTAGCCTAGGATGGAAACCGGGCCGCCTTGGTGAGATTCAAGTGATTTAAAAGCTCGGCCACGGCATGGCCTCCAATTTCAGAACACAACAGAAAACACAAGACATAATACAAACACAATATGCGTTTTACATGCACGTCGCAAAAATCTCTAAAATACTAAATACCAGGGCTGTTCAATAAAGAATGATCACTTTTTTGACAACGTACATTTACTGATCCTTATAATTTTGATGGTGCTTCAAAATAGTCTCCCCTCAATGCGATGTACTTGTCGCAGCGTTTCTGCCAGTCTTCAAAGACATGCTGGAAACCATTTTTGAGAGATCCTTCAAACTCGCCTCCGCAGCCTTCACTACTGCTTCTGATAATGGATAATACCTCGCACGAAGGCGTTTCTTCAGGCCGGGGAATAGAAAAAAGTCACATGGGGCTAAATCCGTAATATAGGGAGGGCGAGGGATGCATTTCACGTTGATGTTTTCCTAGATATTCAGCAACAACATTGGCAAAATGCGGCCGCGCATTATCGTGTTGCAGCATCCAGCCTGCTTCATGGAAATGTGGTCTTTTGCGCCTGATATGGACTTTCTGTGCTTTCAGGACATCCCTGTAATATTGTCCAGTTACTGATGTGTGTGCAAGTACAACATGCTGATAAACAATTCCATGAATATCAAAGAATGAGATGACCATAACTTTCCCAGCAGAAGCAACCACTTTTGCTTTTTGGGTGTTGGTGATGAAGGAGACTTCCACACTGAGCTTTGCTGTTTGTTCTCAGGATCAAAATGGTGTAGCCAAGTTTCATCAGCATTACTTTGAAAGAAACTCCGGATCTTCCTCTAACATCAACTTTAACTGCATGTTGCCTCCATTGCAGCGGTAGGCGATACTGAACATGTCTGAACTTACCTGGCTTTCACAGGTGGGAACCAGGAGAACCAACAATGAAACTACTACGGCGTATTAGCTTAACATTAAGCTAACAGAATGCAATAAGATTGAATTTTAATGCGAAAAATTATGACTGTAAAAAATTATTATCATTCTTTATTGACCAGCCGTCGTAATACAACATCTATAGAACAGGCGTGCATTGTTCAAAAAACCCTTGTAGAAGTAGTGGCCAGTGTCCAGCATTTCAGGCTTCCTCGACACTCCATACAGCAGAAAAAATGACGGAATATGTGATAATGCTAGTTGAAAATCAGTCGTTCACAGCAAAGTAAAATCTCATCCTTGGTTAATCGCTATATTAGTAAAATAGTCACCGTGGTGCAGAGCCTAAAGCATGCTCTTTTTATGACCAAACATATGAAAACTAAAAACGATACAAATATCAATCAAAGTTGAAAGCTCAGCTAAATAGCAATCTAGATTTATAACCGTAATGGTTTATCAGTTATCGCTGTTTTAAAACAGGTATGAGTAATTTACTCATAGCACGATCGTTCTCGGTTTAAGCACCAACAATCAATCACTGTCATGAGAAACCTGTTGGATTATGACCTATCGCTGTAGCCATTTTATTGAAAACAATGGCAAGGTGAATGAGAAGTCATTCCACTCGTCATAGTCTTCGACTAGCAGTCAAGAATACCTTATATAACCCTTTAATGCATTCTATTGCTACTTATACCACTCTTTCTGTAATTCACAAAGCGGTTTGCATATGGCTTTCTGCCGTGTCTCTACGCAATCGATTCGAATAGCCACGGTCGTTAAAATGATACGTAGTGGTTTGACCATCCATTTTTAGCCAAACGTCGTGAGTCGTGAGAAAGTCAAGAAGTTGGAGGTCAGGAGGGCGTGGAGGCCATGGAATTGGTCCGCCTCTACCAATCTATTGGTCACCGAATCTGTTGTTGAGAAGCGTACGAACACTGCGATTGAAATGTTCAGGAGCTCCACCGTGCATGAACCACGTGTGTCGTACTTGTAAAGGCACATCTTCTAGCAGCACAGGTAGAGTATCCCGTATGAAATCATGATATCGTGCTCCATTGAGCGTAGGTGGAAGAACATGAGGTCCAATCAAGACATCACTAACAATTCCTACCCAAACGTTCACAGAAAATCTGTTTTGATGACGTGATTGCACAATTGCGTGCGGATTCTCGTCAGCGCCACATGTTGATTGTGCAAATTTACAATTTGATCACGTTGGAATGAAGCCTTATCCGTAAAGAGAAAATTTGCACTGAAATGAGGATTGGCAAATTTTTGGAAGAACCATTCGCAGAAGTGTACCCGTGGAGGCCAATCAGCGTGGTGCCTGCACACGCTGTACATGGTACGGAAACAACTGGTTCTCACGTAGCACTCTCCATACAGTGACGTGGTCAACGTTAACTTGTACAGCAGCAACTTCTCTGACGCTGATATTAGGGTTATCGTCAACTGCACGAAGAATTGCCTCGTCCATTGCAGGTGTCCTCGTCGTTCTAGGTCTTCGCCAGTCGCGAGTCATAGGTTGGAATGTTCCGTGCTCCCTAAGACGCCGATCAATTGCTTCGAACGCCTTCCTATCGAGACACCTTCGTTCTGGAAATCTGTCTCGATACAAACGTCCCGCGCCACGGCTATTAGCCCGTGCTAATCCATACATCAAATGGGCATATGCCAACTTCACATTTGCACTGACTGCAAAACCAAATTCGTGATGAACACTAACCAATTGATGCTACGTACTGATGTGCGTGATGCTAGTACTGTAGAGCAATGTGTCACATGACAACACAAGCACTGCAGTCAACATTACCTTCCTTCAATTGGGCCAACTGGCGGTGAATCGAGGAATTACAGTACATACAAACGAAACAATGGGGTATTTTGACAATTTTCTGCACGAATCATTTCAATTCACATGTAAAGATAAATACTAAAATGAGCTCTAACACGGAAATTAAGCGTTTCCGGTCACATAACATATTTTCATTCTTTGTGTGTGAGGAATGTTTCCTGAAAGTTTGGCCGTACCTTTTTGTAACATCCTGTATAGCAGTTTACAATCTCTCTTTTTTAATTGGTTCTCAAACCATTCAACACTTAAAATAAAGTTTATTTAGAATTTTTAATAATACTCGTATTATTGTTATTAAAATTATTGCAAACATTCAGTTACTAAAGCCACAAATAATTTTGAATGACATATCTAAAATAACTGTTTCAACTTTGGTTACAGCTTTGATTAATGTCGTTGCTATAATACTGCACTTCGGATTGAGCGCCGTGCTGGTTAGGCAACTTCTCCAGCACACCTGTTTTGCGTTACATGTTTCCCCATAAAGTTGACACTCCTTTCTAAATATTAAGTCGCCATTACGTACAATTGAAATGAACACAGTGCATTTATGGTCCACATCAAACAAAGTGAACTCCTATCAACTTATAAGAAGAAAAGTTATAGGATTAAATACAAGTAATATATTTTAACGTTTTATTTAATTTGAGTAAATTTGCAGTAGATTGACTGTGATATTTAAAGCAGTTATCCCGTCATTTTCATTTCCCTGGATTGATCCTGTGATGGTTTTTTTTTTTTTTTTTTTTTTTTTTTACTTTTGGAAACTCCGGTCTGAGATAGAATTAAGTAACATGTCCATATTTAGCCAACCTGTGCTAGAAAATATTACTATATAGGGAGAATTTAATAAATTCATTTTTCAGTTATTGAAAAGCGCAAGCACTTCTTTTTTGTAGACCACACTTTATAGAGTGAAATTCAAAATAAAATTTTGTCACTGATTAATTATTTCAGGATAGGTTAAACAATTACAGTAATTATAACTTATTAGACGCTTACTCGTACATAACATAGAAAGAAAGAATACTCTTTACAACATGTTTTGATACAGATTGGCTAACCAATTTGCACAAGTAATATAAAAGGAAGATCTATAGGAAACATTACTATTTTGGAATTATATAATGATCTGATGTAAATATTTTGTATTGCGGGAATATCGTGCCTTCCTGGTAATTTGGAATTGATAGTTTAGGGTAAGCCGCCTACCTAAGCCGGCAAATCTCAGAGGCATTGGCCAATAAATTTTAGAGGAATGAACTGTAGTACAACCTCGGTATACTCATGTTCAACACCTCAGCAAGCAGTATAATAATTCAAATAGTACAAACTGTACGCCAATATGTTACCTTATTAATAGGGGTTTCTGGGGTTGCGATACTTACAAGGACCAAAATGTAATATTTTACATGTCAAGTTAAAATATTTAATTATGAGCTCCATAACTTGTATACTAAACATTAATATCGCCCTTAATCAACAGCACTTCTTGGTTTTAAGAATCTCACGGAAAGATGTTCGACAGTTTATCATGAACTTATAATTGGGTTCTTATATCCCTTCCAAACGTCGCTCAAAACTAAAAACTTAAGTTTTAATGATCATACTTTGTGAAAATTATCTTGAAGGTACTTATATGCTGCAGAAGCTCTATTGATCATATACAATAATTCAGCATTTAGGGTAAGTCAACTGTGAGGTATGTATTACTTTAGGAACGCCCAATGCATTCATTACGTTATGTGGCGTGTCAAATTATTTTCCCATTTACATTTATTGCTTCAAGAGGTCCAGAGTTCGAATCTGGGCCAGGGTGAGTTACCTGGATAAGGTTCTTCCAGGATTTTCCCTCATCCGTTAAAGTTGAATGCCGGATAGCTCTAAGCTCCATGGACTCTGGACTCATTTGAGCATCATTTCACCCATTAATTCACCGTCCGATATGCCTTAAATTTCAAGGACGTAAATTATAAACAACAAAAAGGCAGGCCTTCCCTGAGTATAAATAATATAGCCTGATAAGCACACTATAAAGAAAGAATTATAGCGGTATTATTGCCTGAAATGATTTTCGAGTTAGATGATATGAGTAAACTTCAGATATGAGTAACCTAAAAAATAAATACCTCATTTTACTGCTGAATATAATATCCTATGAATTTCTAAATTAAGGCTAAAAATTATCAGTGATATGTGAGCTGCATGACATTAAGTCGCAAGGTACTGGATAGTACGTATTTTATACTTCAAATGTAAAACCTGGCTCTGTGAATTTTAAACACGATTTCCGAAGACTTATCTAAAACGCTATGCCAGATGATGCTATTATTTCTATTTTTATATGGGATATTTTCAACATATTCTAAAAATGTATAGATATGTGAATATTTCATTAAAATTATAAAATAGAGTTATGTCTCCACATGACTTAATTATGACTCCCCTCAACCTCAAAAATCAAATAAAAATCAATTCTAACATCTATGAGGACTTGAGCTCAGTTGCATAGTCATTTTAAATATACTAGATGATCCAAACAAGTTGTTCTTTGCGGTTTTGGTTCCCGCGTACGTAAAACAATTGTCGCGTCACATGTTTTAAAAGGGACAGTGCACAAAACGGATATCACTGAGGTAGGTGTTTTTCTCGATATGTTTTCTTTGTATTTTCATACTGGAGAGCATCAGGTGGTCGCCTGCTTGCACTTAGAGCCAAGTTATTCAGTAAAATAGGCAACAAATATACTCATTTAGAAATTTTGTAGTTTAGTAGCGCTGTTATTATATTTTATTCAAGATTTGTTTCTGTGTAATTTTGCATAGAATGCTGCAGCTTGACTTGGGAGTTCAAGGACAATAGGTTTTAAAAGAGAGAAAATAGTATACCTTTGTATTCATTAACAGTTTAAGGTATCATTTCCGCAATCACATCCTGGTTTGAGCAATGCCCTTAAATAATATAAATAAAAAAAAACCTTATTGGATCGGACAGATAACTTAGAAAGATGAATTATTATATCGTGAATAGGGGCGCCGGGGTAGCGCGGTGGTTTCGTTCGCGGCTCCCGTTCTAAGGGTCCCGAGTTCGATTCCCGGCTCTGGGGTTGGCGATTTTAAGTCGGCCCTATCCACGCCTTCACCTCTGTCTAGCACACGTGAAGTATCCCCTATGCCCAACGTGGTTCGGAGTCCACGGTAAAAACTGTAGGTCCTCTCACCTCACCGCCATCTTCACTATCACCCTATCATCGGAGGTAATGGACACCGCCCTCTGGGTGCCTCCACCTGAGAAATGGGTCCGGTCATCACTTGGTGGGGTGAGGTTCCCCCGAAGGCCAAGGTTGCCATGTGGGGAGTGTTAGTAACTAACTAACTAACTTATATCGTGAATAATTCTGTTATTAGATTTCTAAGAATTCCCATTGTTTGCAACTACACCACAAGTAGGCTCAGTTACTGTGAAAAGCAACTTCATCTGGCCAATATATTTGGTTTATAGGCATATTGGGTAGTTTCATTTCCAATTCCTCAAGAACGGGCTAACATTTTTTTATACAATTTAACCTTTCCTCAACATTTCCTAGGAGTGGTAGGTATATTATGATATTGAGATTACCTTGATATCATTAATTTATAAGAGTTAAAGAAAATATAAACAATATGTACACTGACAGTGGGTAGGTCACAGCGAGTTCTCATTACCTAGATTGGTTTCTTATGGCAACAGTTCAAAACCAGGGATTACGAAACGGAGCCAAATGTCTAGAACGTTTAAAAGAAAGGATAAATCATTTCTGGGATTCAATATCTGCAAAAACGTTAATATCTGTCCATGTTATTACTGAAAGTCACTAACATTAATGTATCCATCAAAGTGGACATCTATGTGCGGAAAAGCACTAGTAAAATATAATTTAATTCTGACATAGCTTTAAATTAACTTTGTAGTACCAAATGATGCAATATAATCTTCTCATACTAATTTAAGATGTGTCGTAATATGACTTAACTCATGTGCTTAGGGCGTCAATCCTGAGCTTTTTCACGGAAAAATTGGTTATCATATAGCTGCTAAAACATGTATACACCTGCACAGTGATATTTAAATACGAGTTTCTAAGTTGTTCATTAAAGTAAACTTTCTCGAGTTCAGCCGAGACTCCTCACATAGCAGACAAACGCTCCATCGATTGAGCTGTAGAACCAGACATAATAGTTAATGTTTGTTTTTAAACATTCGTGTCATGTTTAACAAGATCTCACTGCCGGTATGATGTCCCCTTTACAGGTTTGCACAAGTAAACTTTATGGCATCTGCTCTATCCGGAATAAATAACTTCAACCAATTAGTTGTGTGGGCCACTTGGTACTTTGTCCATCATCCAAAATAATCTGTCTCTAAGGGATGCTAAATTTACTATATATATAATACCAGGGGGCCTCAAAAGAAACCGGATTGTTGTCATAAAAACTTTATTGATGACCCTTTTAACAAAATTACTTCAGTCACCTTCAAAATACTCTCCATTACATGCGATGTACTTGTCAAGTCTCTTTTCCCACTGTTTGAAGCATGTATGGAACCCTTTAAGTTTGATATTGTCCCGTGCCCTTTGCGAAGCTGTTTACACCGCCTCCACATCGTCATAACGCTCCCCTTTGATACAAAAAATATTGGCGAACAGAGAGTTCCACCTTGGCGTTTTAGTTTGAAGCAAATAATAAAATGGGTGGCGCACAGTTCCAATTTCCGCTACAATTTGATACAATAATGTTTAGCTCAGGGTACAGCAATGAGGTTTATCTTCGGGTATGCGTGGATATGTATGAGAAGGATAGTTTTAATTACACTGGAATGCTCGTTTCAAACTGGTTTATTGACTGCTTCTTTTTATCAGAACATCGAACTTGAAGTTGCCGACCAAGAGTTACCAAAATATCACTGTTCAGAGAGACTGAAGGTGGAATGCTTATTACTCGATAAACTTAATTCGTTCTTCACGTACATATAAACCGACAAATATCTTCTCTCATCACTTTTAGTCTGCCCTCGACCAAGACAGAAGTGGACTACCCTAATCGGCTCCCAGCCACGAACTGAATGACTACAGCTGAGCGTGGATATATGTGTGACCTTCATTTTCTGGACGCCCACTTTTCACACAAAGATTCCCTTTGTAACTATTTTTGTCCATTGTAATTATGTTCAGCCATTATTAAGGGTCCGAAGAATGCCTTATTCAACAAAGTCAAGTTCTACCTTTTAGAACTCTGCTAAGGACACTGTTTCTTACATTTCTTTTGTTAAAACAACTATTCACCCCAACTGCTATTCGACTCAACTACACCTGCGCGTGTTGTAACAAAGAACCAACATTCCTTTTTAATTCATCATGATTCTTTACTTATGGCAATCCTTTAATTTCGGTATCACCGTTTAGCGTTTTTTTCATTCGTGGAAATAGGAAAAATCCGCACGGGGCTAGGTCCGGCGAATACGGAGCGTGGGGAACGACAGACCACCTCTGAGATGCCAAATAGTGGGTCACTCGTAAGGCCGTGTGTGCTGGACTGTTGTCGTGATGCAGAAACCCATCACCTGATCGCCAAAGCTCCGGGGGTTTCCTCCACACATCCTCTCGCAGACGTCTTAAGACATCCAAGTGCTGGTTAACAGTCTGGCCAGGGGCTACGAATTCCCGATACACAATTACACGAACATCAAAAAAGACAATGATCATCGTCTTCACATTTGACCTCACTTGCCTTGTTTTTATTTATTTTTTGTTGTTGTTTTTTTTTTGTCTGGGAGAGTTGGGAATCCTCCACTGGCTTGACGCTTGCTTGGTTTCTGGGTCATACCCGTAACACCAACTCTCATCCTCTGTAATGACTATGTTCAAGAAGTTTGGATCACGTGCAATCTCTGCTTTCAAGTCCTGACAAACTTTAATGCGGATGGTTTTGTGCTCCTGGGTGAGAAAGGGCGGATCAAATTTAGCAGCAACACGTCTCATGTGCAAATCCTCCCTCAAAATCCGCTGGCACGAGCTCCAACTGATTCCTGTCACCGTTGAAATTTGATCGATCTTTGGCGACGATCCTCGTTGATCTTTTGACGGACCTTTTCAAAGTTCTCCTCATTTCGCGATGTTGAAGGGCGCCCAGAATGAGCTTGGACTTCAACACACATCTCACCACGTTTAAAGCGCCCAAACCACTCGAAAACCTGTGTGCGGCTCATAGCATCCTCCTGGAAAGCTTCCTGAAGCATTTGGTGTATCTCTGTTGCAGCTTTTTTAAGCAGGAAATAAAAATTTCACACACACACAAACACACACACACACGCACACACACGCACACACACACACACACACACCAACTTGGTTCTTTTAAAGCTGCCATAACGACTACGCAGAGGCAACCCGTCAACAGTCAGAGAAACACAATACCACACTTCCACGTTTAGCTCTACACTGACGCCGTCTGCACAACTGTTTCATGAAGTTCTCTACTAACACCATCTAGCGTGAGAACCCTGCACTACGTCTACGAGTGGCAGCGCCCTTGGAGTCCGGTTTCTTTTGGATCCCTCCTCGTGTATATATACAATATATAATATATCATATATTGTGTATGCATTAAAAGCAATTTTACAGGAAATTTGTAAATATAGAGAAAAATGGAAGACATAATAGGTAAGTTTCATTGACAGTATTATGACTTTAAATTTTCTCGAGCTTCTAGCCAGGTAATTTGTTGATATAAAATTGACGTTTTGAAGGCCATCCTGAAATGGATAGACCCCAGAACTCTTAATGAGTCAATTTTATATAGCCTGTATCATTTTATTTTAGTGTTAAACTGTTGAAGTGAATATTGCTATTAATGCCACCGAAAGCTTCCAGATGGAAAAGCAGCTGAAGATAATAATTACCTTTTTTGTTACTTAAGCTTTATTAAACAGGTTTATCTAGTTTTATTGTTATAGCTAACAAGTCATTAAATACTTACAAAAGTTACAAGAAAGTATTAGTGTTGGCACACTAACCATGATGCTTTGATTTGGCTGTACTAAAGAGCATATTTTGACTTATTTATATTATAATTTCTTGTCATAAACGGCCTGTCACCGATAATACAGCTTAAAGTGAATACTTACGTAAATTTGAAGACCTTTTAAAGAAATATATCCTGAAGTTCAATATCCCTAACCAATAAATTTCAATTTACAAAAAAGTAGTCGAGAAAAGTAGACTATGGTTGAAACATTCAAAGTGAAATTTCTCGATTTAATCATTTAGTGCTATAATTTTACATAAGGAAAGCAATTTTCAACTTTATCTCGCTTACAAATAAAATGTTTGAAATAATTTCTATAGATTTAGGCTTGCCATATGAATTCTGCCCACGCAACAAACAAGTATCAAATATATGTACGTTCATAGCATTTTCAGGCATAACACCTTCGTGCATTTCCTTTTAGTATCTAAGGTAAAATAAGTTATGTTCAATGTAGTTGCAAGCTGTTGAACACTATAAGTTTAAATCACCATACGTTTCTCACGGTTGAATGAAACACACAATTTGGGAACAATGCCAAGCATCTTTCCGATTAATTTTGGATTCCGTTAACCGGATTATTTGAAATAGTAGCAGTTAATTTCACTTGACGGGATGTTGCGCAATACAGATACAAATATTTGTTTCTTTTTGCTGCATAATTTCTTTGCAAAATACTTACACAAGTATCCATTTTGTTGTCACATTTTAATTTTACATTTGTATAAACCTTCGTAACAAGGACAATTTCGTGAATATTAGCGTATTCCATATTTCACCAAATATGTGTCTATTACAGTCACTTTCATCTGAAATACGATCTAGCACAATCCTGTTTACTAAATACCCTTAACAATATTATATTTTCGAGCGTACCAGCTTATTAGTTTAATTATTCTGCTCTTTCCTCAAATGCTAATGATTAAATATAGAAATCCCACACATTCCCTTCTTCTGGAAAGATCTTTTGTGTTCTCATTAACTTCTGATTTCAGTTCAAAAGCGAAATGGTGTTAATGGAAAGTTAGATTTACTGTGACAGGTAAATGTGAAATAGATGTTTATGGTAAATTGACGATAAAATTTTATTTTAAGATAACAATAAATGTAATGTAATGATGTCTTCATGATAACGCTTTCCTGTCCGTCAAGGAGTTCATTGGACGCGGGTCACTGAGTTAGTTAAAGCACGGACTCGTGAGGAAATGTCCGCAGGTCAAATCTAGTCAGGATTATCCCACTGATTGAGGAGTTTCCCCTTTTTCTTGTTCCCATTACCTCAAATTACCGGGAAAGTACCTTAATGGCTCCTTTTCTTCCCTGATTTCGTTTCTCAATTATTTTATTGCATGCTTCAACAGTTTCAAACACTGTGGTGACGTATACATGCGGGCGTTAAACACTACAAAAAGTCATTTTATCGTTTATCAACTAAGAAGAGACAGCTAAAGTATTGCAACACCACCAATATCCCGCTTAAAACCTAATAAGTTACTATTTCTTACGTTCATTTATTTAATATTTCTTAATACCAAGTTTTATTAAGGCGATCAAATTTCAAATACCTACCTGGTTTGTTTGAAACAAAACTTACAAAACTATGTATATTTTGACCAGGATTATGCAATAAGTAAATAAAAACCATGATGATCGTGGTTCAATAATAATAATAATAATAATAATAATAATAATAATAATAATAATAATAATAATAATAATAATAATAATAATAATAATAATAATAATAATAATAATAATAATAATAATAATAATAATAATAATAATAATAATAATAATAATAATAATAATAATAATAATAATAATAATAATAATAATAATAATAATAATAATAATAATAATAATAATAATAATAATAATAATAATAATAATAATAATAATAATAATAATAATAATAATAATAATAATAATAATAATAATAATAATAATAATAATAATAATAATAATAATAATAATAATAATAATAATAATAATAATAATAATAATAATAATAATAATAATAATAATAATAATAATAATAATAATAATAATAATAATAATAATAATAATAATAATAATAATAATAATAATAATAATAATAATAATAATAATAATAATTAATAACGATAATCATCATAATCATAACTGCAAAGCCAAGAGTAGCACTTTCCCACAGTATTGGATACAACTAATAAAACAAGGTTAAATTTATTTCAGTTTCAAACTCATATTCGTAGTTACAATATCATTATTTCTCTACTACTATTTTCAAATTAATACTAAGGATTAATTTTTCAGGCTCAGTTAAATTGTTGAATAAATATAAAAAAGCTTTGTTTATGTAGAGGTATACTTATTGTACTAACAGACTCGCATTTATATTTGTCGCATGCAGCCATAGCATAGACTTATTGGTATGAAAGTCTGCGTTAACATACAGAAAGTTTGCGCAGTTGGAATGCATTACACATAATATTTATGTTTGTGCCGAGTTCGGTGCGTGTGAATATGTTGGTGAGATATTCAGAGCGGAAAACTCAGACACCAGAACAATGCATGCATCACTTGGAAGCATACTAAGGCGACCGGCTTGCAGTCCAATACGTGCATAGAATGATGAAAGCGTATAATACAGCTTAGAAGTCATCCAATGGATGCATAATAATGTATTACTTTGGGTTGATTTGAAACTGATCAAATGTCTGAATCTGCGTAAAGGTAATGGCTAGCACTGCCATGAATTTAAAATATTGCTAGAACGACTTGCGAATAAAATTCTATCTTGGGAGTTACCGAAGTACTGGACTTCAATAGTACTAATACGTAATATTTATAAATACTTATGAAGATCTGTATTATCTGAAAAAATATATTTCCATTTCATTATAAAATTGTCAACGGCACAGTTTTGCTGTTAATACATATTATATATACAGAAAATACTTCCTATTTAATCCTGTTAAGCCTAGGTTCCTTTCAAATTGTAGTTCATTCAATAAAGTCAACACATTTCTTTTACTTTCTTATCAGGTTTTTTCTTGTTTATATGAACTGGTCCATTTCTCCCTTAAATTTTGCTAAACATTCTGTAATATTTTAATCCTACCCCGTACTCACTTAGCATTTTAATTGTAATAAATTCCTTGCCTATATTGTCCAATTCTTTACCTCCCTAATAGTGCAAAAAGCAACTCCTTACACTGTTTACACAGAACTCAGCCTTCTTTAGTGTCTTCTAATACGTAATATTTATAAATACTTATGAAGATCTGTATTATCTGAAAAATATATTTCCATTTCATTATAAAATTGTCAACGGCACAGTTTTGCTGTTAATACATATTATATATACAGAAAATACTTCCTATTTAATCCTGTTAAGCCTAGGTTCCTTTCAAATTGTAGTTCATTCAATAAAGTCAACACATTTCTTTTACTTTCTTATCAGGTTTTTTCTTGTTTATATGAACTGGTCCATTTCTCCCTTAAATTTTGCTAAACATTCTGTAATATTTTAATCCTACCCCGTACTCACTTAGCATTTTAATTATAATAAATTCCTTGCCTATATTGTCCAATTCTTTACCTCCCTAATAGTGCAAAAAGCAACTCCTTACACTGTTTACACAGAGCTCAGCCTTCTTTCGTGTCTTCTCTTAAATCTTTTAAAAAGGCAGTGATTGCAATGATCTTGTACAATAGAACATATTATCCATTTTTCTTCACTGTTTCTTTTATTTCCTTTACTGCTACTCTGTAAGTATACGAAGTTTTGTATCCCATCAAAAAAAATTGGATTTTCAGGTTTCACCGTAAACAAATGCTTTGAGGCATCTGAAACAAAAAAACATTTTATATTAAAAAAAGGTCCATGTGTGGGTCTGCATTCAGCAATTTGAAATGAATGGTCTAATAAACACCAAACTTGGTATTTGAACTTAGTATCTTCCAAAGATGCGACATGAACAGCAAAATGTTTTAAGAGATTTATGCAAAAAATAAAATGTATATCTTGATTTTCTGGGAATAGCTAGTAAGTACCTCTTATTCTAAAACGTTTGTGCAACTAGTTAACTTAACAGAGAGACAAAATCTTACTATATGCATATATTGATATAATTAAAATTCAAATTTATGTGAATTTAAAATTTGACTTGATTAATTTCAATATATTCTTAGATTTATATGAATTTTATAATCCTTATATTTTTCTCAAGACAAAAGTTGCTAAAATTGCAAAACTTTCTCTCTCTCCCTCTCTCACTTTGTAATGCAAATAGCACAGAATTAGTTATATTCCCCTAATATCCTAGTGCACACGAGGAAACAACTTCTGCAATTGTTATCTTGGTTAATACGAACTACGAGATAGAAGAATAAGATTTCCTAATAATATGTTCTTGAGTGATGTAAATTTATGTGAATTAGATTTTTATTTTCTTTCTCTCTTTCGAATGGCGGGCCATTTGACTAGACAGGTCAGAGACTAAATTTATGTAGGGAAATACTCTTGGCATTGGTTTGAATTTAAAATACTTACACTATTCGTATTTTCTACCAATAGCAACATGGAGCACATCCTGGTATCGGATAGTCATTCCTCCTGAAAGTGGCCCTAGGGATCCCTTTGGGACCCTTCAGATTTCCAAATGCCAGGAAGAATTTCCAAAGCCATCCTGTAACAAATACAGTATCAGGTCCTTCAACGTTAAAACATAGGTACATAAAGATATTGTGGATAAATTGTTCAGAGAATACGAACCATCCTTGCATTTCCTACAACCGAGGAAAACAGTAAAAGAGCTTATTATCAGATGGTCGAAGAAACCTTGAGACCTCCTGAAAGAAAGCTTCGCCTATTATTTCGAAGCCTACTCGCGGAAGCGTTTTCTCCAAGAAATATGATGAAAAGGAAATTGTGTTACATAAGAAATTAATTCATATTCCACCTAACGACCAGGGTAAACCATGAAAAACTCAGTGTTAGTACTTGAGACCTCCCGAATGTGAGCTTTACGCTACCATACAGCCATCTCTTTTAGTTTGTACTATACTACTATACTTTGCTAAATATTACTAGGCAAGTTACCCCACTAGATATGAACTCAGGCTCTCCGATTAACCAGGAAGACACACAGCTTTTACACCACCATAAATATAACGGATGTCAAAATATTTTAAAGTCGGGTGTTTATATCATTCCAAAGAGTAATTTTACAATTAAAATAGTTAATTTTGATTGATTTTGAAACTACTTTTTTAAAATGGATCTGCATTTAAAATGTTTCTAAAGAGTAGGTGTACTCAATTTTATTTAATAGCTTATTAGTATAGAACTATACTTATTTAGTCTTTCTAATACCATCTAGAAATGGTAGAAAACTTCGCTATTGTAAGACATACGTTAGCGAGGACTATAAGGGAAATATCAAGCTCAAGTCTGTAATATTAAGTGATTCAGAAACTAAAGCTAGTTATTATCTCAATTCTGACTTAGATTTCAATACTGCTAAATAAATCGAACAATTGTAAAAGAAAAACTTAATAAAAAAGAATATTTATAGATCATTCAAGAACATTAGCTTAGCAAAACTCAATGACATATTTCCAACAAATTTCTAACTATAATCACAAATACTAACTATATGTTTATTTTATTATCAGCATAACATAAAACATCGTAAAATGCTTCAAATTCAGTAAAACCAAAGAAAATCAAGTGCTATTTGTTAAATATAGCACTTTTCTCTCCAAGTTCATATAAAATAGTTTTGCATGTTGATCACTATGGAGGCGGTTGATCTTCTATAGTACAGGATCTGCAGCTGACAGCTGAGCAGTCACGACTCGAATGCTTCGGGGGTAGGGGTGCTGAGGGCTAGTTGTTCTTTATGTTAAGTCAAATGCGAATACGTTCAGCTATGTGCACGAACATCTGCAGTTGTCAATGGATTCTTGTAAGGAAGATATTTTCCCATAGGTGCTAAGGCTCTGCAGTGCTGAGCATTCGACAATAGTATTTTAATCTCCATTTGCTTCCCAACAATTGGGGAAACTGCGACATTAAGTTTAATCTTAAAATGAAATTTTACACTACATGACCAATATTGCCAAAAATATATATTAAAATATATTTTTATTTTATTCAGTGTTATAATTTGAAATGTATTCTTTATTATTTGTTTTATAATTGTAGACACAATACTCAAATTTTCCACTTTTACATAGCATTCTGCTTAATTTTGAGGGGAAATATTACTACTCTTAAACACTTTGGAATAAGCAGGTAAACTAACTCATCTGTCAGGGAAAAGTTTGCTCCACGAAACTATTTTCTTTTTATATTTTAGAGTGTTCAGAAACTGCAGTTTGTTACATTGAAAGTATTTACGCATTTTTAGTTTACGCTTTTAACAGCGTTTTCTGTAAATGGCACTACCTGGAATAATTAACTTCTGAAACTACTGAAGATAGCTAAATTAAATTTTAGAACAATAAGAAAACTCTAATTACCGTTGAGATCTACTTTCTTACGCAGATTTTTATAAACATAATTGCTTGTACATTTTAATCAAAGCATAATATTGTTGCAAATAAGAATGTAACCCGGAAAATTATACTATGTATTCTGAATAGGATTGTGTATACTTAAATGGGTTTCACCATAAGGGTTTACAATCTACTCTGCAACTGGGAGCGTAGCTGAAAGTATAAGGGATCATATGGTAGAACAAGGAAGTTCGGAGATAGGTTAAAGACAGATAAGTAGAGACAACACAAGGTTCTATAAAATTCTAATTTACTATAACCTAATTTTTGGTTCTCAAGACAAGTCACTCCTGAATTCTTGAAGAGACTTGGGTGAAGTGATGTTAATATTTATATTAGTATGTCAAAGATCCTTCCGGGATTACCTTGGCAATGTGTCGTGTATGATTGAGGATGTGAAGTGTAGAGAAGCCACCGCTAGACGGCGGCATGACGAGCCTGCCTTTAGGACCAGCATGACTTCCGGAGAAACTGAACTTAATGAGTGACCCGCCGAATGTTCCCTGAATGTCCTTGAATCATCTTCCAGAATAAATCCCTCGTGCGCTGGCTTAACCAATCATAAATAGGGGTCCTGTCAAAATTGTAGCTAACACCTCATTTCCCACGCTAGAGGGGCCACATCGACGATTCCCGAACTAGCTAAGCATTATTATATTTCTCCAAAATATTGTGCCACCCAATCAATGTTTATATAACTGAGATCATGCTGATTAATGTATCTAGCCATCTGTGTATGCTTGACATGAGTCAGCAGGATGCTGATGCAATAGTCTAAAGTGCAAGTTTTTGTCAACCAGTAAAAT
This sequence comes from Mantis religiosa, assembly GCA_030765055.1. NCBI lineage: Eukaryota > Metazoa > Arthropoda > Insecta > Mantodea > Mantidae > Mantis > Mantis religiosa. The sequence goes on from CM060951.1 coordinate 76,113,625, forward strand.
TTAGCTTTATTCATTAACATAAAACTGTGTTCAAAATCAAGGCACAGGAAATGAATGTTAAATACCAAGGTTAAAGTATTTTAAGTCTCGCTCAGCTATATAAACAACAATATAATTCACAAAATTTTATTATTCCTTAACAGTCTAATATGCTGCATAAAAATAGATCTGCCAGCTTATAACGTGTGCATCAAAATCCTGTAAAACATTGTTCCTGCAGATGTAACATTGGCAGCATAGAGATTTTATCACCGTTTAAATACGATATAAACCACAGGAATGTTGAAAAACTAGCAAGCGTACGCGAGACAGCTGATCCAGATAAGTGAGCACAATGTTTAGTCGGTAAAGGATGAACTAGAGTTTTAGATGTAGAGAAGAGTTTAAGAAAGAGAAATGGATGGCAAAAGCGGCAAGCAGGCGGAGCATTTTCAGGAGTGCTCAAGTCGGAGATCATCGCAATTGTTGTATACTGAATATGCGAATCAGGCAGCTGTTTACCAAATTAATATGGAAAGGATGAAACGACAGAAACGGTAGGGAATTGGAAGTTTTGGAAATTCCAATCCAACAAGTACGGAAATGCATTAAAAACGTCGCAAAGTTTGGCCGAATTTAACCAGAATCTCAGAGCGCTACCTAATATCTGTTAATATCTAAGTTAATATCTGAAACATTCAAATGGTAAACGGTGGGGCAAATCTCTTAAAAAGGAAAAAAATCTGAAAAGATTACTTGAAGGTGTATTTCATATTTAAACCTAGCTCGTAACTCAGACAACTTGTTTTCTTTTTTATGCTTCTTTTCTGTAGATTGATTGTACTTTCCAGGAATAGTCAAAATAGATGAGTTCCCTCAAAAAATAGTGTTACTTAAAATGCTGAATTATTAATATATTCAATAATACAGATCCCCCACTCTCTCTATCTGCATATATGTACATGTGCGTATCTGCGTGGTAAGTCTTATAAACGTTCAAGTATAATAATCACATAATCTTGAAAATTGATCGACTGAAGCATTCAGTAAAGAATACTGAATCTAGAAACCAAATCCAAGTTTTTACAATTTTTCATCGATAGTGGATTTGATAAATAAATAGAGCTAATTATGAAATATAATAAAAAATTCTCAAGAAAAGAGTAGTATAAAAGCATTCTATTCACTTAGCTACATGACTCTGTAATATCAAATTGTGTATAATCCAATGACTTATTTTGTGTTACCATAGCTAAAGCACAACGTGTAGAGTATTTAGCTGTTAAAATTAAATTGTATTAATAACAACAGATAAGAAACGAAATGATACCAACATATACCACAACCATAGCCTTTAACAGAGTGAAAGTCATTATAGAGTTACTTAGAACTTAAGGTAACTGGGCATAGCGTTCTGGGTATTCTATACACGTTGTAACATTTACTTCTGGTGTATGGGTGCATGATGTCTGACAGGGTGCTACACCAATATCTCAGCCTTCGATGGATCTGCTACAGTTATTAACAATCTCAGGATGTGCTTGGGTGAGCATAGAGATCGATTAACTTGGCTAATAAGTTAAATGGAGTTTAATAATAAAGTTATTTGAAGCGAGCTGCCGACTGTTTGAACATGTAGAATTAAATTATTTCTGAATCTTAACGCGAGAAACTGTAACTATTGAAGCATTATGTCTTCTTATATCTATCCTTTTAGTAACTTTGTTTTATTAAATAATTGCTTTCGTAACTACTGTGTGAAGAAAATTATAAGTTTCTCTGAGTCGCTGAAATGCTAATCGGAGAATTCTCTTGTGGTTATGCTAAGTATGTGTAACTGGAATACGGTCTTTAGACACTATAGACCACCGATATTCGGCCAAAGTACAATACTTCTGTATGACACACATTTTAGAAACACTCGTTCTATTGTCAGCTTGTCCTAAAAACCCATGGATTTGCAGATACCTGATTTCTGATTATCCAAACCTTGAGTTAATGGATTTTTTGATGATTGAGTTTTCTGGAAACCTAATGGTCTTGGCTACATTAAATTAATTGTTCTTTCCTCAACACGAAGCTTGCCTAATGACTTTAATACTCTGACAATATTTCAGATTGTGCTTCCTACATTATGCATAGAACTTTAATAGCATAGAAAATTATTTAATTCAATTATTTCCCTTTTGCTTACCATTTGTTTATAAAATTATCCTTACCGGTAACATCGGTATCATCTCTAAAGTCAAGAAACTGTAAAATCGAGCAAAATTCGTATGGTATTAGTACAACTAAAGCTGGAAATTAGAAGTATAATTAAGAAAAGTATATCCTGAAATATTCCTACGTTGGATAATGCACCGTTTCTATGGCACATTCTTCATTTCTCCATTTCATATGGATGTTTCCTGTTCATTAGTATAATGTATAATTAATTGGAGCTTTTCAGAGTACTAATTAAATACAGTAACGCAAGTATACGTTTTTATAGGCATCTATTCTGTAATATTGCTTGAAAATAAAAATTTTAAGACTCTCATGTTTGCATTCCATTAATTTGTCTTTTTAAGTTTAATTTAACGCTGCTTTAGAAACAAATATATTTCACATTTATCTTAAAGCTAATATTATTTCATATTGCGTTGCTTCAGAAGCAAACATGTCTCATATTTTGTTACATTTTACCATATAATGTTTATGAGAAACATCTCGCAGCTGAGAAAATAAAAGGACGAGGGCCTGTTATAAGTCCCGGGCCTCACATAGAGATAGCATAACTGGGCTAGTTTGACGGATTGCATTATGTAGTTTAACTCTAATATGTGTTTCAAAAGGTGTTTGTCCTTGAGCGCTACTAGGCGAGCAACCAATGGGAGTCCTGCGGTGTTGTATTGCATTCCCGCTAAGTGTTGTGTGACCAGCGCCAACCGAATCAATCTGTATGAAATACTATTCGCGCTAAGACAAAAATTCAGATTTCGCCAAAACTGATCCATGTGGTAGGTAGAGAGTAATGTATCTAACATAACCATGAAATAGTTTTTCTAATACAAGTAAATAAACCACTATTACCTGTATTATAACAATAAATTGCGACGTAAGCATTGTATGAATATCATTATTGGTTGGCATGTATACGTGTACGTATATTTGTAATTACTCAGAACTGAAACGTAAATGTTTGACATGACGTGATTAAAGAATTACTTTGACAATCCAATTTCAGCGAGAGGAAACAATAAATTTCCTGCTGCCCTGGCAGAACGTGTCTGGTCACATATCTTTGTTTATGAATGATTCGTAATCTCTATTTACTCTAGAGAGTTCAAAGTGTTTGGGCGTATGTATGTACATATACTTTTAATTACTCAGAACTGAAATTTAAACTACTGCATGACGTGATAAAAGAATTACTGTGAATAAATCAAGGTGTTAAATTCGAGAAAGAGCAAACACTTCATTTCCTGTTAGCCTGTGCAATGCTGTATGCTTATGTTTATGAATGAATGCTGAATAAGAAGTGTTTATTTACTCTGGAGAGTTCAGATCAATATCATTCAGTTGTTCTTTACACAGCAGTAGAGCAAGAGTTAAACAGTACAATGGCTTCTTGTGGTGATTTTAGTGGCGAGTCAGAAAGGCAATTATTGCGAAGCCAGACTCGAAGAATTGTTTTTAAGGTGTACACGTTCTGCAAAAAATTGGGCAATGAGGAATATAGTAATCAGCTCGATTTCAAAACTGCTCAGCGTCTTACTGCTGAAGCGTATGGTGTAGGTAAAACAAGTGTATCCCGCATTTGGATTAGAAAACCAGGTAATTTATAAACTATAATTATAGTTTGTAAAATATAATTCGCTTACCCTTACATCTAGCGCCAAGCAGACCTGCATGAGTGTGCGAGAGAGAGGGAAATATAAAAGGAATGGGGTAACAAGCTGGCAACGCTGAGTGTTATACGGCATCTGGTTAGCTGGACTCCAGAACCCTTCGCATTTGAAACACATAATAGACAATCTTTAATTAATAATTACAGGTCAATAGCTTGTTTACTTTTTGAATGACAGCGTTTTAAATAAAACAAGTGTAGGTTTTCACGAAAGTGGAGGAGCTGGAAAAATGGGGGGTGATTAAATACTTCCATTTGAAAGGCATAACGCCTAAAGAAATCAAGTAGGAAACGGACTGTACATTAAAAAGCTCTGTCCCTTCATGTACAATGTTTAAAAGGTGGGTTGCAGAGTTTAAAATGGGACGTACAAGTACTAGTGATGAGCCTCGCTCTACACCCTGTGGAAGTCACAACTCCAGATATCATTGAAATATTTCATCGTTTAGTACTTTAATACAGCATATTAAAGCTTTTTGAAATAGTAGAGGCTGTAAACATATCAAAACAATGTGCAGGTAATATTTTAAGTAATGTTTTGAGCTTTCACAGGGTGTGTGCAAGATAAGTGCCGCGTTTGTTGACACCTCAACAAAAGTTGCAAACGATAACCGTTTCAGTTAATAATTTGGAGTTCTACCATAAAATTCCCAGCGAATTCTTGACATGGAAAATTACCATGAATGAAACTTGGATATATCACTAAACTCCAGAATATAAATCACAGTCAAAATAATTGATTGTGCCAGGTGAACCAACTCCAAAAAAGGCAAAGTCAGTTTTGTCAGCTAACAAGAGTGTTTTCTGGGATGCACAGGAAGTTATTTTTACTGATTACCTGGAAAAGGATAAAAGTATCACTGATCAGTACCACGCAAGCTTACTGCAACGTATGAGAGAGGAGAGGAAAAGAAAAGAACCTCATTTGGCAAGAAAAGTATTTTGTGTCTTCAGGACAATGCTCCGGTCCATCGTTCAGTCATTGCAATGGGAAAATGTGCGAATTAAAATTTGAATTGCCTGTACATCCACACTGTTCGCCTGATCTAGCACCCAGTGACTACCACCTGTTCGCGAACCTGAAACATTTTCTTGGAGGACGAAGATATCACAGCAAGGAGGAGTTTATTGGTGCGGTAGTCCATAATAAATCGCAATACAGAGACAGTTCAATGATATGACAAATGTATAAGCATTTCTGGAGATTATATTGAGAAATAAAAAATTTATTAACAACCTTCTATTGTGAAGCCCGAGATTTATCAGCCGACCCTCGTAATTTATTGGTAAAGGCCATAACCTGCAGAAAGCGCGCGATTATTAACCCTTCTGCTAGCGTCGTACTTCTTGGCTGGCAGTTGTTTTTCATCAAGCTAGTGACAAGCCAATCCCTCACTCGTGTAAGAAAGATCGCTGCCTAAACTCGGGGTAAGTAATCTCCTTAGAAGACGGCAGTTATGGATTAGCTAGGGATTAATGGACGGACAAACGATAATATAAGATTTACATGAAGCATGAAAGGATCTAAGTCAGCTACAGCTTATCGGCAGTGTAGCAGAATAGAATGTAATACATTTTGTTCCAAGAGAAATATATCTGGTAATCTGTTATGTAAGCACATTAGTAGTAGTGGCTACGACTTCGGAATTGATCTGCACTGGTTTGCTGTTACCTTATTTGTCATACTTTTCTCCCTTTCCCTGCGGATGTAACAACACCTCCACTGCAGTGCAATACTACCTCATCCGCTTATGAACCAAAGAGCTGGGGTTTGGCTCTTTCTTGGACTAGGCTTTCTGGTCAAGTACTGCTAAAGATGTTTCCGAGGTCTTGCTGTATCCTATACAGACATATCTGGGATGACTAATATATCTTAAGCTTGCACTCAATGTGCACATACAAGAAACTTAATTTATCATGTCTGTAGACTAAAATGTTAAAAGGGTCTAGAGACAAAAGTTATTAAAAATACTACAATAATTTACCACATGTCTGCAACCAATTATATAACTGCCAAGCTTGATTGACGAAACCGTAGTTGCAGCCCAACGGAGGAATTCGTACCAGTTGGGCACAAAGGAAAATCGGTAGCAATTGGGCACATGGGGGAAGCAACTAGTGAAACTAGCTTCAGGTAATGGGAATTAAAATAGGCGCATAAGTGTTAATTCCTTATGCTCATGCTTATTACCTTGTTAAATTTTTTAAAATATATTAAAGAACACTGTTTCCGAAGCACACCAGAAGAAGGTAATCTCTTACATTCAGAAGTGTTATCATTATGATTGTCATTGTCATCGTCATCGTACTCGTCATCATCATCATTATTATTATTATTATTATTATTATTATTATTATTATTATTATTATTATTATTATTATTATTATTATTATTATTATTATTATTATTATTATTATTATTATTATTATTATTATTATTATTATTATTATTATTATTATTATTATTATTATTATTATTATTATTATTATTATTATTATTATTATTATTATTATTATTATTATTATTATTATTATTATTATTATTATTATTATTATTATTATTATTATTATTATTATTATTATTATTATTATTATTATTATTATTATTATTATTATTATTATTATTATTATTATTATTATTATTATTATTATTATTATTATTATTATTATTATTATTATTATTATTATTATTATTATTATTATTATTATTATTATTATTATTATTATTATTATTATTATTATTATTATTATTATTATTATTATTATTATTATTATTATTATTATTATTATTATTATTATTATTATTATTATTATTATTATTATTATTATTATTATTATTATTATTATTATTATTATTATTATTATTATTATTATTATTATTATTATTATTATTATTATTATTATTATTATTATTATTATTATTATTATTATTATTATTATTATTATTATTATTATTATTATTATTATTATTGTTATTGTTATTGTTATTGTTGTTGTTGTTGTTGTTATTGTTATTGTTGTTGTTGTTATTGTTATTGTTATTGTTATTGTTATTGTTATTGTTATTGTTATTGTTATTGTTATTGTTATTGTTATTGTTGTTGTTATTGTTGTTGTTGTTGTTGTTGTTGTTGTTGTTGTTGTTGTTGTTGTTGTTGTTGTTGTTGTTGTTGTTGTTGTTGTTGTTGTTGTTGTTGTTGTTGTTGTTGTTGTTGTTGTTGTTGTTGTTGTTGTTGTTGTTGTTGTTGTTGTTGTTGTTGTTGTTGTTGTTGTTGTTGTTGTTGTTGTTGTTGTTGTTGTTGTTATTATTGTTGTTGTTGTTATTATTGTTGTTGTTATTATTATTGTTGTTGTTATTATTATTGTTGTTGTTATTATTATTGTTGTTGTTATTATTATTGTTGTTGTTATTATTATTGTTATTGTTATTATTATTATTATTATTATTATTATTATTATTATTATTATTATTATTATTATTATTATTATTATTATTATTATTATTTTATTATTATTATTTTATTATTATTATTTTATTATTATTATTATTATTATTATTATTATTAATTTTGTTGTAATTTACGTCCTCCAACGTTGTCACATCGGACGATGAATGAAATTGGTGAAATGATGCTCAAATGAGTTCGGGGTCTATAGAGCTTAGAGTTACCTGGCATTCGTCTATCAGGATAAGGGAAAACCCCAGAAAAAACCTCATCCAGGTAACTCCCCCTGACCGAGATTCGAACTCGGGACCGCTTGAGATGATGATGATGATGATGGATGATGATGATGATGGAGATGATGATGATGATGATGATGATGATGATGATGATGATGATGATGATGATGATGATGATGATGATGATGATGATGATGATGATGATGATGATGATGATGATGATGATGATGATGATGATGATGATGATGATGATGATGATGATGATGATGATGATGATGATGATGATGATGATGATGATGATGATGATGATGATGATGATGATGATGATGATGATGATGATGATGATGATGATGATGATGATGATGATGATGATGATGATGATGATGATGATGATGATGATGATGATGATGATGATGATGATGATGATGATGATGATGATGATGATGATGATGATGATGATGATGATGATGATGATGATGATGATGATGATGATGATGATGATGATGATGATGATGATGATGATGATGATGATGATGATGATGATGATGATGATGATGATGATGATGATGATGATGATGATGATGATGATGATGATGATGATGATGATGATGATGATGATGATGATGATGATGATGATGATGATGATGATGATGATGATGATGATGATGATGATGATGATGATGATGATGATGATGATGATGATGATGATGATGATGATGAGATGATGATGATGAGATGATGATGATATGATGATATGATATGATGATATGATGATATGATGAGATGATGATGTAGAAGCAACCACTTTTGCTTTTTGAGGGTTGGTGATGAAGGAGATTTCCACAATGAGCTTTGCTGTTTGCTCTCAGGATCAAAATGATATAGCCAAGTATCATCAGCAATGATTACGTTTGTAAGAAGCTCCGGATCTTCCTCTAACATCAACTTGAACTGCATGTTACCTCCATTGCAGCGGTATGCGATACTGAACATGTCTGTACTTACCTGGTTCTCACAGGCGGAAACCTGGAGTACCAGCAATGAAACTACTGCAGCGTGTTTGTCTTCTCGCATTAAGCTAACAGAATATAATGAGATTGAATTTTAGTGCAAAAATCTATGACCGTAAAAGAATTATAATCATTCTTTATTGAACAGTCCTCGTAGAATATTGCAGAGAATGAAGGTCCTGGAAGCCGAAATAATCGAGAAGACCTCCAGGCACACACAGTTATATTTATATGAAGGAATAGTTATGAGTCAAAACTAATAGACCGAGTAAACCGGAAATCGGAAGAAAGCTTAACCAAACATTAGAGCTATTAAAGTACTATCTTTAGTTTATGTCTTAAGAAATTTTATTTGTATGCACCGTACAACTTTAATAAATATTCTTAAACATATCTACCGGCATTTGAAACTCTTTACATTGTAGATGTCAGTGAGAATGGGAAAAATATTATACATAAACACTTATTGGTTTATGTTAATATCACTATTAATGCATAGTTTACTCTGCATATGTGTACCTGATTTATATTAAAAGTATTGTTAAGGTATATAATGAAAAATGTGTATTCATAAATACAATCGTTTTCGTAATTTTTTCTTTCACACTAGCCCTCTATAAGCACTAAATTTTAAAGTTGAATCTCACTTTAGAAATCCATTGCTCTAAACTGATCCTCCAAATACAGATAATCATCAAAAGTACGAGACGAATTAGAAGATTTAAATGGACTACATGGCCTGTAAACATGATTTTGTTGCTAGTTTATAAACAAAACTGAATGAACTGTTTATCAGTGTTGCATGTTTTCCTCATGATGATGTTATAATTTTCTTCTCTTTCTTCCTCAACTTGAACACTGATAAGAGCTGGAGTTTTAATCATGATATGCAAGCTGAGCAAAGTGGTGAAAAGCGTGTAAAGAGAGGTGTTTCAGTCTGTAGCACTTAGTTCAATCGATTCTACACAATACTGTTTTCCGAAGGGTGTCTATGCCCTGCGCTACCACCGTACTGTGATCGCTTTAGAGAAACAAACAGTACACGAATATGCCTTTAAGCAAAACCAATTAAATCAGTGATGACTCATAACCGAATATTCCATTTTTACTGATATTATTTCCTCTCGTTACTTATTATGTACTTTCAGCACCTCCAGTTCATTTAGCAACAATGGATGGAGCAGCAATAATCAGTTTAAATCAATACATGTTCTACAAATATTAACTTCCTTAACGCTTTTACAGAAAACAAGGGTTTATCAGTTCACTTCAGTATTCTCCATCAATTTAACTTTCTCTTCGTTCGTGAATGTGGATATAATTTTTAATGGCACCTAAGTGATTCATAGTGGAGAATGAATCTGTTTCAGTGTCGGGAGGGTGTGGAAAGAAAACTCGTCAACATAAATGGAGTAGGTGAAGAACATTATTCGAAAGCTGATGAAATGAAGGAGGATTTTAGCAGCTGCTGCGGGGAAGAGGAAGTGTTGGGTGTGAATGTAAGATTAAGTGCTGCAGTGGACGTAATGCAGGAACATGGACGTAATGGACTGGAAAAGTTGAACTATTTTGAGAACTAAAGTAGAAGGAGCAACATGGTTGTATGTGGAGTGTACGAGAAAGAAAGGGAGAAATAGGAAGACAACGAAGTGCTAATTCGGTGAGTGATGGCGCAGCTTGGAATTAATCTGTAGCCAATGTATATTGAGCGAGCACCCGGTCTGGACACGCAGAGGCACAAATCGTCCACAGTACACGAAATGTTGACCTATTACAACGTTAAGTATGAGACACTAAGGATCAGTAACTGTCTCAATGGAGTTGAGGACCTCGGGGTCAAAGTGGTGCAAGAAAGAAGTTTATAAAGCAAAGAGATAGGGTTGTGATGCTGTCCTCCCAGTTTTATAGACTTATCACTGTGGAGGAACTGGTCGGAACAATTCTGATGTATTATTGGAAGCAGAACCAGTGACAGGAAGTGACTACAAATGAAGGAAGTGGTGCGGAAGCAGCAACAGATTCAAGGACCAGGAAGGAGGACAACAGCACGAAGCTACCCCTTAATGGGGCATTTGACACGATGATGAGAGAAGTACAGCAGAAAGATAGTAGCGTCAAAACTGAGCTATCCAGGCAGCAGCGACCTTCAACAATCGGATCTGCAGGTGACATAGTCGGCAGGAGTAAGGCAGTCGCTTCAGGGAGCACTACAGCAGGTATGAGTAAGAGCTAGCCCATGTGACATTTAACCTATTCAATACTGAGAGCCTAAAACAGAAACGGAAATAGATATCACATTGTCTTTGAAAGTAGCTTAGATATACAGACATGGTTAAAAGTAGTGGAAAGTCTAAATATTAGTGGTGCACACACCAACAGCGAAACTAGAGGCCAGAGAGGCAGATAAACTTGTTGTCTTGTACTCTAATAATTTTCCATGAGATAAAAGCTTAAATAAGCGTACACATTGTGAGGCATATCCTCACTCACCAATCCTAAGTTGTTTATTGACATGGCAGCACAATTATAGAAATTCGTCGAAAGATACACAACGATTTTAATGCTATACTTTTATTACTAAAGCTCTTATGAAAATGCCACACTACTAAGTTATAAACCTTTGTCCAAGGAGCAATTAGAACAGTTTAATTGATAAAAAAGAGTAATCAACAGAACTTGCGCTTGAAGTTCCATACGGTATTCTACCTAATTGTAAAGAATCTATTAAATTGTTATTTTAGCTCTAAAATTGTTGGTGTTGAAGAAAATCAGCTGTGTGGGATGAAAGAAAAATGTATATGTGTAATGTAAATGCAAAAATTAATCTAATGTATGTTTACAAAACTTCACACACACATATAGAACTATGTGAGGTAAATTAATTAATTCATTAATAACATTACTGTATATCTAGTTTATACATTTATAATATCCTAATGAATATTTTAGTACACGACCACACGAAAGAAATTATTTTCCAGATGTCCATATTTATTCGCACATTTATAAGTTTTGATGGTAGTTCTCATCACGTTGGAATAATTGCCTTGGGAACTGCCATAAGCCATTGAGCTATGCAATTATAGACCATGATATCAGCTAATATCGAAGTGTAGTCCAGGCAGATGGCTTTGGCAAAGCATCATGTTTGCATGCATCCATGCACACATTTTCCCGAGCTCTCAGCCATTAAAATTGACAGAAAATCAATCTGGCTCCAGAACGTTAGATTATGGTAAGCTCGAGAGATATATATACATATATAAGTGGCGACCTCTTTTTCACTCGGATGGTGCAGTTTAATAGCCCTACCCGCTTCTGAATACCAAGCTGTCCCGTAAATATTTCCTAAACAGTCGAAGAGGAAGTTTGCAATATCTGTTACTAAAGACTGATTTGTGCAATGCATGTTTCTCTTAAATCCATTCTTATTTCCTAGTATAAATGCATTGCATTGCTGTCATAAAGAAATTGCTTTTTATGGGGATATACGAGTACTAACCTATTTTAATAATAAATACTAAATGCAAAACAATGATTTCAATTGTATCGTGTGCTTCCAATAGGGATTTTCATTTGTTTAACTTGCATAGTCCTCTTATTTTTCTCATATGGGGTGCTTAGACTGGGAAACAACTCATGGTCTTATAACTAGACTTCGGACTTCATTGACTTTTCGTCGCTTTGAAACTCGTTTAGTACAATCCAAGTATAACGTCACGCAGGCATTATAACACTTTTACACTTTGATAAATAATTAAACAGTAAGTAAACCACCATAATTCATACCAACACAATTCTAATTAAGTACTTATTACTTCAGAATAACTTATTATATCCGCAATAATTAAAGCCAAATATTAATTACACAAATATAAATATGTATTACAAATGCTGCACTTAATTTAAGAAATTGCTGTTAATACTTCTTTCTAACGGAGATCGATTTCAAAAAGAGATTGTTTTCATCATCATTGAACTCCGTTGTCAAGGATTCCGGTTATCATGTTTTTTTTATGTTTCTTTAATATTATCAACATCTGAAAACGAAACAAACCTAAAAATAGAATCCACTGCTAGTATTTCAAAATGCATTACGCGATGCCTGTTTTTAAAAATAAATATATTTTCCCAAACTTTTAAATCTATCGCACCGTTCAATTGTTTTAATAAAATACACTTTTAGAAAAGGAAGAAACCCATTAATTTTAGAATATAATGAGATAATAACAATATAATAAGATATAATAACAAATTAGATTTTGGTATTTATAGGAAGTCTACTCATATTGATAGTTACATAAAAAATAAAAGTTTTAACCCTTTTTCACATAAATTTGCTGTTTTTAATAGTTTGATTTATAAATTAATAAATATATCTCTGAATAAACAGGAATTTAATAAATATTATAAACATATTATTAATACTGCTTTAATTAATAGTTTTAATAAAGACTTTATACAAAGGAAGATTTAAAAATTTAAATATCAAAAAACTGTTAGTCATATTTCCACCCTTACAAAAAATAAAACACTATTATTATTTTAAAAAATTTACTTACCATCCTTGGGCTAATAAACATTTGCAAAAAATGTTTAAAGAAGTTGGTATAACTTTAGTTTCTCAAAATAAATATAGTATTAAAAATTTACTACATTTTTTGAAAAAAGATAAAATTCCTAATAATAGCATATCTGGTATTTATCAATTTAATTGTTTAGATTGTGATCAGGTTTATATTGGAAAGACGAAACGTAATTTGGAAACCAGAAAGAAAGAACATTTTCGTAACATTAAATATAAACAAACTGATAAATCGGCCGTAGCAGATCAATTTTGGTCATTTAACCATGAAATAAATACAGAAGTTAAATTATTAAAACCATTAAATGGTTCGATAGATTTAATAGCTTGGGAAAAGATATTTATTTTATAAAATATACATCGCGTAGTGAATTTTGAAATACCAGCAGTGGATTCTATTTTTAGGTTTCTTTCATTTTCAGATGTTGGTAATATTAAAAAACATAAAAAATGATAACCGGAATCCTTGACAACGGAGTTGACTGATGATGAGAACAGTCTGTTTTTGAAATCGATCTCCATTAGAAAGAAGTATTAATACCAATTTCCTAAGATAAGTGAAGCCTTTGTAACAAATATTTATATTTGTGTAATATTTATTTCGTCACTGTAGCTAGCTTCATTTTCTACGTAACCAAATATTAAATTGCTTAAGCCTAACATCCTCACTTTACATATTATATTTCCAGTCTTGCTGTATGACAACGAGACAGGTATCTATTCTGAGCATAAGCCTACTTCAATCTGTCATAAAGCAGCATTCAAACTCCAGATCCGACTACACTTAATATCCTTATACCTCAGCCCTCCCTCCCGGCGTGCCTCGTTAAAGATATATATTCAAATTATTTGTTATAGGTGGAGATGTTAAGTCCCCAATCGGAACTTTGTCCTAGAACGTAGAGTCACACTTGGCCCATGGTCTACCTATCCTTATATTACAAAACTTAAGTAAATGTTTTTGCACTACAACGCGTAACTCGATAAAGAACATGGCTGCAGATGGCGTTGTACCACTGTAAATATTACAAAAGCGGTGAGAGAGATATTAAATAAGTGCATTTGATGAAGCGAATACGTCATGAAAGTCTGTAAAGTAGTTGTTTCAAATTCCTCCTTGAAAATCTAGTATAATTAAAAATATGGTTAAAGAGATATTTCCACACACGTAAAACATTTAGAATAGCCAAGTGTAGTACAAAATATCCATGTGTACTTTCTGGGTAGCAACTTTCTATCTACCAAACGTACATCCAAGTTTGAAAAGAATTACCAATAAATTTGTAGCCCTGATGGAAGACAACGCCGTATTTTGAATAGTGTGTGAAATAAGAGATAACTATTAACTATTATGTGATTCAAATGGGAAGGTGTTTGTCCTGGAGCACTACTAGGTGAGCAAGCAATGGGAGTCCTGCGGAGTTGTCGTATTGCATTCCCGCTTAATGGTGTGTCAGGAGCGCCAACCTAATCAATCTGTATGAACTATTATTCGCGCTAAGACAAAAATTCAGTTTTCACCAAAATTGATCCATGTGGAAGGTAGAGAGTAATGTATCTAACATAACAATGAAAACCCCATATTTTTAGCTCAAATAGTTTTTCTAATACAAATAAATAAACCACTATTACCTGTATTATAACAATAAATCGTGACGTAAGCACTGTATGAATATCATTATTGGTTTGTCATTTATGCGTGTACGTATATTTGTAATTACTCAGAACTGAAACGTAAATGTTTGACATGACATTATAAAAGAGTTACTTTGAATAAGCCAATTCGAGTGAGAGGAAACAATAAATTTCCTGCTGCCCTGACAGAACGTGTCTCGTCACATTATATCTTTGTTTATGAATGGTTCGTAATATCTATTGACTCTAGAGAGTTCAAAGTGGTTGGTGTGTATGTATGTACATATACTTTTCATTACTCAGAACTTCAATTTAAACTACTGCATGACGTGAGAAAAGAATTACTGTGAATAAGTCAAGATGTTAAATTCGAGAGAGAGCAAACACTAAATTTCCTGTTAGCCTGTGGAATGCTGTATGCTTATGTTTATGATTGAATGCTGGATAAGAAGTGTTTATTTACTCTGGAGAGTTCAGATCAATATCATTCAGTTGTTCTTTATACAACAGTAGAGTAAGAGTTAAATACTGCAATGGCTTCTTGCGGTGAATTTACTGGCGAGTCAAAAAGACAGTTATTGCGAAGCTAGGCTCGAAGTATTGTTTTAAGGTGTACACGTTCATCAAAAAATTGGGCAATAAGGAATCAGCTCGATTTCACAAATGCTCAGCGGCTTACTGCTGAAGCTTGTGGTGTAGGTAAAACAAGTGTGTCCCGCATTTGTTTTAGAAAAACAGGTAATTCGTAAACTATAATTATAGTTATAGTATTTAAAATATACAGAATTTGCGAAAATGCTTTTTCCAATTTTGATTTAGGCAACTGCATCATTGTAAAAGTTTTTTAAAATATAATTCGCTTACCCTTACATCTAACGCCAAGCAGACCTGCATGTTGTATGAGTGTGCGAGAGAGAGGGAAATATAAAAAGAGTGAGCTAATAAGCTGGCAACGCTGAGTGTGATACGGCATCTGATTATTGGGACTCCAGAACCCTCCCCATTTGAAACGCATAATAGGCCATCAAATAATATATTTGGAATATATTTTCAATTTGCACCACTCATTTCTTGCAATACACGGAACTTTGCTTTGCTTTACTAAACCTCATTAGTGTTTATTCTAAAAAGACGGGGAAATATAAGTAAATTACTGTAAAAGAAAGATGTATTCTTTATATTAAATTAATATATTAATGTTACAACAGAATGTAGGACGCTGAAATTATACTGGGGAAAATGTAATCAGTGCAAATGAAGTTGAATTGTATCTGTAGAACAGAGTGAATGGATTATCATCCGCTCGCTCCAAACCAAGGTGTTTACGTACACGCCTACGCTCCAATAGCAGGTAACCTAGGAAAGCGTGCAATGAAGCCCGAGATATAGTTATTATTGTATCTTCTGTACTGGGTCGCTCGGATATTCAACACTAGATTGGGTGACCTAATTACCGATCTCTGCAGGGGTTTCTATTGATGTAGTAGAAACTCCAAGATAATGCTCAATTAAGATCTGTTCAGACTGCTCACAATATGACCCTACTCCCGCATCTTGCGCAACATTACAGATGTTATTGAGCACTTACTGCCCTAGTTCTGATTATGAGTGATTCTTGTCAGAGATAATTCGAGGAAAACACGATCTCTCAATAGCTCCAGAGAAAATAGTGCACGGAAGTAAGATCCGAGCATCTCGGAGGCCTCCTTTGCAACAGATCTACAATCCCAACCATCCACCAGGATATATCATACACAGTAATTGCATGGCCCATATTCCATTTATATGGGATGGCCACCTTGTTGAAAGAGCATATCTCCGGGAAAGTCTAAAAACATATCCTCCCAAAAATATCCAAATTATGTTTGACAAAAACAGATTAGTTTACTGTACTGAATATCTCTTTCAATATATGGGAGCCAATGATTGAATCTATTATCCATTATTAATGATTAAAAGATTCAGTTATCTTGGGGATATAGGATATTAGTATCATTCTTGTTGAGTGTTCATATCAAAGTCAAGTATGTCCATCCGAAACTTCACAGTTAGTTATGTGCATAGGATCCAAGAACCCTAGCTTCCTTCAACCCGGGAACGATGGATAACTCCAGGGCTCTTTCCATAGGGCAATAACCGATTTCTTAAAAAGCCCGCCCCATCCCCCCGTTGACAACAACGTCAGGACGGGATGGAAGTGGATTTGTCAATTACGCGCGTCAACACCGCAGGGAAGACTACCGAAGAACCTCGGTGGGGCCGCCTGGTGATCTAACACACCTTGTACTCCCGGGACTTATGTGGCAACCCTCTACCTACTCCGAGCGGCCGTAGCCTGGCCGAAGGTACCCAATTTCCCGTGGATGTCGAGAAAACACTGCCCCCTCGATTCTAACCCAATCTGAACAACTCCCCGACGGGAGGGGCTCGGCAGTTCGGCCCGAGGTTCCTCTAGTAACGTCAGAGATACCTCGAGTGCTAAGGGTCCGCAGCGGTCGCACTAAAGCAGCTGAAGGGGACAGATCCCCACCCCTACGGGGGGAAAAACTTCACAGTGAGACAACTTTGAATTGAACTGCTTTAGGACAGTCGGAATTTCCTAATGTTGGTTATAGAGGTTATGCTTAATCACGCCCAAATGGAGGCCACTGAGAAAAATTATGCTGTGCTTTATGTTCAATATAGAACTCTTCTGCAGGGACTTTAGTTTGGTTCTCAGGGCGTAGGGTCGAGACAATAGAACTCTGCAAAACAGACGGTTTCTTTAACAACCGACGTGGAACCCGGGCACCTTCAGATATTATAATTCTCATCAACTGTGGCCTCGTACAATAAAGGCTGATAGGGTTTAGAATTTGCTATGTCGCTGTACACGGTGAAGAAGTAACAAGAAATAAGCACCAAGTGAACACACGAAAATGAAAATAAGCAAATGGCAACTAACCCTGATATCTCTTCTACCCTCGTATATATACTGATTTTTAACTGCTTATAGCGCCTTAAACTATCCTTTGGTTGAGTTGGTTATTGAAATTTCCAGCCATTTAGAAATATGGAGATTCTCATTGGTCAGAAATAATGCTGAAGCCACGTGTCGAATAAGGAAAATTTAACAGTTCGCTTGTCAATATGCAAGGTCTTTGTAATTTGGAATCTGCTCAAGTTCATAATACAATATAGCACGAAAATTACATTATAACATCCATAAAGGATAAATAATTACTTGAAATATTCTCAAATAAATACTAATTTAACCAATTTATGTGATTATTTATAATGAAGATATTAAAACATTTAATCAAGGAATTTAATCTTTATGATAAAAGTTCCTGTTTTAAATGCTATATTTCGTTTCTTTTATTTTCTCTATTAAGTAGAGGAATTATAGCATCGACCCGCCTCTTCCCTCCGAGACATTTGATGTCGAGATTTCGACGGAAATCCGCCGTTTACACTAAGTGAATTCAAAAAATATAATTTTTACAGAGTGTTCTGTATATGTGGTATAACTAAGCGTTGGTTAAAACCAATCTTGTGTATGTCTTCAGCCTCTTCCAAGTATACAACACGAAAATTTTCAATAAAACCTCCCACCCCAAATTCCACTTTATATGGATATGTAAATGATATTTCTTTTCTCAAAATGGATATAACTGTATTATCAAAATATCTAGCACATGCTTGAGATATTTAGAATGAAACTAAAAGTACCCCTTGAATTTTCTTGGTATGGTCTATGAAGTTCTCTTCACTCTGAATGAATTTTGTATAACTGGTAAACCCTAAGAGGTGGCAAAATCTTACTGCTCATACTTTGTAGATCACATTAATTCAAATTTTTGTAACGTTACCCATTTCCGAGATATTCGTTATTATTAGTTCTTAGTTACTTATATTTTTCTCAAGAGGAATGTCGTTATTCGGGATTCCCTTGTATCCACGCAACGAGAAATGAATTTCAACGCCATCCCATAGCGAGTCACCCTTAACAGTTATGTCTATCCCTTAAGTCTACTAATTTCCTTAATCCCCTTGTGCTTTTAATGTACATCCTAGGACAAAAAATAAAGAGAATCTAGAAGTATATGTTTTTCGAATTCAAGTCGTTTCTGCGGCCGGTTGCCAATGATATCTAATTACGCATGATCCATTCTATTGGTACAAGTAATATTGAGTCCCAACTACTGAATAACAGTCTCACCGAGTGAGTATAATCAGGTACGTATCAATGAGGTCTTTAGTTCGTATCTCAGATACTTACTTTTTTCGCAAAACATTCTTGCACGCATTGTTGAATAGCTTACAATTGCTAAAATGTATTTGATTTAAAAGCATATATGCTCCCACACAGCAAGTGAAATACTTTGTCGTTTTCAAGTTGAATGTGATGTAAGTAAATAATGTTTGAATGAAAAAGCAAGTATAAATTAGCTCTGTTCTATTACAGCCTTCAGATGATGTCGAATGCTTCATCATAGGATGCCTCCTCCCAAGCACTCTGTATTTTAGGCCATAAAACGTCTTTTGTCTTGCGTAATTGTCTTGCTGTAATTCAATCACTCTATGGGTATATCTAGCCTTTTCAGAATGAACCATGAAGTTTTCGAAATCGTCCATTTACTGCTGGTTCTTTAACGTGCCGTCAAACTGCACGATACACCTACAGTTTGCTACAGTAAAAGGAAGTCCAGGGGAATGAGGTGTAAGGAGGGGGATAGACACGGCTCCAATACCCTGCCTATTGTTGTTGGGACTCTTGGGTCAGTTCATATAAAGCTCATTCAAAAATATTCTGAAGCCTCTACTTTTGTGACCAAATCATCTCGGTTTTAGTGTACTGTGGCACTTTCCTTTCAGGGACTTTCTTTGCGTTGGCGAACAGTAAACTATCTCATGACATCCAGCTTCAACTCGACACAGATATGCCACCTTGTGTCATGTTGATTCGACCCAAGGAAATTATAATTACTTATAATTGCAAACATCCTGGAAGGGATTGCTGTATACCTCTTCCAGAAGTACGGTGTCCTGCCAAGGAGTGGACAAACGACGTTTGACGACGAACTATCCCTTCCCAAAATATCTTCACCCTCCACTAACCACAGGGGTCCCGGATTTGTCTCCCGGCTGGGCACGAGGTACTTTTCTTTAATCAAGAATCGTTAACTGTATGTGTAGGATCGGCATTTAGAATGTGTGTATGTTTGTTGGTTATTTATTAGCTAATCTAAGCATCAGTAAGAATTCAGAGTGTCAACTGCTGAAAAGCGCGAGCATATGTGTTTAAGATATATAGTCTGCATGTACACATGGTTCGTCGGCGGTCCGAGTCCTTGCCGTTAAACGAATATGGTAGAAACAGTTAATCCTCTAACAATACAACTATATAACAGCAATTAGTGCCACAATGGTAAATAAACTAAAATAATCAAACGCTATCTTTAAACACTTATGTTAGTATAAACCTATGCTAGAATTAAATTATACTGTACTACTGCATTTTTCGTCATAAACATATTCAGATACCTTCCTTGGTGGATACATTGGTGTAAGTGCCTCTCAATATATACAATTAGCATGCGTACGGTTTAAAATTTCTTCTGATATTGAAACACAAACATGACTTATCCTCTCTTTTAATATTTAAGAAGTTTCTGTTTCCGTTTCGCATACACGGTGTCGGTATGTCGCGTAAGAAATAAATCCAGGGAATAACACTGCTGAGCACCAAGTGCAACCACAATGGCCTATCCGCTGCCTGGTGTGAACATTGTTCATATTTTATTTAGTATAATATATTAGTGTACGATAATTCTTTTTTCTATTGTTATTACTATTATAATTATTATTGAGTTATTAAGCTTTTACAATTTTCGGACTGTCCTGTGTTTTTGGTCCAGGCCACTGCTACACAGGACACTCCATTTAAGTTTACTTACAGACGTGTTACAATATGTGTTATTACGGAATAGTCACATATCATTCCTTTCCTCTTTTTAAAATACAAATCCGCTTGCTTTTTACCTTACTTAAAACCTGAGCCATGTTTTTATAATTTTTTAAACCTTGATTAAGCTATTCTCCTGTTCAACTTTAGTATTTGACGTTCTTTCCTCCGGAACTCCTTTTCCTTACAATCAAACAGTGCATGTTCTATATCCTCTTTGTCCCCAAACAATGGGCACCCATCTTGCGGGTATCCATTTCTTTGACCTCTTAATCTCCATATTCCTGCTCTTGTTATCCCCTTTCTTTCATCATTTCTCGTGCTTTTTCTTCACCTCTCGAGACAGTGATATCCTCTTTGCTAATTGACTGAACAGTTTCTGAATCCCAACTATCAAAAACATTTAATTAACCCCAGTAATCGTTATTTATAAAGACAGAAAATAACGCGCATTTGGATATTTGCAAGTCGTTTTTGAGGTGTTTGAAACTTTATCAATATAAAATTTTAAACAGTGGGAATGACTTAATATGGATACAGGTATCTCGCCATGGTATCTCAAGCGATAAAAGCATATGCACGGAGAGTCAAATATTCCTCATACGTGTCGCGTGTAATATCTACAGCTACCTGCTTTATTTCTATTCATTATTATTAATTTTTCCTCCAAATAAAAGTACTTTGAACCTTAAATCCAGATTAAGTTTATTTATCTAAATAATGAAGTATATTGAAGGGCGTTTCCAATTGCGGAAAAGGTATAATGATATTGTGTTAAATCTCATGGATAATTAATTGTTCAGAATATTACGATTAATTTCCTAGTGTTATATAACACTCAGTATAACCTAAGCTAACTATGAGCTGTACATCTACATTTAAGTATGTGAAGTGATTCGATTTATAGGAATTTGGTGCTGTAGGTGAATCCTTCGGTTACATATTACAACTGTTTCTTTAACTAACTTCTATATACCATTTAGAGGATACTTAAGACATTTGTAATGAAGTTAAACATGCATTTATATAAATTGGTTTAAAATCGGGAAAATATTAGGTTTACTAACGAATGACAGTTCCATTTCAAATGCTGATGAAAACAAATTGTGACAAAAGGAAATTATTGAATTAAAAGTTTGAAATTAGTAGTGAAATAACATTTTTAATGTTTTGATTCGCACCGACAATTATTGGGCCCGTGTATATGACCTTAAGTGTCGTAAGAAATTTGATCTCTTAAGTATAGTAAGAAATTTGAGAATCAATTATATATGGCGATGTGTATCACTGAACTCAACATTCCACATTGGTGCTGATCATTTTGTCTCTCCGTATCGCTGTATAAATGACCTACTTCTGCTGTGCGCATATGTGCCAAAGACATAGAAAACATGATGTGAACGAGATTTGAAGTTCTTAGTTGATTCAACGCTTGCAACAAATTGTGCATGTTGTGCCCATTATGGTAAGTTGAATCGTCTTAACTAGTTCTGATCATTGTCAGAACCTCTCTATATACACGTAAATTAACCGCTTTACTTATAGAATGGACAGAGGGAGATGGTGTCAAGTTTCGCATACGGGAGCTCCCTGGTTCGCTTCCCAGAGACCGCTGGCTTTGATCAATGGGTTTTCCGTAGTTTTCTTAGTAATTGGGGCGGGGGAGTGATACTTCTTCTGCCATTACTTCGCTGCCCCTCATTTTCTGTGCCCATTAGGTTCTTTACTGTAATATATTTCTGGTTTTTAGGACCAGGCGCGATAATCGGCGATTGTTACTAGGTGGTCGATGTGTGCTAAGTAATTTTTTCCTGGCGTCATTCTGGGACTGTCGTTTTGTCCCTCCGAATGGGATCTGTCAGGAGTGGCCCGTTGTCATGCAGATCTGGTCGTCATTCGGTCCTCTCCCATTATCCCTCCCTAGCAGGGTCACTGGTACATACAAGGGAAAAGAAAGTTCGCCTGATCTACTTGCGGAGCCCTTTCGTTCGTTCCTGCTTTTGTCTCTTCTCCACAAAATGAACTGCTCTCTCTAAAGTTCAAGGAGGTATGAGTAGGTATTTCGATCTGTAACTCATCAAACGATTCAGGCTACTTCCAGTCATTTTGTTAATTATTATCAGTTTATTTACCAACGACTCTCCGCTTAAAATATCTGAGGTTTTAGACTCCAAAAGGATTTTTAATGCTTAAATGCTTGTCTAATTTAGTTGACTTGCACCAGTTAATGAACATTAAATCTCTGGTCATATTGTTTTCCTTTGTATTGCAATGTAAAGGATGTGCTAATAAATGAAGAGAGCATGCGCTCATTTTTCAACATTGTTAATGTCACGCAATCTATTATAATATAAGCAAAATATGTGTACAGATAAACAAAAGGAAAGTTCATATTTATAATATTGTGTATGATATTAAAATTCAATTATGGCGACATCAATGGAGAAAGTAGTTTACATATGGAGAAATAATATTAATTTTTTGTTTTAACAAAACCAATTCATATTTTTCTCACAGTTTACATTTTTTTCCAAACGTGAAAATAAATGTTTATAAATACAAGAGATGCAGAATCCATAAGAAATGGTAGCATAACAAATCGCAAGAAATTGTGAAACGTAACTTGATGCTTAAAATTGGAAATAATTTTCCACTTAAAAAAGAATTAATGGAATGCTATGTGTATTTTCCTGTTCTGTATTTGACATGACTCTGTAAGTGATTTGTATTCGTCTCTGTGCTGTCTATGTGTTGTAGTGTTGGGCTAAATTTGTTATGAATTGTGATTACAATAAATGTTATAGAGACATTCCCTGTTCTTGCTTCGCATTATCTGTGGATTTCCTTCATGAATTGTGTTTTCAAAGGTAAAACATATACCTCCTCGCAATTTGATCATAGAACACCGCGAGCTACAATATTCAACGTATATAACTTTGCCTTATAAGTTCATATATGGCCATTTAACCGATACTTGGTTTTGGATACACATATATTTTGAGGTAAGCTGAAATTAATTAATTAAAAATAAGGAAACGGTAGACATTTTAGGACACCGTCCTTCTTCATGCTGAGAAAGCAGTGCCTTTGAGTGGCTAACGCAGCATTAAAATGAGAAAAAGTTTATTACTTCTTTTGTTAATCAATCATTTGTAATTTAGAATATAGTAGATCACATCTTTTAGAGATATATTTAAAACTTTTTATAATATGTGTACACCTCTTACACTAATTGATCTTTGTGATAATTTTTATTCTTAGTGGAGAACTTTAGTTCGTTTTAAAGAACATGAATGTCTCTATTAAAAAGTCCAAAGCTTTTTATGTACTCAGTCTACTTGTTTTAAAGCTATAGTGATGTGTTCTCAGTCGTTTTGTGGACTTAGGTTTACTAAAGTCTAATATTTGTTAAATATCGTACCTTTTTGAAGTGATAAGGGAATATATATATACATTTTAGGACAGACGTGCACTTGCTATTGCGATTCAGTGGCGTATTTTGAATTCCATTTCATTAGAATGCAGAAGTCTTAAACTTCTATATAGAACAAAACAGTAAATTCTAGTTCCAAATTATTTTCTGCATTCTTTTTTACAAAAAAGTAAGTAAGAAAGAAAACAGTAGTCCCTTATATCTTCAAAGGTTACGGATCCTTTCATACTCATATGTTTTACCTAGAAGTGTTAAAAATGTAAATAATATTACTTCATCACCTTTTCCTGTGCTTCTTGTTACACTGTGTCTAAGATTTTATGTGCTTTGTAAGCTTTGCGAACTATTCTTCACTCGTTTTGAAGCCCCTGAAAAGTATATACGCTCTCAAAGGAATTGACCTAAGCTACTTTTATCAAGGTGGGATAGTGTGGCTCATAACATCCCTGGATATTTTCACATCTGATGACATTACCCAAGAGAATGCAAGTTCTACCTCGCGAAAGCTTGCAAAGCTGTAAAATGTTAAACAAAGTGTAACCGACAGTAAACATAAAGCACAAGAACGAAACATCCTGGCAGTTTACGTTTAGTGTTATCACGAGGGCTGTTCATTGTTTTGACTTAATAATAGTTTGCATAAATCAGACTTATACATTCCAGTCAGTAAGGAACCGTAAAGAAATGATTCCTTCACTTGTTGAACAACACCAACTTAAAATAAATATTTCACTCGCATATTTTAATTCTGGTGTTATAAGTATATTAAATGCGATTTATACGATTGGCTCCATTTATATGATTTATTACACAATAAAATACGAACATCAACAGAAACTGTTACTCGTACATTCCCTCCAGTATCTAAAATGATCAACAGCTTCACATACGAGCCTAATCCAAGAAGTAACTAACTTTGGGCTTAATAAATTTAAAATATGTTTTACTTAAACAATATACTGCTTATAAAATAAAGCTAACGCTATTTCTCCACACAATTATTCTCGTTATTTAAGCATTGACTTCGCATCTTTACCCATTAGTTTTAGAATCCCCATGTTATAGCCACCTATACAGTGGTCAAGGTTACATCATAACTTAACCAAGCAAAGATTTGTTTTGGAAAGAAATCTGTAACTAATCTAGGAAAAATCTAATACTTCTCACTTCAGAATCTTTTGGATAATGCATTTCAATTTAACAATAACTCAAAATAACAATTTGTTACGGTTAGCATTAACACACTACTGAGAAATATATTCCATCTAGAATATAAGCCCGATAGCACAGCTAGAATACAAAAATGGTGGTTACTCCTGGATCATCCTCAATCTACTTATATCTAGGAAAACGTTTCATACTCAACTAACCTCCTCTAATCAATGAGAGATTTTGCGGATTTCCTAAATGGTATTTTAAACAAAGGTCGCAAAAAAGTAAATATTTAACGAAAATTCTAAATTTAAAAAAAGCAGATCACTGTAACCTATGAAAAATGCAATTAATTCATTGTATCTGTTTTTGGAAAGAAAAATACTCCTATAATTTTAACACGATTAGAAAAGATAATTCACATATGAAAATAGTAAGATAATTGCATAAATCTTATATTGTTTTTCCAATGATATTAATATAACAAACAGACATGTAGTAATAAGACAGACATCCTGGTGTAAGTATGTTTTATTGCAAACTGAACTACAAATAAACACCTAAAATATGAAGTTATTAATACTGAAGCAAACAAATATATACAAATATAATAATTTGTAACTTAAAACTTCTTTTATAAGAAATGATTCTTAATTCTTATAAATTATCCAGGATCGTGATTTTCTATATACTCATACACATCATCAGCTGGAAAAACAAATCTGTCGTCAGCGTTAGTACACATTAGGGGTTGCTATGTTGTTAGTACTACCAAAATCTGAAAATAAAACAAATTTAAAAACAGAATTGACTGCCGCTATTTCAAAATTCACTATGCGAAGTTTGGTTTTTAAAATAAGTATCTTTTCCCAAACCATTAAATCTGTCGGACCATTTAATTGTTCTAATAATTTAACTTCCGAATTTATTTCATGGTTAAATGACAAAAAATGATCTGCTACGGTTGATTTATCAGTTTGTTTATGCTTAATGCTACGAAAATGTTCTTTCCTTCTGGTTTCTAAATTACGTTTTGTCTTTCCAATATAAACTTTACCACAATCAAAACAATTAAACTAATATATACCAGATTTTTTATTATTAGGAATTTTATCTGTTATAGAGAAATACAATACATGTTAATACTATAATTACTTTGAGGAACTAAAGTTATACCAAACTCTTTAACAATTTTTTGAAAATGTTTATTAACCCAAGGATGGTAAGTAAATTTTTTTAAATTATAATCGTCTTTTATTTTTAAGGGTATAAATATCATGAACAGCTTTTTGATATTTGAATTTTTCAATTTTCATTTATAAAATATTTATAAAAACCATTAATTAAAGCAGTATTAATAAATTTGTATATTCTTTATTACAATCATCTTTATTCAGAGGTATATTTATTAATCTATAAATAAAAGTTTTGAAAACAGCAAGTTTATGTGAAAAGGGGTTAAAACTTTTATTTTTTATGTAATTATCAATATGAGTAGACTTCCTATACATATCAAAGTCTAATTTCTTATTATTTATTATCTTTAGATCTAGAAAAGGAATAAATACATTTATTTAGTTTCTAATGTAAATTTTATAGCTTTATCTTGCAAATTTAGTAATTTTAAAGCATCGTTTATGAGTTTTTCGGGAACAATTGCAAAAATATTATCAACATATCTATACCAAAGTTTAAAAATTAAAGAGATGCTTTAGTGACTTGCATTTCGAAAAAATCATAAAAAGATCAGCAATAATAGGTGAAAGAGGATTACCCATTGCTAAGCGAGAACTTTGTTGAAAAGATCACCATTAAAAGTGAAGAAATTTTCCTCTAAACAATATTCAGTAAGTTTAACAAAATCAACTATTAAGTCCTCATGTAAATTTATTGAATTCAACGATTTTTTTAAATAAATTAAAAGGTTTAGTTTAGGAATACTAGGAAATATAACAGTTACATCAAAAGAAACAAGTACATCAGTTTTAAGTAATACAACATTGTCAATCATTTTAACTAATTAAAAAGAATTTTTAATACTTGTACTCTCAATTGTGTCAAAATTACTAAGTTTTACGTAACCATTTAGCTAAATTATCACTAAGTTGATGAATAGGTGTTATTTTATTTCCAGGTTTATGAATTTTAGGAAGAGCATAAATTCTAGGTAAAATAGGGTTACATACATAAAAACTTTAGAAATTTTTATAAATTTGAGAGCTTAAGTATTAAAAATTCTTTTGAATTCGTTTAAAAGATTGACAATGTTATATTATCTAAAATTGATAAACGTTTTCTTTGGATGTAATTGCCTTATTTGCTAGTATTCCTAAAGAAATACTTTTAATTTCTTTAAAAAGTAGGTTGAGTTCAATAAATTTACATGAGGACTTGATAATTGATTTTGTTAAACTTACTTAATTTTGTTTAGATCAATTTTTTTCACTTTTAATCGTGAGTTTTTTCAACAAACTTCTTGCTTAGCAATGGGTAATCCTCTTTCACCTTTTATTGCTGAACTTTTTATGAGTTTTTTCGAAATGCAAGATATAAAGCATTCCCTTTAATTTTTAAAGTTTGGTATAGATACGTTGATAATATTTTTGCAACGTATCTATACGTCATAAATGATGCTTTAAGATTACTAAATTTGCAATATAAAGCTATAAAATTTAAATTAGAAACTTAAATTAATGTATTTTTTCCTTTTCTAGATCTAAAGATAATAATAAATTAGACTTTGGTATTTATAGAAAGTCTACTCATATTGATAATTGCATAAGAAATAAAAGTTTTAACCACTTTTCACATAAATTTGCTGTTTTCAATTTTTTGATTTATAGATTAATAAGTATACCTCTGAATAAAGAAGAGTTTAATGAATAATATAAACATATTACTCATACTGCTTTAATTAATGGTTTTAATAAATATTTTATCAACAAAAAATTCAAAAATTCAAAAATCAAAAAACGCTTAAAAAATTTATAATTTCAAAAAATTTACCTACCATCCTTGAGTTAATAAACATTTTCAAAATTTTTAAAGAGTTTTATATAACTTTAGTTCCACAAGATAAATATAGTATTAACATGTTTTGCATTTCTCTATAAAAGATAAAATTTCTAATAATAAAAATGTGATATTTATCACTTTAGTTGTTTCGATTGTGATAAAGTTTATATTGGAAAGACGAAACGTAATTTAGAAACCAGAACGAAAGAATATCTTCGTAACAAACTGATAAATCAGCCGTAGCAGATATTTTTGGTCATTTAAACATAAAATAAATCCCGAAGTTAAATTATTAAAACAATTAAATGGTCCGATAGATTTAATGGTTTGGGAAAAGATGTTTATTTCAAAAAACAATCTTCGCTTACTGAATTTTGAAATACCGGCAGTCGATTCTGTTTTTAAATATGTTTTATTTTCAGATTTTGGTAGTACTAACAAGAACATTATGAACTTCTAATGTTTAGTAACGATGACGACAGCTTTCCAGCTGAAGATGTGTATCAGTATACAGGAAATCGCGATCCAGGAGAATTTATAAGAATTAATCATCATTTCTTATAAGTGAAGTTTTAAGTTACAAATTATTATATTACAAATGTCTGCACAAGTCCTGGTATGCATTTGAGAGCTACACAGCGCTATTGTTGTTGATGTAGTTTGGAAGCACCGCCATTGTCACCTGCATTTAAAACATTTAATATACACACCTTAAAATCAACAGCACTGATATCTGTCATTTGGTGCTTTTGGATGATTCATCTAAGGCTACTTCGCAAGATTCCTGAGGTAACATATGCTTATGATGCAATGTTTTCCCGGAACTGAAAAGCTTCAATTACCAGAGGATTTCTTTTTATTCCAAAGTTTCACTTTTCCAAAATAGCACTTTATTCATTTTAATATAATAAAAGTTGACGTTATTATGCTCAAGCCGGTTTCTGTACGGCTCTAGTCTAAATACAGTTTTAAATTAAATTGCACTCTGTCAAGAAGGTTCTTAAATACGGCTTTTCTGTCATATAGTTTGTACTAGGATATAAATTGAGTACCAATAACTCAGGTGTGTTCAACAAGACTCATGCTATAAATATTATGTACACGTAGAATTGGCTACTCACTTTTGTTCCCACAATGAGTGAAATGTAAAACTATATTTGAAAAAGGACTCTAATCCGCCAGGAAAATGTATTGTATCGTTATTTAAACTAATATAATGTTAGCGTAATATAGCAGTTAAACAGAGCAGACAAATTGCTTATACATTTCACATAACTTTATCTATATGCTTAACTTTAGAGCTAGAGTGATGTAATACGTAGTTTTATTTTCCTCAAATAAATGAATAATGTTGTATTTCAAATAATGACACAAGAAATAAAAGTGGGATTTTAATTCCGGATTTAAATGGATTTCATTCTGAAAATGAATCCTATTTTTGAAGTTAAACCCGATTACTGTAAAAGTCAATTTCTATCGTTATAAACTGGAATTCTATTTTCCTGTATGTACGAACCCTTGCCCTAACTTCATTTCTGTGGAAGCATACGCATCGTAAGCAATTTGTTGTCTCTAAAATACTGGCTGGTGTAGCATTTGGTGAATCACTATATACTACATAATTAATTTATGTATTTACACAATTACAATAAAGGTTATTATCTTTGTCTACAGCCAAACGTCTTAGCATTGTAACCATAACAAAACGAAAGCCACATTGTCAAACACATATATTCCCAGAGACCAAAAATACACACACACATTAATAATCATATTTTGGCAATAAAAAGACTAAGAACCGTTTTACATCCATATTCAAATTCATAATGGTTCTGAACTAACACAATAAATTTCCCGTGGAAAGTATAATTGAGTGACTGTTGCAAACAATGCACCAGCAACAGGTTAACTCAACAATTGTGTTTTCAGATGAACAGCCCTCGTAAATGCAGGTCTGATGAAGCAACTTGAAAGTTTGAGCACAGCCTGTGGTCGAAACACACGAGATCTCTGTATGTCTTTTAAAATGTTGTACATGTTGAAGTGTTGGTTGACAGGGTGTTGTGCTGGTTGCAGAGCACCGAACCTCTCCACTCAGAGTAGGTCGAAAAGTGTTGGCGAGCAGAAGTGGCAGAACCTCCGGGCAGTCATGGCCCTTTACACACGACTGAGGAAGATCAAGAGGTAGTAGTCGTTGTTCACTTGCTTCCTTTCCACTTTCTACTGTACTTCTTCTTTGTCTCTTCATCGTTGTTTCTGTCTGTGTCGATATTTATTTCGGATGCTTCCTTGTTATTTAACCCGAGGTCCAGTACCAAAATATCAAAATTTTTATGCATTCTTGTGAACAGAAATGAAGGAAAATGATAGCATAAATTATTAAAGATCTTTATATTTATAAACAATATTATTTTAATGATAAAAAATACACCTTCATAAACCCCTGCTTAAACATATGTACTAATCAAAAGTAACTATCAACAGTATTGAGTTTAATAAAAATGTTTAATAGAATAGCTAATTTTCAATAATATAAACATAAATTTAAATTAAAAATATAATAATTGTTCATATTATACAGAAACTTACATATATACAGGATATTAATGAACATCACTTAAATATGTTGAGTAAAATTACTATTATTTTTCCAAAACTTTTCTCCAAACGCCTGTTTCTTGCTAGTCAAAAGAAAATAAATTAATATAATAAAAATATAATATACAAATAATAGTAAAAGTAATAATATCGAAACGCTAATAGAATACTTAATTTTCAGTAAAATAAATATCATTTTGAAACTAAAAGACTATAATTTTGAGTTATCTCCAGAAGTTTACATTTGCACAGGATATTAAAGAACAATAATAAATATAAGATATATCTTATAATATT
Organism: Mantis religiosa; assembly: GCA_030765055.1. Lineage (NCBI taxonomy): Eukaryota > Metazoa > Arthropoda > Insecta > Mantodea > Mantidae > Mantis > Mantis religiosa. The sequence continues at coordinate 76,144,847 of CM060951.1, forward strand.
AATTTAAACAGAAATAATACAAAACCAAAGGCTTCACATTTATAACACTTCAAACATGATGCATGTGTCACTGAAATAAGAAACAGCTATTATTTTGAGTATTTTCAGTCATTACGTTATCTATGATTTCCTTTTCAGGGAAAGGATTATAAATTACTTAACGCTAAATTGTAAAACCACAGCTCATCAGTTATGAATACTCACACTATTAATCAAATGAGGCGATTATAAAGTATCTATTTTAGCCTCCATCCAAATTTATTAACATAGATTCCATATTTCAATAGCGTTTTACTTAAACTTATTACCTGATCCAGTTTCTTTATAAACAAAAACTCCTTGATGTGCATTAAGATCCCATATATATGTTCAACTATATTAAACACAATCACAATTTCAGAGCTCATAATATTTCGCAAACAATAAATCGATTGAGCGAAACTTAAAACTTTGCAAGACGAAGAATTGACACTACTTTATGGAAACAAAAGATGAAAATTTAGCTGTATACATAGACATCAAACATATGTAGTTCCAATAAATTTATTCGTTTTAATTAGATAGGTAAAGTAGGACTCCTATCATGTAGCTAATAAAAGATGCTTTTGGAAATGTTGAAATAAAGGCTTCGTTAGGTAGCGCTACAGTTAAGGTACTCAAATTTGTTTGCTAATACGATACATCATTACGCCAAACTCAAATACTACTTACACTTCTGGTCTAAAATTGTTACAGTGCTCAGTGCTTAGTTGCATAGTGCTAAAGTACTTATTTTACAGTGCTCCAGTAGTAACATAAAATATCTGTAGAAATAGTGCTTATCTTTGAGATCAGTGAAAGAAGTGGGGAATTCGTAGTGCATCATAATTTTAGTTTCTGCGCTAATTACATAAATAATCTTCTTAAAGTTGGAAAAAAATGCTAGCTTTTCCGTTTGCATGTCTTGTTTTGACAAAACAAGTACGAGCTTCCTTGCGCCGCTACTTAAATTGACGCGCTAGCTTCTAGACTCTGTATAAAATAAATACTATATCACATAAAGTTTTCTTGTATAAGCGAGGATCTTAGTTAAAGCCATTATATTAAGACCTGAAGCTTTTCTGGCGACGAATACGCTCATATTCTTCTCGAGCAGCCAGCCAGGTGAAAAGATGATTAGATATCAACGTTTCTGGGGTGTACAACTCTCCCATCGACAGGATATTTATAAGATATTATAACCACAAAAAATACTGGATATAACACAACTATAAACAAAGCCAGAACACTATCAAAATTCGCATGACTGAACAAAAGACTGTTTTCAGTAAATTAAATGCCAGGTCAGGAGATGGCGTGAGTATAGAAAATTGTGTCAAAGAAACGTAACTACTTAACTTGATTATCAAGCTGTATTGATCTTTGCTTCTTAATTCGATGGGTTTCCATTTTAAGGCCGGTTTCCAAGAGGAGGTGAACTGAAATCCAGCATCACGATTAAGCGTGCTACGTTCAGAGGAAATCGCCAAAGCCTCCTTAATTCTCCGCTCCCAGTAACTGTTGCATTTTGCCAAGATGGTCGTCTCCCAAAAATTGGCTCTATGGTCGTTATCAAAACAATGCTCTGCCAGCCCAGACTTCTCAGGTTGCATTAAACGAATGCTCCGTTCATGTTCGATTATTCTAGTAGCGATGGTCCTTCCGGTTTGTCCTTTTGTCAACGTTTCGGGAGTGTACATCACTCCCATCATCAGGATATTTATAAAATGTTATAGCCACAAATGAAAGGATATATATTATATAGGACAAACCGGAAGGACCATCGCTACTAGAATAATCGAACATGAAAGCTGAGAAGTGTGGGCTGGCAGAGCATTGTTTTGATAACGACCATAGAGCCAATTTTCGGGAGACGACCATCTTGGCAAAATGCAACAGTTATTGGGAGCAGAGAATTAAGGAGGCTTTGGCGATTTCCTCTGAAAGGAGCACGCTTAATCGTGATGCCGGATATCAGTTCAGCTCCTCTTGGAAACGGCCTTAAAAATGGGAATCCATCGAATTAGGTGCAACGATCAATACAGCTTGATAATCGAGTTAAGTAGTTACGTTTCTTTGACACAATTTTCTATACTCACGCCATCTCCTGACCTGGCATTTAATTTACTGAAAACAGTCTTTCAGTCATACTAATTTTGTTAGTGTTTTGTCTTTGTTTATAGTTGTGTTATACCCAGTGTTTCATTTGTGGTTATAACATTTTATAAATATCCTGATGATGGGAGAGATGCACACTCCCGAAACGTTGGTATTTCATCATCTTTACACCTGGATGGCTACCCGAGAAGAAAGTGAGCTATTATATTATATATGAATTTTCCTCATTCGTTACTTCAGCATTCGTATAGTCCTTATCTATAAATCATAAGTGTCACAGCAACAATTTCATTTGTTGCGCAATTTCAGCTAAAATTTACGATTTTCCAATACATTAATTCACTAATTCCTACTTTACTGTTGTACCCGCCTGTTACCTTTCTTTTTTATGCATAGGACTCCTCGCTCTAACTTAAGAAATAGTATTTTTCAATACTACATTTAGGTTTATGAAGCATAAACATCACCTCCATGGCGGTGCTCACAATAAAAAGCACATATACGTGTAAATATAATACACACGAAATCTGTCCCTTATAGTTTGAAATAGCAGTCAAAATTAATTTAAGACATTCACACATAAATATAAAGTTTTGCAAATAGCACAACTTTAGAATAGGAATTGAAATGTATTATGCTCTTACAAAGGTTTAAGAGAACTTAGTACTTGTTTATTTTTGAGTTAACAATCAATAAAGTGCATAATTTGTCGTGAATTTTGACACCTTTCAACTTTATGTGGAGGATGAATTTTAGGTGTAAATTATTTCATTTAATTCAAACTACGATTGATTTCTGAATCTAGAAATCAATACAATAATAAATTACAGTATATGTTAAGCTGCTTATTATAAGTTTTTACTTATGGAAAAATAATAAATTCATCAGCACAGCTTTATCCATCATGTATTAAATATCAGCATTAAATGTACGCGTCTCTAAAGTTTAAAGGTTTAACTAAATCAGCCGATAGTAATTATAAAAATAAATACTTCTGTGAAGTTATTTTGCTTTTCTTTTCTGTGGAATTGGTTCTCAAAAGAGTTGAACTGAACTACAACTATTTGTAGTTGTAATAAATAAAATACAACAAATCACCGAATGCCTTGACAAATTTAACCCAATAATTACATTAATATACGCAAAGCAATTAAATGGCTGCTCAAACCCAAGATACCGATCGTTTGCTGTTTCTGGACGGAATGGAAAGGTAGTGAAACTGACAATGCGCATTGTTTAATCTCTACTACGGTAACTCCAGTTGATTACACTAGAGGGAGGCAAAAATGCAAGCCCATACATAATACAGCTAATTCCTTTATTGTCATTTTCGAAAATTTGCAATTAGCATTTTATTCCGGTTGGGTGGTGAAAAACATTAATGTAAAATGCATTGCTTATAAGAATTGTTTTTTTTTTTTCTAAGCTCGGTTTTATTTGCTGATCAAGCATTCGTGGTTTGCGGTTTCTGAGGAAAGGAGTAATGATGCAGAGACCTGAAATAGTTTAATCGAATAAATAACAGTAGTATCAAGATACCAATTACCTCTATTGATACCAAAATATTTTATGTCACCCCCTTAGTGTGGGTGAACATGGGTGACAGAAACTCCGAATAAATACCTCGCGTAAAATATTTCTAACACACATAAATACTTAATAAAAGTAAACTACTCCCATATATCAAGCAAAGACGTATTGGAACTGACCTATTTCGTTGTTTAAACATTTCTAGCTTCTGCTCGGGAAATTAAATACACTCTGCAGTTTTCTTTGAGAAATGACAGCGCTTTCTTAAATTGTGATTTCCAGGTTCTCTTATACATGAAGAATTGCTTGTAAACCTTTTTAAAGCCGCCACATAACCCTGATTTAATCCTTTGCGACTTTTATCTCCGGGGACATTAAAAAAGAAAGCATAGAGATACATCCACATCCTTTAAATGAAAAATTACATAATTTTGCAATACAAAAATATTATATCTTGCATTCACATGACTTTCTCCACAAATTTTTTCTACAAAAGATTACTACTCCGTCTATTGCATATTAATCAACATAACATTTACACATTTCGCTGTGGAAGGCGGTAGATAAAGCGACAGCCCAAATTGCTAAAGAGCGTGTAACAATGTTATGCTCTGAAATGTCACTTATTCTTTAAATGACCTTGAGAAAAATTTCAAACCCATAATAAAGGAAATATAGAAAATTCTGATGCCATAAAGCAGATTATTTGAAGTAAATTGTGTTTAAATTTTTGTGTAGTGTGTTTCAAAGCTTATTATATATTGTAATTTACGTCCTCCAACGTTAAGTCATATCGGACGATGAATGGAATGGGTGAAATGATGCTCAAATGTGTCCAGGTCCATGGAGCTTAGAGCTATCCGACATTCCTCTTTAAGGATAAGGGAAACCCCCGGAAGAAACCTTATCCAGGTAACTCACCCTGACCGAGATTGGAACTCGGGACATCTTGAACGTGAGGCAGACCAATATACAAAGTGTCTTCCAAATGATGTTTTTCACATGAGATTTTCAATAAATTCAACAAATACATTTTTCGTTATGTAAATACCTTATTACGTGATACTTTATTCAAGATCATTAAGGCACTTTTGAGAAAATAAATAATTTCTATGTAAAAATTAGTTGGGGTGGAGGATTTTCTTCATATTCCCCTTGTAGAAGATACTGAAGGTATATACCAGTATACAAGAACACACACACACACACACACACACACACACACACACACACACACACACACACACACACACACACACACACATTCATACGAACCTGGAGTTCCTCGTACAGCAGATAGGTAATACGCACACTGAAGTACTATAATTGTTTAGTTAATTAGATATATATTGATTTTGGGCACACTAGAAATTGGGGGGGGCAGAATTAACGTGGGTGACCTTCCTTTTTTTATTTTATTCATCTTATGGGTCTTCCTTCTGCACACTTTCTGCTTATTAAACAAATCACCTCGCTCCTAAAAAAACTTACTGCGGCCTAATGTTTTTCCCGAGGTTAACCATACAATTCTGCTTTTTAAAAGTTAGCAGAAATAACTTTCACACCGCGGATATTTCACTTAAGTTGAAAAGGAAAGTAATTAATGTTTCCTGCCTCAAATAACAAATACGATTTTAGTCACAGCTGTTTGGCTTCCCGAGATAATTGCTTTACAGCCTTAACGTCCCTTCACCCCCTCTCTAAGTGTGAAGCTTCGGTAAAATTCCAATGAGTTACGCTTTACAACACGCAAGTATTGATTGGCTATTTGTCAAGGCTCGCGTTTATCGAAAGTTGTAGAGAAGGCGCTTTGCTATGACGTCATCACCAGTAGATACGTGCTTCAAGACGCGCAACAAAAGAAAGTGTGTGGCAGGCAAATGGCGGCTGTTGCTTGACTACTCAACGTGGTGGATGTACTTAGGCGATGCCTTTGAAAATGAGTGTTGAATAAACCTGTTATTTTAAGGCCCATTTGCTTGCATAATGTACATCGAAAACTTGAATGCAGAAAACTAAACGGTTGGAGATGAAATCAACCAATAATTATACGTATTCCATCAATTCGCAAATTTGCTTCAAATGTTTCATGTACAGTTTACATATCTGAGACTTTTTGATATATTGGAAGAGAAATACTTTAGAAATGTTCTGGGGGATAAAGTTACCATCTGTTTCAGAAGGACGGCATAAATGGTATTAGAGCCCAAATTTAAATTGCAGAGTTGGATTTGAGGTTTCAAGTTTAACTAACGTAACATTTGAAGATAACTTTAAATTTACGTTGATTTAACTTAATACTGAATAGCTAAGAACAAACATGAAATATAAGTATTGGGTAATAAAGCAGATAATGGAACCTATAAAATTTGATGAATAGAATCTCCTTCATCCGTTTCTAAATCATTAAACACGTGTAAGTATTGCTTTATTTATTAAAGAAGTAGAGCAAGCAAACTTCATCCAAAAATTTCAACAACGTTTCACCAGAATTCACACTTTAAGTCTCTCTTAATCCAAAAACAAAAACATTTTTAGAGCAAGCTGTGTTTAGTCTCTCCAAGAAGGGTATTGCTCAGAAACTAAAAGTAAGTGAATAATGGGGTAATTAAGGCTAACATTTTCATTACAAGAAAATAATTCATTGTGTTCGATATTCTCAAATGCTCGGTATTTTTATTAAAATACCATACGTTTTAGATATTTTAATGAGAAATAAAATGTTCTTACCTAAATGTTGACGTTTCTGGTAGTTGCCTTACCTTCTGAATGACTTTCTCTATAATTGGTAAACTCTAGTATATGGCTCGCCTCAGGAGCGCAGATGATATCGTGTGTGCCTCACCTTCAAAAGGTCCCAAGTTCGAATCTGGTGAGATCTGGATAAGCTTTTTCAGGAGTTTTCCCTTATCCTGAAAGATGAATCCAAGCTCTATGGATTCTGGGCTCACTTGAGCATCATTTCACCCATTTCATTCATTGTGAATTTCATTCAACGTCGATATAACTTGACGTTGGAGAACGTAAAAAAAGCTCCACTACACAAAAAATGTAGACCTCGTTACAGTAGAAAACTTATTAAAAACTTCATGAGAGATTAACCCTCCGGATATATTCTTTTTTTTTTTTTTAATTTAAGACATTTATATTTTTTCTAGAGGAAAGTTAAAGTACATTTTACTCATATTCAAGCAGAATATTTCAAAGCCAACACAAAGCAACACGTTTTCTAAAAATATATCGTCTTATCCGTTATTTGCTTATAAACAACAAACTAAACACTTAACGAAAATCTATCTCAATAGAGGAACAAGCTTTTGTAAAAATATTCTGTATTAAAATGAATGCAGTAAGGTACCTGAATGTAAAACGTTAGATTTTTATAATTACTCTTTTCTGCTGACCTACAGTAAGTCTAGGAAGTGGTGTTATATTCCACTTGAGGATTTGATACCGAAAATATACAATTTGATATTTCCTGTGTTCAAAAAGACATTTTAGGAACAGGTGAAAGTGATTGTGTGAGTGAATAACACATCAAGCAAATCGTCCAAGCATGCCACACAAAGATTTTCAAGAAATCCTCATACCCCAACGTACCTTACATGAAAATTTGTCATTAATTTTGATTTTCTCAGAAATTTTCTATAATGATTTTGATTAAAATGCCATGTACTTTACATTTATAATCACACATACATTTAAATGAAAGAGGAACTTGCTAACATTTGAATTTTCAAATACTTGTGTTTTTGTTAGATATGAAGTCGATATTCGCTTTTTTTCTGATAGTTGTGTAAAGAGTAAGGAATTTCAAAATTACAAGCTCATTGAGAAATGAATCACTTTAACTATTGTATATATAACAAGGCGGCAAATATAGGTCGAAAGTTTATCTGAATTACCAAGAATTTCCTAGCTAATAATAAGCACCTTCTTCTTCGAAGAAGAATGATCAGATTTCAACAACAAAAATCCATTGCCACTTTAAAATGATTCCTTTGACGAGCAATACGTCAGTTGTACAGATGACCAGGTTACATAAACCGCGCTAGGCCAGAAGTGCCTGCTATGTTAAAATGTGTTGAGAGAAAATATTAAATTTACTTCTGGGAATATCGCAGAGAACCGACTTATTAGTCAGTTTGGATTAAGCCTAATTCTATGCATACAGCTATGAATAATTGACTCAGACTGTAACGCCTCTAGTTAGCTCTGAGCAACAAAGTATGGGATTAAAATTCTTCGTGCAGCCAGCTGATCGAGGTTTCTCTTGCAGCTTCTCGATTTCTATGTCATCGATTTTTATATCATAAATGGATATGATCACATAAAAACTTGATTTTATTCATTTTTTTATTTCCAGCACTTGATATATCAATGATCATTTGTGTTTTCACATCAGAAAAACAAACTAGAAGTTCGGAGAACAACTGTTTTACAAGTACATAGTTATCGACGAAAGAACGGCTTCTTTTAACTTCTGGAATACAGTGTATATCACAGAGATAGGCAAAGGTCTTCTCTCTCATAGCACGTAGAAAATGAATGCCCTCAAAGCTTAATTTAGTAACCCTTCAACTTTCTTCATCTGTTAACTTTTTCCGCTTGTTCTGCTCTTCCGGCAGCCGAGATCCTCAAGTTTATGGAAGGATGAGGAAGGAAGTAATTTATTTTTGTGGAAAAAAAAAAAAAATAACCTCCTTGATGTTATTTCTGTAACCCTGCAATGTACGCCCCAGACTAATTCTTCGGACGGGAAATAAAAACTGGGCATCTCTTTGAGCACGGACTTGGCTGACGGATAATATTGCTCGGAACTTCTACCCACTAAATAACAGGAATAAATATATCCAGCTTTGCAACTTCCAGTAGCGTCTTTCTGATACCATTATCAGACAGTTTTGGAAATGAGTTACGTTTTACTTCTCGTTAATTTATGTTATCTCTGAAGTTAAAGTTGGTTCATAAATAATTTGGTTTTATAATTTGTTATATATGTCGTACGTAAAATGTTTTTATTTTTGTCAATAATACATAAATGGTCCATGACACATGTTAGTAGACAGCAGTTGGTAATATGTGTGGGGGGGGGAATGCCAGAGGTTCGACTCCCATTAGTCCTTGATGCTTAGGACCAAGGACCTGGGCCTCCTTCAACCAGGGAGTTACCGGGCTGTCCCAAAAGGGCGCCCGTCGTCCTCCTTGAGGCTTTCCATAGGGCAAAATCTAGGAGCTAACAAGGCCCCCCCATCTGGTCCGGGATGGAAGTGGATACGCCACTTACGCGCGCCAACCGATATGACCTCGGTGGGGCCGCCTGGCAATCTAGCACACCTTCTGCTATCTCTGCAGGCTAGTACCCGGGAATATTAATGGCTTCCCGCAACCCTGTCCGGAGACTACCCGATCACCCACGGGCATCGGAAACCACTGCCCCCTCGAGAACAACCCAATCCAAACAACTCCCTGAGGGAGGTGCTCGAATGTTCGGCCCAAGGTTCCTCTAGTAACGTCAGAGGCACCACGATTGCTAAGGGTCCGGAGCGCCCGCACCACGGCAGCTGAAGGGGACGGATCCCCTCCCCTACGGGAGCAGTTGGTAATACAATAGTATAAAATATACACAGGGTTTCAAGTTACAGTCCTTCTAAAGCTTATAAAGCAGCTGCTGCCACAAAGCTGTCAAGTCAAAGATGAAGCTGTCATTAGTCAGCGAGTAAGACAGTGATAGCTCCAGCGTTTCAATAATGGAGACGGAAAACATTTATAGCGTTCTGGAAGACCCAAGTTATGTAATATTGAAAATACACTCAGAGTTTTGGAACAAAATTCACAGACAAGCACTCGGAGTTGTGAGAAGAATTGGGAGCTACGAAAGGTACCACACATTATCATATTAAGTCATTTAAATTGTTGTGAATGTAAATGTGTACCACATGAGTTGACATCTGATCAAAATCTACATTGAGTGGAGATCTGTCATCAGATCTCACTTCGAAGCAGTGGTTCGGAACTCGTCAGCCTACAAACATGATTAAAACAAACGGTTCGGTTCCCAAATATTCATAGATGTCTAGTGGAATTTTGAAGAGTAATTCACTTAAAATGTTCTCCAAATAATTGTACAGTCGGTGGGATCCTTACTGAAACGAGTACATGACGTTTTGAGACATTAATTAATAAACTGAGAGTACTGCTGGCAAACAGCAATGGAGGACCTCATACAACTCAAAGAACAATGAAAACAGTTCAAGAAATGGAATGCATCGAACTGCAATCACATCCAGTATGCAGCCCTGATCTTGATCAGATCATATCTACGAGTATTTATATCTATGGCCTCTTTTCCATGTGTAACAAATTTTAAAATCACTGAAGCAGTTGAAATGATTATCAACAATTGTTTTGCATCAAAAACCAGAGTTGGTACAGCTGCGCGACGGTAAATGTCACAGTATGGTCACTCAGAACTACAGAATATTAAGTTATTTACCCTGAAGTTTGAAATATTTCCAGTAACAAGATATTTCAAATAAAGATATTTATGAGACATTAATGTCTTAGTCCAGATATTCTCAGATCTTGAAAATTAAACGAAAGAAACATTAAATATCACCAAAAACACAGGCTTTTCTCCGCTCAGTTTCCTTTACTGTTTTCTTTATTATGACAATGATTCAGGCGAAACCTTTCTTTGTAGCTTAGTCGTGATAAATGTTGACCTTTGTTCATTTTATTGTAGCTGCTCAAGGAGTGTAGTAATTTAGCACAACATGCATGCATTAAAAAGAGATATCTTTGTATTACACACTATTAACATGGACCAATGTAAAAATAGAAAAACCAGAATGTTTCAAAACTGAACTGATTGAAATACTATATATTTCCAGCAAGCGACTGGAAATTTCCGTAAAGGGATTTTAAGGTTACAAAGCCATTTAACCTAAAACTGCATATTCTTTAAAAGTTACACAGAAGGCGCAAAATAAAAATATTATATGTCATGTTATATTTCGACTATAAAATGTTCCAGTAAAATCGCCAAACGGTTTTTAAGAAAAGAAAGTAGAGCACAAATGTTCCATGCAAAAGCTTCGATATCGTAAGTCGCCATTGGGATACGCCACTCAAAATTCGTAATTTGAGAATTATTTATGTTTCTTGGGAAAAAATGAGAACCAGTAATTAACCTTTTTGGTGGTGTAGCAAATTTCGTAGTTCAGAACAGTGCTGTGGTAAGCCGGAAATCCGTGGTTCAAATCCCAGGTTTTGGCAATGAATATTTCATCCTCTTTCTAGTTTGCTATTTAAACAGGAAAGTTTCCTTTTTAAATACACGTTTGATGGCCACTTCATGCATATTTACTTTATATAATTACGAGAGCAGGTAAAATAGAAAAAGTATAAAGCACTTTAGAATGCACTATGTAAAGTGCACATAAATTTCTTAATGTCAAACAACTTTGTGTTCTACTAAACCTGTCCGAAATATTCGTATTTATATGTATATTTTTCTCTGGTTTCAGTTGACCTTAATGTTATATACATTTGCGATCCTAAAAGTTTCTTATACCCTTCTTCATGAACGAATAAAGCGTAAATATGCGTTAAAATTATTCCAAATTTTGACGGTAATTAATTTTATAATATCTAACCAGTCACCTCTGAAAAATATTTATCCTCATTAACGTAAAATTGATATACTAAGCACTTTTATACATAAACAGCATAATGCGATCTGGTATATTAATTAGTATAAGATCGATAAAGTTGAATTAATAATGGGTAATGTATGTTTCACTTTAGATTTGGTATGTGGCAGTTGTATTCATTATTAGTACTACTATAAAATGAATAACTGTGAGATTGGGTCCCCCCTCTTTTTGTAATTTACGTCATTGAACATTTAAGTCATATTGGACGATGAATGAAATGAGTGAAATGATGCTCAAATGGGCCCAGGGTCCATGGAGCTTAGAGTTACCCGACATTCGTCTTTTAGGATAAGGGAAAATCTCGGAAAAACCTTATCCAGGTAACTCACCCTGACCAAGATTTGAACTCGGGACCTTTTGAACGTGAGGCAGACATGCTACCATCTACGCTAACGAGGCGGGCATAACAGCTCCGTGGAAACATTTTTCATGTCACATTTCGAATGGGCCGTTACAGCAATAAAGCGTTGAATTCTTGGCGTTTGTTTATTTTCTGTTGTTTTTGTTTTTTTTTTTTTTTTTTTTCCCTGTTCGTATACTACTGGCATAGGAACAACTTGTGGATATTAAAGTTCATTAAAGCCACAGCCTTATCCATATAGCATCGTAAATGGCCTAATTTAAAGAAAAGTGAACGTCGATTGCGAGGGAATAAATTATTTTAGTTTCGATTATAATCTAGATTAAATGATTTAAGTTCCTCAATGGACTGAGTAAGGTGGAGTGTATAATATAGGAATAAGATATACGACGAAGCATGGATGGTTAAGATTGAATCTGAGAACCTGGAAATCATTGAAAAACGTTATTAAACAGCCTTACTATCATTCAACGAATGTAAATAGAGACAAAAATAAGCTGAAGGGGCAATAAAATTCGGAGGAATTGCATTTACATAATTTGTTTCTGCATACTCTTCTAAAATATTTTCCAAAGATTACTATTCCATTTACTTCTTGTTAAACAAGATAAACTTTCATTACAAATTTAAACACATTTCTTTGCAGCATACACTATATAGAGATATACAAGCAGTGTATCGATATGCAATGGCTTTGAAATTGCGACTTGAAATGGTTTTGCGAAACTGCGAAACAAAAATGAGCAGAACTTGGAAATTATAAAACATTTGAAAATTTGAATCACTAGTAAATAACTTTTGCAAACGATTGCGTAATGATATAGATCATTTTATCATCAATGTTTTATTTAATGTGATCTTCGTTTCTTATGTAATAAGAGTTTGCTTGATTACTAATTATAGGTTGTACAAAAGGCATTAAGAATGCAAAGCATTTCATAGGCTGCCCGAGAAAATTAAATATAAGGGACGCTTTATATCTTATGAGAACGTTTTAAACATATGCATTTTAATTAAGATTGTTAGCAGCATTTCTGAGAAAATGAAAAATTAAGAAAATAGAAATATTTATTTAAACTATATTAAAACAAAGAAATCAGTAGGTTTTGCCTTAAACATGTTCATGTAGTATTCTTCGAAGATGAGCCTAAACACCAAATTCGGTGTCTAAGCAGCTTCTCGTGTTTTTTATTATATTGCGCCCACACACATATATAGGCCGTTTTATAACAGAATCTCAAAGCCTAAATTATCAATTAAATCTCGGTATCTAAGGTATGGCTGCAATGCAATAATACAGAAAGTAAAAAGTATACGATTTTATATCAAATTAAAGTTTCTGAAACAAATTTAAAACTAATTACGGAAGTGAAAGAGAAGTAGGAGAAAGCAATCTGTGCCTTTTTATGTGTGTCTCCTCGTTTCTCCACATAAAATAAGCCTTGAAACCATTTATTCCAAAATATTTATCATCATCATCATCATCATCATTTACGTTTAGCGGTTTTCGCTAAGTAATGTGGCACTTCTTAGTTCTGTATTTGAGAATTAAAGTTTTAGCACAGCTGAAGCAGTTCCGTTACAATCCATAAGCGATTTCTCACTTAAATAACTTTCGTTGAGCGTGTTACATTTTAGGAGAGCTCTCACTTGAAAGCTAAAATGAGAAATAGATGGAAAAATTCACCTGGAATAAAAAATAAGGTGCATTAAAATAAGTGTTATGAACATAACTTAATTCCAATGTGTTTTATTTATGTTTTGCACTACTCAAAAACATATTTCTACAAATTTAACTAAATAAACACGTTTTAACAATTTTTTAGGCAGCTTAAACAAGTATAATTCATAAACCATGTAAAAACATCAATTAAAACTATGTAACTATTCGTGTGTTTTATAACATTGGTGACTTCATTTTAAACACAAAAATATTCGTTGACTTTCAGTTTTTTTTTTTTTTTTTCAGATTACAGGAATATCTTGGAGGATTTTACGATGTTTTGATGAAAGTGCTGGACCAAGGGTTATAACATATTCACACTTTGTCTCTTCAGTTCCAGAGATACATTGCATTGCCATCTGTGACTGGCCTCTCTAGGGAATCTAGGGAACGCCAATCTTATCGATTGATTCCGTAATAAGAGTACTTGACTAGAGAGACTATCGGTCTCCGTGCTCTTGAACCTCAACCAGTGAATCACCGCTACCGGGAAAATACGTTTCGCTTTTCCACGAACCAGCTTTACTTGCATGCTAATGTTACAAAAAACAGTTTATCCCCTAATGTTTATTACTAGAATTTTAATTAAGTACTTTAAAATATATAGTTTCTTGCGCTTAGGAATAAAAGTTTCATATTAGTGTAAATGTAAAATAAGGCACATATATTTATAGAACGTTTTGAAATAAAAGAAAGGAATTTAAAGGCTTGCTTATACTAGTTATGTGACTGACTCTATTAGCATCAATACTGTCGTTGGTGTAATCAAATTAATTGCACTAAGACTTGTTAATTATATTCTAATTACAATATTTATAGGCGGTTTGCAACGGAAAATACATTAGTGCAATAAAATTAGAGCTGAAAGTAAACAATTTCTAAGTTTTATGCCTTATTTACGACTTCAATTTCATGATACAGTACTCTTATTTTTATTTAAAAATTTGCAATAATATCTACGAGTTATGCAACTTATAAAGAATTTTCAAATGCTGAACCAGCTGGAATTTTAAACTTTGTTCAACTTTCCATCTGTATCTTGCTAATGATAGTGTGAAAGAACAGCTATCAAAACATAAATTAATTCCTAGTGTATGATTAACTATAGATCCAAAGTTTAAGGTAGTGAGAACCCAAAAACTTCCTAACCGGTCGAGCTATGTTTTGACTGTCCGCGTCATAGGCACTTGCTGCCGTCTGCCGCTATCTTAGGAAGGTGCTCATGAAACTATATCACATTTTCAAAACCACTTTTAAAAGCTTTATTTGCCCATATGATTGAAATAAATGCATGAATTGACCACCGTCGTTGTCCATACATGTTTGGCACCTCTTTAGAAAGCTATCCATCTGTCGCCGTAGTTCACGTTGAGAAATGCTGGCAATTTCCTGTCAATTTATTTCAATAATTCTTCCGAGATGTTTGAGTTTGTTTGGTATACTTTGCGCTTCAAGATAGAAATCGCAGGGGTTTAGGTTGGGGGACCGAGAGCGTCGCAAATTTCTATTAATAATTCTGCCCTGAAACACATTTTCAGTTGTTCTCACCAAAATATTGCTGTTAGCTCGAAAAAATTGGAGACATGCCAGCATTTCCCAACGAGAACTACGGCGAGTGATATGTAGTTTCTTAATGAAGTGCCAAACATGTATGGACAATGGCGGTGGCCAGTTTCATCTCCTTTAATAACAAGGTGAGTAAAGCCTTTAAAAGCAGTTTTAAAAGTGTTACATGGTTTCAGCCACGCCCTTCTAAGATACCGATAGACGGTATCACGTGCCATGAATGCGGACAGACAACGTGCCACGCATCCGGTTAGGATGATTTTGGATCTCTTGGTAATTGCAAGATTGGAAGCAAACTTTAAGGTGCGATATTTTGGAGTAATATAATTGAGATCACCTGCTTGAGGTGAGAGGATTTTCTAATCGTTAGAAGGTCTGCTATAGTTCAGTTGTGGAATTATACACAGAAACTAGAAGACTCGTCATTCATGCCACGATCGCAGCTATGATGCTAAATTTTAAAATCTGATTCGAATGTTTGCGATTTACCCTATTCATGCCTGTTGTGAAACAGAAATTATCAGAACAAAAGTATTTGTCATCACTTTATATTACAAACTTTGACATCCTGAACGGAAAATAAAATGAAAGGCATTCAGGCTGGCCCATAGCTCAGACGGTACAGACTTCGTCTGCGGCGTGATGGGCACCAGGTTTGATACCCCGCTGTAGCTGGGAAAGAGTTTCGCTATACAATTTCTTCTTTGGCATACTTTGGCGCATTCATTAGAAATTATATTACAGTGTGTAATGAGCGAGAAGCTCGTTTTCAGTAGATTACTGGCTCGATTCCCATAGAGTTGATTACTCTGTTTTTTTTTTTTTCGTCTTCTTTTTTCCGTAGTTAGCTCGGAACCGTAGACAAATGCTGTGGTGGTGTTCCTTGTGCCACTGTGTCGTTTGTTTCAGAGTACAGGTACCAGGGGATGGCGTTCGATGTTCGAGTATTGCGACTAGGCAGCAACACGGAAAGGATTCTCCCTCAGTTGGACTGTGCGAGACTCTCCATTAAGTAGTGGTATCCCAGGACTCAGGGCTTGTGGGCAGTGCTGATGGGTTCATTCTAGAGCAGTTAGTGAACCTATCTGTACTGTCGTCCGAATGTGGTCGCTCTTCTGGTGTCCTCGTCATCCCCCCATCCCAAAGTCACATGGTTTTTCCATGGGGCAATACCTTGAGTCTAAAAAGGCCCCCCATCGACTACAACGTCAAGACGGGTGGAAGTGGATACGCCACTTACGCGCGTCAACCCTGCAAGGAAGACTACCGAAAACCTCGGTGGGGCCGCCTGGTGAAATAGCACACCCTCTACTAGCTCTGCAGGCTAGTACCCGCCTGCCTTGGTAGCGTGGTGGTAGCATGTCTTCCTCACGTTCAAGAGGTCCCGAGTTTGAATCTCGGTCAGGGTGAGTTACCTGGATAAGGTTTTTCCGGGGTTTTCCTTATTCTGTAAGACGAATGTTGGGTAACTCTAAGCTCTATGGACCCCGGACTTATTTGAGCATCATTTTATCCATTCCATTCATCGTCCGATATGACTTAACGTTGGAGGACGTAAATTGCAAAAGAAAAAGGCTAGTACCCGGGACTAATTAGGCAACCCTCTACCCCCTCCGGATGGCCGTAGCCTGGCCAGAGGTACCCAATTCCACGTGGGTGTCAGTAACACACTGCCCCCACGAGTCCAACCCAATCCGAACAACTCCCCTACGGGAGGGCTCGGCAGTTCGGCCCGAGGTTCCTCTGGTAACGTCAGAGGTGCCACGAGTGCTAAGGGTCCGCAGCGCTTGCACCTCGGCAGCTGAAGGAGACGAATCCCCTCCCATACCATCCCACGCACAGCAACCTATGAAATATCTATTGTGGTTATACCCCCATGAAGAAGGAATGAAGTGAAGGAATCTTAGCAGACTAGGCCACAGAAACGCTCGCATATCCTAGGCAGTTTCCGACTTAAGAACCCCACCCACTAATATGACCTAGCCACAGACTTTTCTAGTGCCCACGGAGAATACTGTTTCCTTTCAGTAAGGATCCGCGACATTTGTCCGGCACTGTCATGTGCCACAAACCTAGAACCATCTACAATTTGAGTAGGAAATTAAATGAAAAGGAAATAATAGAAAGGACATCGTGAGAAAACTTACTTCAGTATTTGGTTCACGACCAATTCATTTAAAAACCGAAGTCATATGAGTGAACAAAGGCAATCGAACCCGAGACCTTTCAAATCTTGGGCTCACATTTATCGTACAGACATCTCCCTCGAAATTTTCAGGATATGCCAGGTCGGGCGACACAGGTTAAGCTTCATTATCAAGGCAGTGTTCGAAGGTGATATAATTCCTTAAATGTGTATCCCTTAGAACATCACCTGAAATTTGATCTTTTTACTTTCGTTACACAACATTGAAAATGAAATATTAGAGGACAAAACACCGTTTCGTTAATAATAACGCCTCATAATAAACTCCTAAGTAAATGTCTTATTGTATCACGCTATAACAAGAAAGTAAACACTGTATTGGAATTCTTTAACAATAAAAAGTGCGTCACCTTTTTAACGTATAGTCTGCTGAGCTCGTTTATCTGTAGTCAAATTTTATATACGCTTTAGTAGTTCATAAGCTTAAAAGAGCTTTTCAGTATAGGCATATAAATTTGGCACACATTTTTTCCTCTTCATAGGTGAACGAGGAATATTCAGGTATATATTTGCTACTACTCCTCCTACTACTACTTCTACTACCCCCTAACATCACCACTTCGACCACTATTACTACTTCTACTGCTAATAATAATAAAAATAGTGATATAATAGGAAGGGTAGAGCCAGACTGAAAAATTCAATGTCATAGCCGGGATTTGAACTACGGATCTTCTGGTTTCCGTCCAGCCGCTCTAACCACTAACTCTTTAAAGTCCGGGCCTTAAAGTACTTGCAGCATAATAAGTCGCCATTGAGGTAGTTGTCTCATGTGTTTAGGATAACTTCTAGTGGTTTACCGGGAAAAATACGAGTCAGTTGGAGAATTTAATGTCATGTTGGCACGTTGGCCATAGTAGCTCAAATGGTTAGAGCGGCTGGACGGAAATCAGAAGATCCGTGGTTAAAATCTCGGCTATGGTATTGAATTTTTCAGTCTGGCACTACCCTTTCATAGTGCGTCCTACACACGGCTAGTGTGAAAGAACAATTAATTTCCAGTAATATAATAATTTATGCATGCATAAACAACATATGAAAATAAATTCGATATTAGTTGTACTAAGATTGAAATTTTTGACAATTTTTCAGCTAGGTGCAAATCCATTGTTTAGAAATATTATAATATCCCATTTAAGTATGAATAACATTGTAATTTGAAGCTAAACTGCCCTGCGCAAAAACGTTAAAAAATGTATTAATTTAATGGAATTGAATTTGTTTATACAACTTGCTATTTACAATATTTTTATCTACAAAGCATACATATTCCTTAATCTAGTTGTATAAATTATGGTGCTGTTTCCCTTATTAGCCTTGCTACCAGCCTGCTTGGCTCCCAGACCTTTTAGCCTCGCGTATAGCATAGTCATCCTTCTATCTTCTACTCTAACTTACTGTTTCCCCGTATCCCAGCATATTTTCTTTCCCACTCTTTACTTTTCTCGTTCATTTCTCAGTAGCTTTCCAAAACAAGTTACTTTAATTTCTATTTCTATTTTCATTTTCCCCGTGACCATATGCATGGCTATCAGCTCACTGTGTTCCTTTTCCCGTTTATTCTCCCATACTTCCTGCCTCCATGCTGATAACTCTTTACATTCTATCAAAATATGAACTGCGCTTTCTGTGTTTCCACGTAATTTATATAACTCTACATTTTTACTTCTTAGTCCCCTTAAAAACATTCATCCTGTACTAATCCAAGCCATTCCTTCCCTCTCCTGTCTATATATATTTTTCCCATTGGACTATATATCTTTTTCTTCCCCTTTCTCTCTTCAGTAACCTTAAAAATTTTTATGATCTGATTTCTAGCCCTCCCCATATTTTTTGTCTTTCTATATCCTTCACTCTATTTCTGATTATTTTCCAAAAACCTTTGTATTTAATATATTTGTTTTTCTATGAAAATACACAATTAAAATATTTTTTGCTTTGAACTTTATTTAACATCATTCTTTTAAGAGCAATAAATATAAGTTCAGTAAATCGACAGTACAGCTTGATATTGACATTTTGTTGATAATGTATGACTATTTTATATGTTCCTAGAATTTAATTCAAACAATATTTTAGGAACATTAATTTTAACTTTAACTACAATGCAATGATGACGTGATGTAAGAATAACGAGAGCGACGGGCAATGTGTGTATATTATAGAGCTATGACACATTAATAATTTTTGTAAAATTACAATGCATTGCCTTCTATTATGCGATAGCTCTCAGGTTTGGTTCCCGATACCAGTACAGAGATTTTTCCCCTCAGGGTAGGACTTTCAGAATGTTTCGTGAGGAAGCAAGTAGAACTAACTTTTAGAAAAGTACTAGGAGCTACGCTACCATGTTTAAATGAGATTTACACTGAAATTAATTATCGTGCGATTCGATTTAAACTGAAATCAATAAGGTTGTTTTATGTATTGTAATATTATAATGAATTTAAATTAAACAAATTGCGTTTATTCAATAAAAGACTTATTAACAACAATGATTACCAAAACATAATACACCCTTACTGTTCAGTGAAGATGTTCATTAAAATATGATTGTGAATATTTTTTTTTCAGTGTAACATATACTGACAAAATTTCGAAAATAATTGAATTAATTTCAGAAAGTTTGAAATAAAGTTTCTTTGTTTCTATATTACAGTTATTTACGAAGTCTGCGGATACTTTTAAATAATAGGTTGCTGCATAAATCTATCCCTCTATTTTACGTAGATATGAGCAGCAAGGAATTTCATTTATCTTTTTTAATTTGTCATTTCGAATGAGAATTATTGTAATTATGGCATCAATTTTGTAGCTTTGAAGAAAGGTGTTACTATTTGTGGGATAAACACATATAACATCAATAAAAATATCAACTGCGGCATATTTTACTTTTAGAAAACAGAGTAGGAAGAGCAGCAACATACGAAACATGGTG
The DNA here is from genome assembly GCA_030765055.1 of Mantis religiosa. Taxonomy (NCBI): domain Eukaryota; kingdom Metazoa; phylum Arthropoda; class Insecta; order Mantodea; family Mantidae; genus Mantis; species Mantis religiosa. Next base: position 76,165,025 of record CM060951.1, read on the forward strand.
GTATGAAGAAAATATTACTGTGATAAAAATGGTAAGCAAAATAAATCGCTCTTTTATAGAACCTCGAATTGATCCGAATGATTCTCAGATTGTCAGGCTTCGATAAAGGCCCATACAGGCTTTAATTCGTAATTATTTAGGAAAATCAAGCCAAGAATTAGTTCATCATCTGTGATCAATGAACCATCCTCTGACACTTTCATTCGTTAGATAAGGTTAAAAAAGCTAAAAAGCAATAACAACTTATGCATTACCTCAATACCTGAAACGTTCCATATACCTCCTGGTCTTCTAACAATTAATCGTAGAAAGGATAACTCGGGTGGATTTTCATATTTTCTTTCCCACTGGCAGCAAGAATTCTGATCGAAGTTCATCAGGCACGCATCGTATTACAAATAGTAATTGAAAAGGGGGATAATTGATGTCACTGCATATCCGTGATCTAAGAATCCATGTGAAAGGAGTTTCAGTTCGTTGTTTCTTTTCGATTTATTTTTCCAAAAAGGTAACATCCATATCATAGAAACATCCTTCTGAATCTGGTTTTTCTTATCAGTTAAAATTGTTAGCACGCATTATTATTAATCTCTATATTAGCTCTTTAAAACGACTTGACTGACTGGGCTGTTCTTTCATAACTGTCTCGAAAGTATTGCGTAAAACACAGTACCAGATTGAAGATTACATACTAAAAAGTGTCTTGAGGAAAGCTCTATTTGTTTAAGTTTGTCCTGTTTATGTATACGTGTAGCAACTTTGAAGTGAACCGCGAAAGCCGGATTTGCCAGAGAAGGCGAGAGGAGGGGCCTAACTATCTTGTTAGCGAAAAAAATGACGAGAGCTCTGAATACGCGGCGACCCATTAGTTGAGTGTCGGCAGTGAACCATACAGCAGGCTTCAGCTAGGAGACGTTCCGATTCATTTTCACATCCATGATACCCTTGAAGTCAGTGGACGACAAAGCGTGAACAAGTTACCAAGGCGACAACGGCGCTACGTCGGCGGGTTGAGAAGAGTACGTCGTACCAGGCGGTGGGTGCGCAATGTCTGAAGTGATGACCTCTTGGGCGCCGTTACAGGTACTACAAGGTGGCAACCATGAAGCATCTGAACGTGCCGGAGGCAGAGATCGAGACGGGGACGACTTTTTCTGCCACTCTCCGGCGTCTTTCGGTGTACATGGACGAGTTAGTACAAAAGTGACAATTATTTTCTGCACGGTTTTTTTAATGTTGCTTAACATAATTTTGTTTTCTACAAAAGAATGACATGTAGAAGTTTGTTGCGGTTACCACAAATAGAGCGAGATCTAGCCCTTAATTTGTCGCAAAGTGAGATTAGCTTTACCAATGAGCAAAGGTCCATCCACCCGTTCAATCAATAAATCACAGGTCATAGAACTTAGGAATGTGGTTTTAATATGCAATATTTATTTTATATAAATAGAAACTATATGGTGCGTCTTAGGGAAAAATGCTATACTTAGGAACTACTTTTTGCCGTCTTTCATATTGCCAAGGACGAAGTAAAATAAATCCCTTCCCATTAAATGAAAGTTATTAAAAGTTAACTCATTTCCATTACTATTTACACTATAACGTAATTTTTACATACTGAAAAAGCATATATTGAAGCTCTTTTTATGATTCATATTAATTTATATTATTGTCTTAAATATATTTAGGGATTAACATGATAAGTGACTCAAGGAGTTGAGAGGCACAAAAAGTCTTTTCTAGGATAAGAAACAAACGAAGGAAATGTTTCACAGAAAACGAACGCTTCCCATTCTTAAACTGGGTCGTCAAAACTTGGCGCGTTATGTCAAGGAAATTGATTCGGCGTTTTAATTCACATCAAACATGTAAAACTAAATTTCAATATTTAAACTTTTAATTGAAAAGTAGTAATTACATTTATTTGCGTTGTCTTGAAAACTATTAAAATTATATTCGTTTAAATAAACTATAGTGTTAATACATTTGCTAACTTAAGTTCCTGCAACGATTACAATTTATTGCTATAATAAATGTAACTATGGACAGTATTGGTCAATTAATAGGGAGTAATAGAACTTTCTAACTGGTACTTCATTCCTTTAAAAGATCTTATATTCGTAGCTACTTTGCTAAGTTCTTTTTTTTTTTTTTTTTTTTTTTTTTTTTGGTATTTACGTCCTCCAACGTTAAGTCATATCGCAAGATGAATGGGTGAAATGATGCTCAAATGAGCCCAGGGTCAATAGAGCTTAGAGTTATATGACATTCGTCTTTAAGGATAAGGGAAACCCCCGGAAAAAAACCTTATCCAGGTAACGCACCCTGGCCGAGATTCGAACTCGGGACCTCTTGAACGTGAGGCAGACACTCTACCACCACGCTACCGAGGCGGGAAATTTGCTAACTTGCAATGTGTCTATCAATAATTACATTAACCATGAAATAATTTAGAAAATACAGTTTAAAGTGAAAATAATAACCCTGGTGTGATAGTATAAACATAAATTTAAAATATTAACGTATCAATGTTTCATAGAATTCCAATTATGTTTCCGAAACTTCAAAAAATTATTTCTAAAAATTATAAACAGAACTAAAAGAACTCAAATATACGGTTATCTTAAATCAAATTAGGCTTATTTTGAAGCTTGATTTTCAAGAATATAGAGAACACGTTTTAACAATTTCCTATTTTAATGTTGGTAGATGTATATACCGGTTACAGTTTTGAAGTAGTGATGGCTAAATTTCCCCGTGATTTTTCTGAATCTGTTACTATTCTAAAAATCCATTGTGCTTTCTTAATTTAAATTATATCTTAAAAAGTTGTAAAACGTTATATTTGCGGTTATATTCATCTTTCATACAATGATGTTGTCATTATATTTTCTCTTAAAATAGAACGAACGTCTCCATTCACGAACAGCAGTCTAACGAAGGCCTTTGAAAACACTCTCTTTCTGTTTATGTCCTTTTAATTGCTTCCGATGAAAGAACATTCGTATAATAATAGCCTGCTCTCCGGTGCAAACCAAACGAAAACCTGTATGAATGCGATAAAAGAGAAAGTTTAAAGGATTGGCTTACTTCTTCCACAAACAGCGTGGCAAACAGCATAATTTCTCGTGTCTCCACATTACAAATAAATACCGTAGTAGTATCTTCGAAAAATGCCGGGAAGAAAAGCTTATCCTTCGTTTCACACTTTCACTTTCATTACTGACATTTGCATGAGCGAAATACATTTTCCACGTATTTAAAAATACATAATCTGGTGTATAAACTAGATATTAAAATTGCCTCTCACACAGCTAAAATGGAACGTATACATCGTATTTTAATTTCATGGAATAAACCGTTGCAATAGTTCCAATTTAGCCAACAAGATGTAATTTTACTTCACAATTGCTACATTCATTGATTCACACGGCTATAAGAAACCCCATAGTGAAAAGTATTTAACAAACGTTGTGTCTGAGAACAAAATCTCTCAATAAATTATAAATATTACTCAGAATAAGAGTGGTTCATCTCAAAGTAATTAACATGGTTCATGCCCAAGTGAAAAACCTTTCCTATATACTGGACGCTTGTATACACATGCACTGATTAAGAGAATAACTTTGATAAGGGAAGATACAAACCATCCATATAGTGAGAACAAAAGCATGCGTCTTTCTCGCTTTATAACTCCATTACATTTTAAAATAGCGTGCCATAAAGATTCCCATCATTACATGATTACTGAATTCGCTGTGCAGTGCATCTAATTGGTACTAAGGTTAGCGTTTTACTATAGTATATCAGGGAATGTATTAATGTTGAGCATAGCTATGATGTTTTGGCTAGTACTGTGCTGATTCTTTGCTTGATTGCCAAACATTTTCTTTCAGAAAATCATTAGAAATATCTCTATTCGTTGGAGGCAGTTTTACTTCGGAAATGACTCGCATTACTGTTGTAGTGTGCAATGTATATATTAGTAACATTATATGCATATATTGGTAAGGAAAAGATCTGCACTTAAACCTTGGGGTACTTCAATATGTGAAGCTAGTCCACATAAAGTTAAGTTAATTCCAAGCCTATAATTTATTCCATAAATAATGGATTGTCCCAAAAGCTCTGGCATGTTTCTTTTCTTTTATCCTTTTAAACATAACGTTCTGCAAAATGTACTGGAAATGCATTTTATATTATTCCACACAGAATAGTGTACCCTACAAATTGTGTGTTTAGTTTTCTATACTTATTTCCTGTTTGTTCTTTTCATATCAATAAAGAAGACTTTCAAGGCAGAGGAGATGGCTAAAGTAAATCAGACACATCTAATTTTGCTAGTAATAATTGAAGTAATTATTGACGTCTATATGAATGGTTTATTTGGAAAAGCCACAGATCATAAGAAGTAGCTTCATTTATTCAAACACACAGTGGTATTAAAAGTTCAGTGCCTCAAGTTTCCCTTTTATTTTCTGAACTTCCACAGGCTGCATACATATTTTAAAGTCTCTAAGAGAATAAAGGAAAAATAAAACGTACGCGAGAGAAGCGAAAATAGCAACCGTGACAGGGATGCGACATAAGGCAACTTTGCCACTGAATCGCATTTTTCCGTCTCTTTTGTTTCCCAAATCTATTAAGCCATGCAAATAAATGCATAAAAATGTTAAGAGAACAACCAATACAATGCCCGCCACGTAAATAAACTCTGCAAAGCGAAAGAGCTCTAAAAGCGATCTTCTCAACAAGAAAAGGTGTTTAAAAACACGGCGTTCGTTCATTTAACTTTGCGATGTACTTAGGACGCCTTTAAATATAGTCCAATACAGAACGTATAAATAATTATAAAAGTAATGAAGGTCACTTAGGGCAAAACACGCACTAATCGGATATTCGTCGTTAGAATCCTATAATCCATAGCTATTTGATGGTTTGAATATTGTCACATTGTTACCATGTTCTTAATTCAGGCTATGACGTTTACATGTTCATAGCTTTCGTACTTTTAATGGAATAATTGCATCATTGTTTCACATTTCTAGCACTAGAGTAGAAATATATACTATATGGGGCGAAAGAGTCAGAGATGAATTCTGGACTGCAGTAAAATTCTTTCAATAAATTTATAAGTGAGATAAGAAGAGATAAAGGAATGAAATATCTATAAATAAAATTAAATAGTAATTACATGTTAACTGAAAACACAAAATTATGAACACAATGAATGTTTAATGTTACTGAAGTATAACAATTCAACATTAGAAAATCAAACTTCCCTAATGGGCAGAACAGCTTTATCTGCATATGATATCGTTCCAAATGCAAAGTAACTGTGTTTTTTCGATGTATACATCTGTAACACATATTTCCAGTTACGTTTACGGCAATGGCAATTCTGCAATTGTTTTCGGGTTAGAAGACTGTAGTTTCCAAAATATCAGCTTTATTCAATATGTGTGTCAACAAACTACTCTGAATTTGCTTATCAATCTACACGCATAGTTTGTAAACTTCGGTACATCCATGGAGTCATTGCTAAGTGCATTAATAAGTGATTTATCACAGAAATAAAATGTAATCAAATACTAAACACTTTAAACTTAAAACTCTTAATCACCTGGGGCCATACAGAGGCTTTTACACAAAATGCGCATATGTGTGATTATTGGTTATCATTTGAAAGTAGTGAAAATGTGGCAAATATGGCTAACTTCATGAAACTAATTACTTTGACAATTTATTGCAATAATTGTCAACTGGTCTGAGTTACTAATGGTAATGAAAACCTTGCTCTATGCTCATTTGCTTCATGTTTCATCTTTCGCATGAACGGGTTATAACGCGGTTTAAAGTGCTTTAATCGATGTAATGTGACCCGTAATGTCAGCATTCACGTGGTTCTCCTAATGGAGTTTAAAGTAATAATAACAGGGCAGCAAAATATGCATGAATATTTCGGTACTATGAGAGATATAAGTTTTATATTTGGTTGTCTATATAAAGTGCATTCAACTTAAACGTTTGATGCTGAAATGTTACTGAGGATATAGCACTTGAGATGCCCTCAAGCTAAAAAAAAATTGACAGTTTCAGATAAAACTATTTCTGTGAATGTGTTGTTCAAAATAGAACTAAATTAATGCTTAATTCATGTCCCATAATTATACCTTTTTTGTAATTTACGTCTTCCAACGTTAAGTCATATCGGACGGTGAATGAATTGGATGAAATAATGCTCAAATGGGCCCAGGATCCATGGAGCTTAGAGTTACCCGACATTCGTCTCTCAGGATAAGGAAAGTACACTTTTTCTTACTGAATTTTATAAAAATACGAAAGAACATTTTAATAACCTGAACCTGTGGACATCACTAATATATATAACTTATATTAAAACGTTCTATACCATTAGGGTTTAGGACTGCCGACATAACATGACAATGATGACGTGTAGCACTTGACATAACCTTGTGGGTGATATCATATATTATTTAGACACTCTGTTCTATTCGCGAGGTTCAGTTTTATAAATGCGACAGCTGTTCAATAAAGAATGATCACATTTTTCTTCTTTTTTTGGACAAAGTACCTTTACTCATCCCTATAATTTGATGGCTCTTCTCAAAATAGTCTCCCCTGAATGGGGTGCACTTTTTCCAGCGTTTCTGCCAGTCTTCAGAGACATGCTGAAAACCATTTTTATAGAGATCCTTCAAAATCGTCTCCGCAGCCTTCATCACTGCTTCTGATGATGGATAATGCCTCCCACAAAGGCTTCTCTTCAAGTGAGGGAATAGAAAAAAGTCACATGGGGCTAAATCCGGACTATATGGAGGGTGAGGGATGTAATTCACGTTGAATTTTGCAAGATATTCAGCAACAACATTGGCAATATGCATCCGAGCACTATCGTGGTGTAGCATCCAGCCTGCTTCATGGAAATGTGGATATGGACTTGCAATGTTTTCAGGACATCCCTGTAGTATTGTCCAGTTACCGATGTGTGTGCACGTACAGCATGCTGATAAACCATTGCATGAATATCAAAGAATGAGATGACCATAACTTTCCCAGCAGAACCAACAACTTTTGCTTTTTGAGAGGGGGGGGGGGGTTGATGAAAAGATTTCCACACTGAGCTTTGCTCAGGATAAAAATGGAGTAGCCAAGTTTCATCAGTAGTGATTAAGTTTGAAAAAAACTCCGGATCTTCCTCTAACATCAACTTTAACTGCATGTTACCTCCATTGCAGCGGGAGGCGATACTGAACATGTCTGAACTTGCCGGGTTCTCACAGGCGGGAACCAGGACTACCAACAGTGAAACTACTATGGCGAGTTTGTTTCACATTTAGCTAACATTATGATCATTCTCTATTGAACAGCCCTCGTATTTAATCCTCCTTTATCATACTAATCCTATAATTGAATATTTAATATTTTACAAGTTGTTTTAATATCTGTCTACCAGAAATTCTTGTACAAAGAGTGTGTTTGCTGTCAAATCAAAAGGTGCAGAGCCAAAAAATACAGAATCAAAAGAAATGACATCAGTTTAAAGATGATATCTTCATATTCCTTAATAACTCCTAATATTAGGGCAGACCATTTCCGATAAAATTCTTGTAATCCTTATTATTAACTTATCAAATATATTTCCTTTTATCAAATAGGAGGTCTTTATAGATTTAAATCCTGGGGCGCCGGGGTAGCGCGGTGGTTTCGTTCACGGCTCCCGTTCTAAGGGTCCCGAGTTCGATTCCCGGCTCTGGGGTTGGCGATTTTAAGTCGGCCCTATCCACGCCTTCACCTCTGTCTAGCACACGTGAAGTATCCCCTATGCCCAACGTGGTTCGGAGTCCACGGTAAAAACTGTAGGTCCTCTCACCTCACCGCCATCTTCACTATCACCCTATCATCGGAGGTAATGGACACCGCCCTCTGGGTGCCTCCACCTGAGAAATAGGTCCGGTCATCACTTGGTGGGGTGAGGTTACCCCGAAGGCCAAGGTTGCCATGTGGGGAGTGTTAGTAACTAACTAATTAGATTTAAATCCTCTCACATAGCAATAAGATCTTAAAACAGTTGCCTGTCGCTTATTACCGTCCTCTTTTAGATGACAGGAAGGTTTCCTTAGTACCATCTGTTTTTTTCGGAATAACAATTTGGTGGCTGAATATATGTATAGTCTTGCTCTAGCACAAAGAACACTGAATGTCGTGATGCACTATTTATGCATCCTGCAAAACAACCTGCAAACCTGCGACATTCACGCGACAGTAAGGTCACTAGGCAACTCCCAAGAAGCTCGTTAATCTTTGACGGAAAACCAATAAAACAAGTAAAGAGGTGTATCCCGCAATATATGTTAAAATATCCCAAAATAAATACTTGTGCCACATTCTTCACCTTACAAGTAGTCACTAATGCACCTTATGAAAAATATGATGATCACATTTTGTTTCAAAGCTAAAAATAAATAGAAATTGATTATTCTTTCACACTAGCCGTGTTTAGAACGAAGTATGGAAAGGCAGAAATTCAATTCCATAGCCGAGATTTGAACCGCGGATCTCCCAGTCTCCGTCCGGTTGCTCTTAACCATTGACCCACCATTGCAACATTCCAGCACGACATTAAATTCTCCATATGACTTGTGTGTCACCCGGTAAACCATTAGGAGCTCTCATATGTATATGAAACTCAGTGGTTAAGAGCAGCCGGACGGAGACCATTAGATCCGTGGTTCAAATCTCGGCTATGTCATTGAGTTTTCAGTCTGACTCTACCCTTCCATAAGAATAGATACCTCACCACGGCTGTTGTAGATGCATTTTCGTACTTCAACACATCCATGTGTTCTGGTTGAATGGAGGACTTACAAACCCCCCCCCCCAAGGTTATATAAGTGGTTTCTTTGTGCCAGACATAAAGAAAGGGAGATTAGTGGAATACCTATGAGGGTAACGGAATTGCTTGATATGTCGGTACAGAGTATGAAAGGTAGTTAGGGTGAAACTGGTGGAATCAATGGCGGGAGAAACCGAAGAACTCTGAGAAAACCTGCAAAGCAACGCCGCTTTTTCCACCAAATATTCCTCATATTGTCTCCTGGGACCGAACCTTTGGTAGAAGATGGATAGTCTAAACATTCAGCTAAAACGCCGTCCCCAAAAACATATAAACCTGTATTTAATTGGAACGTTTAGAAATGTTAGAACTCTTACATTTTATACAAAGAAAACTTAAAATACATGAAATATGTTAAGATTAAGATCTTAGTTTCAAAGAGCAACAATTGCATTCTTGACTCATAATCAGTCCGTCTAACGATTTTGATTTCTCGCGTAACGAAGAAAATGAATTTAGGTGTAGCTTGTTCTATTTAACTCTTTAAATAGATAACTTACACTTTCTACTGATTCTATGGAATAACAGATACATTTAATTTTCAGGTCATTCAAAGGTATATCAGCTTTGTTTTATACTTTACCCCCTGGAAAATATAGTTATAATCTTTGTTAAGCAAAGTGAAAGAACTAGTAGTGGTTCCAACAAAGTATTGCTTTTAGGAATTTTGATATTCTGCCCTGTAACGATCTCGTAGCCTGCTGTTCCGTAACCACATAGTAACAACCAAACTATACGCAAGTGCCTAGGTTTATCATATAGACCGCATAGGTTCTCGAAAGAATTGGCAATTCTAAAAAAGAGCGAGGGCGTGCAGAAGCACCCTAATGAGAGCCCCTACAGCTCGCTGGAGTAGACCACCCTTTGAGCCCAAATACACTTAGCTATAACCCGGTATACATACATATTCATCACATACGTACATGGGCACTCATTACTCAGGGTAAACTTTCCTTCGGTTACAGCTTCCGCTTCCTGGAAGCTTCTGAAAGCTTCATGGAATAACGTTTATGAAGTAGCATTGGCTGTGAAGTAGCTTCAAGGAATATCTATAAACTATTAAAGAAGATTATATGCGAAGCCAAGCGTGGAGCACTCAATCTGAGTAATTTTGCAGCTTAAATGAATTTAAAAATTGAACAAAAGTTCTCATTCATTGGAAGTTTCATGGTTGTGCAGTGGAAACGTTCAGCTTATTCGCCTAACTCACAGTTGAATTTTGTCTCAACTTGTGTCGGTACATTTATATAATCACGGCTATCGTATATCACCAACTAAAATATTTAATATAACAGTTATGAAAATAAATATTAATCGTTAGATAAAGTTGCATGGTTAATAAAAAGGTTTTTTAATTTTAGAACTTAATAAACTAGACTTTTTCAGAATAAATGTGTCACTTTGATTGGATATCTGTGTTTAGCTATAAAGCAAGTCTTCAAAATTATCTGAGATCCCTTTTTCATTGAGATACTTAAATTTATCTATTCTTCCATATCACACAAAAATAATGCATAACAAATCTCTTTTTTCCAGAAATCAAAATAATTAGTATTGTAATAAAGGAAGATGGAAATCTCTATCCCAAAATGTTGTTAACCTTTTAAAATACATAACCTATTATTCTCACGAATTATTTAATTTGTTGGTGTAATGTGTTATAAGATATTGTGACTTTGTGGGTTCGTAGAATTAAAAGTCCAATTTGTCGAAATTCTAAATGTTCTTTATTTGCGTAGAAATACACTCCGTAGCAGCAGAATTACATCACATATCACAACACAATCTTCCAAGGTCGGTGACAATAACAAACAGCTTTCGTTACAGCACACTCAGCTGTTCTCTGCGTACGCACTGTTTTACAACTTGCAACTCTCCTCTTGGCCAATCGTCGCCTCTTTAAATACTTCACTGATAATTTATAGATTATTCTAAAATAAACCAGAAACCGAATAACCTCTATCAGTCAAGAAGTAACTGGAAATTTCCATTTATCTCAGTGTGTTTGTTTCGGCAGACCTTTATCTGCATGTTATCTTGTCTGCCGGCTCTTGGTTTTCACACTGCCCGCCTATCAGTTACTTTTGTGTAAACAAGCCGCGCGATCGTAGACACCGGTTCGCGACAATATTTATGTATGTTTGCCAGTTTATTTATTAAGGAAGGTAGGGTCCTGTTTCAATCAGCTTTACCATCCCTTGATATAAATTTATAAGGAATTATTTTTAAATAAATAAACCTAAATTAAATGTACAACAAAACTTTTAGATTGTCATCATCCTAATGTTCTTTTTAGCTTATTTCAGTAGTTTTGGAGAAAAGCTATCACTTATATCGGAATACTCTTTTCACGAAAAAAGCAGTTTAAGGTAAAAAATCGATTAAATATGCATGTTTGCAAAGAAATAAGTCGCAAAGCTTAATTAAACAGAAACTGTCACACAGAAATCTCTCCTCTAAAATATGGACTAAAGTTCATTTCCCTAGTTCAAAATGTGTGATTTTTCTTTCTGTGAGTTAATTCAAAATTTAGGGGAAAAATAATAGATTTAGTATCATTTTTAAAATATAAGTATTAAAATATTGATATAAACAATGATAGAAAAAATTCCAACTTAACTTAAATGTAATTTTCTGCAATTTCCTCAATTATGTGATCTCTTTAGGTCTTTAAACATACTACAGTGTGTATCATTAGATGAAATTCAACTCTTAAAATTAAATTTGCCACGTTTATATCTTACTTTTGCGTGTGAAAATCTAAAGTAAAACTTATAAAAGAGCCTTTCTAGTTATGAGAAGCGTCTGGTATAGAATGAAAGCGCACAGGTCCCATGTAAACATTTTGATGCCAACTCAGCTATGGCAATCATTAGAGGTCAGCATATTCCAGGTGTTCCAAACAGCGTAATTCAGCATGTATAGTGCGTACGAAAACATTTGTTTGTAGGCATTTTTCTCTATCAGTGTACGTACTGCCTGAATCAACAGAACGTTGTCCCATCCGGTAGATAATTACATCCGTTGCTTGCTAAACATTTTTCACGGCGCGGAAATTAGAAAACATACAGTATATTTATTTACCGCATTTGTGATGAACGTTTTGGACGATGACAACCGTTTTCAGCTGCTCTGTTCTGTATTTGTCAGCAGATTAATGAGATGATTTTCCTCCGTGGTAACACAATCGTGTAAAACAGTCTTTCTAAGCTTTATTCTCTTAAATACTATTCAATTTCCTTAAGATTTACTTAATTGGTGATACAGAATTATCTACTTTACTTATCGGTGAAATTGATACCAGTATATTTGCATTTTTTCTGGAATTTAAAAAGCAAACTTTATTTTTTAGAATGCATGTTGATAGATACTACAGTTTAAAATAATTTAATCCTCTATCTTACTGCAATAATAAAAGTTTAGTTGTACTTGTTTATAACAATATACGAGGTGGCGCACTACTCCGTCTTCCAGGTAAGCAGATATCCCTTCGTGCGTTAAAAGAGTTGAAGAACGCAACGGAGTAAATCCAGTTAAACGCACGTCAGTATCGTGAACGAAGTTTGTTCTGCTCCAAACGACGAGCACAATTCCCAGGCTTGAATTAACCTGTGTACGATAATAGGCAAAAACATATTACAAACCTAAAAGATGTTATAATGTCTTTTACTTATGTTATAGAGTGTGTACTTTCGAGAAGGTAAATAAAGTTCTTAAACTGGCAAATAGTTGAGAAAAATGTCATATGACTTGTATTACCATAGCTATTTTTAATTTATATGAGAAGAGAAAGTACTAAATAGGAAATACAAGCTTTGTGGTCCCCTGTATCCAAAAAAGTATTTTTATAAAAATATTCACGCGCGGGTGTGTCTGTGCGTGTGTGCAAGTCTTTGAAGAGGAAAATCAAACCCGAAAAGTATGTAAATAACAAACTTTGTGTTCTAGTTCAGCATTTTTCAAGGATGTAACACGAAGATTTTCAGGAAAATTCTCTACCCTTTACAATGAAAATTTTTCTGAAATTATTTTCTCAAAAATTACTTTATTTTATTTAAAATATTATAACATATTTTAAGATATTTTCATAGAAAATTAAATGTAATTCTTAAATTGTCTGGGAATGTCCTAGAAAGATACTTCGTTCTGGTTTACTTTTGCATAACTAGAAAACGCTAAAGGATATACAAAATCCTACTTTTCAACGAATGGAGACCTCTAAAAACTCAATTTATATGTGATGCTTTATATCTATTCCTTACAATTCCAGGATGTGCAACGTTTTTTCCGTCGCCAACTCCTATCTGCTTGGCAGCACTCCTGGACAGCTTTGGAAGGCACACAACTCCGGGCAATAAAGGAGAGCGTACAACCCTGGTTAACTTCCTGCAGGGATAACCGGCGAGCCGAAGTGATACTCACCCGGCTGAGAATTGGGCACACACGAGCGACTCATGGCCATTTGTTAAGAGGGGAACCGGCCCCTGTGTGTGCTCCATGTGCAGTACGCCTCACTGTGCGGCATGTATTGCTGGATTGCCCGCAGTACGCCCGCGTTCACCAGTCAGTAGGCTTGGGGACTAACTTGCTGGCTGTTTTAGGGGAAGACCCAGTGGCCGTGGTTAAGGCACTGCGGTTTGTTACCGAAATTAGTTTTAATAAACAAGTCTGACTTGTATTTTATATTTGCTAATTTTAGCGATTTTAAATTATTAGACTTGGGACAGGTTTTTTATGTACTTTTAATAGTTGTGTGTTATTATTGTATTTTACCTTTTAGCTTAATTTGTGTATCTTTTAGATTTTAGTGTTGACTTCGGGCCCAAATGACCTTGTTGTCGACGGGCCCTAAAACACCACACACTCACTCACTCACCCCCTCTGAATTGTCCACTCATATTTTGTTCAAATGGGAATTTTTAATGGTTATTAATAGAAAACAGAAGACGTCACAAGCGACTGGAAGTTTAAAGCGTTGGCCATCACTTAAAGCTTACTGCTTGCCATATTAACCTTGCATATACAATAAAATTAGCAATAAGACAACTTTATCTTGATTGACATGAACTAGATAAGAGCAATACCTCGATCAGTGTGAGTTACATGGATAAGGTTTTTTCCTGAATTTTCCCTTATCCTGAAAGACGAATGTCAGGTAAATCTAAGCTCTGTGGACCCTGGGCTCATTTGAGCATCATTTCACCCATTCCATTCATCGTCCGATATGAGTTAACGTTGGAGGACGTAAATTACAAACAAAAGAACAATAAACACAAAATATAATAAGTATAATTTTCCAAGAGCGATATGCAGCATATTACTCTCTTGCCTTTATTTTACATTACGAAATATATGCATTGCAAAGGAGAGTAAAGAAATATATGAGCGCACGTTGAATTTAGTGTCATCCGTTCTCTTTCTATCATCATCATTATCATCATCAGCGTCATCATCATTACTAATTCACTATACTCTTTTAGATTAAATATAAACATAACAGCAAGATTTACTCCGCCAGCTCAAGGTAAACAGAATATGAAGCGATTTAGTGCATCCAGTTCTTATCTTTTGTATCCAAAAATTATCGAAACTTGCAACCTTGCTGTTTTGTCGCATTCATTGCGAGTTGAAGGTCCTTAATAAAGGATGTGTACCTGAGTTTATTTCATGACTGATGTGATAGCGTTTTGTACACTTATCTCTAGTGTCCCTTAAAGACTCAGTTGTTCTTTTAGCAACTTAGTGCCGAAAAGGATGCGCTTACGTAGCACTGCCTAAAGAGCGCAATGACTAACCGTGTCTCTCTCCCGTGTCAGTCCAAGACACCTTAAAAGGTGGGAATTAAAACAAAGAAAATAGATTGCTCGTTCATTGCTTTACATAATCGTAGTGATCAAATGGCATCTCACGACGAGTATTCAGATATTGTTCTTCTATATTTTCACTTAAATCTCATAATCAATTTTTTTAGAGGAATGCAATATTTCCCCTAGTTACTTTAATTACGTATGGAAAATGTAAAAATAACTATGCGTAGTGACAGACAAGTCAAATAAAATGTTCTCAATAAATTGTCTGTGTAAAAAGAGAGCTTATTCTCTCACAAATAAAGACTCTGTAATATAAATTGAAAAAAGTCTAATATCTTCTCGGTTGTTCACAGTGTTCGTGTCTGTCACGGAGTACACACGCTTCTTTAAGCCTGGAAACCGCTCCTCGTCGCTAGGAGCAGGACAAATTTCGCTCACGTAACTGACGTGCGTTTAACTGGATTTGCCCCGTTGCGTCCTACAACTGTTTTAAAGAGCGTAGCGATATCTGTTTACCTGAAAGACAGAGAAGCTGGACCACAGTTTCTTCTCTACTAGAACGCATATTGTTTATGTACATTCAACAGTATTTTAACCGGGGAGCATTTAGAGTCTGGCCTACCTGCTCAAGAGTGGAGTACTGACAGATCCAATAGAGTAATGCTGGTTTTAAATAAACAACCTATTTTAAAATCCGTGCGGCATAAGTCACACATCTCATATATATTTGTGTGTGTCTGTGTATACACACACACACACTCACACACTAATCTATCGTCTGCTAAGACACCAGAGAAAAGACAATACTAAGATTGCTCATTATTGAAGTGGTAAGTTAGTAAATACATAAAATATGAAGCTATTAACAGTGAAGCAAACAAATATACACAAATATAACAATCTGTAACTTAAAACTTCACTTATAAGAAATGATGATACTTTTCTTATAAATTGTCCGGGATCGCGATTTCATGTAAAACATTTACACGTCCTCAGCCGGAAACAACAAAGCTGTCGTCATCGTTACGAACGCTAGATCTTAATATGTTCTTATTAGTATTACCAAAATCTGAAAATAAAAAAAACTTAAAAACAGAATCGACTGCCAGTATTTCAAAATTCATTACGTGACATTTGTATTTTTAAAATAAATACCTTTTCCCAAACCATTAAATCTATCGGGCCATTTAATTGTTTTAATAATTTAACTTACGGATTTATTTTATGGTTAAATGACCAAAAATGATCTGCAACGGCGGTTTATCAGTCTGTTTATACTTAATATAAGGAAAATGTTTTTTCGTTCTGGTTACTAAATTACGTTTTATCTTTCCAATATAAGCTTTATCCCAATCGAAACAATTAAACTGATAAATACCAGATTTTCAATTATTCGAAATTTTGTCCTTTTCAGAGAGATGCAATAAATTTTAATACTATATTTATTTTGAGGAACTAAAGTTATACCAAACTCTTTAAAAGAAATTTTGAAAATTTTTATTAATCCAAGGATGGCAAGTAATTCTTTTAAAATTATAATCGTATTTTATTTTTAAGGGTAGAAATATCATTAACGGTTTTTTGATATTTGCATTTTTCAATTTTTTTATTTATGATGTATTTATTAAAACCAGTAATTAAAGCAATATTAATAATATGTTTATGTTCTTTATTAAATTCATCTTTATTCAGGAGCATATTTATTAATTTATAAATCAAACTATTGAAAAGAGCAAATTTATGTGAAAAAGGGTTAATAGTAAGTTAGCAGCTAACCATGGATGTTAAAGCGATATTTTAACAAGGCTTGAAGCTAAACCTTTCTTAAAGGTAAAGAATTGTGTTCTGGGCAGAACCGCGTGCCGCTGCGAGTCTGATGTCATATGATAAGGAAAGTGCAATAAGAGTATTAAAAAGATTTGAAACACGAATTGAGGTTCCTACGGCAATCCATGTGGCGTAAATGGAGAATGTAATACATAACATAAGCTTCGTTTACTGCTTCTACGGTCTGGGAAGTAGTAGGCCTAGTTTCCAATCCCAGATGTTGTGGACTCGATTCCCCAATATAGGATACGAATGTTTATTGCTGTTCTCCATAGATTCCAGAAATTTGAATGAGATTGTAAATGTGTGTCTGTGTGTGTTTAATGTTGAAAATAAAATCTGATGTTGCACTCACATAACTTTCTCTACTAACCCTTGTGCAAATTATTGATACAAACGCCTATTCTTCTATTTGCTTCATATAAATGAGGTAGAGATTTATATAAATGGCTTGATCACACATGCCTTTGCACGTAAGGTAGGAATAAGGGAACACAGTAGGTTTTAGCAAGAGTAAAATCTATTAAACTTTGGGCGCCAATGATGTCTTTCAAATTTCATCCTCTTTGTAACACCAAAGGGCAATAAATGAATATCAACATCCCAACTGAGAAAGGTATAGGTATTCGAAAATTCAAGCCAATAATAATGGTTAATTCTACATAAAATACATCTCAGTAAATTCCATTTTTAAAGAGATCTACAATTTTTTACTTAGTAACGTTCTGTGTATGCCGTACGGTTTGCTGTCTGTGCAAAAGGCATTCAAAGGATGGATATTCGTAAGCATTGAAATTATGTATTTCATTTGACATGAAAATACCTTAAGCATGTGGTAATTTGTAATTGATAACTTAGGATGGGCTTGAATAGATATGTCATCCCTGGAAGGTGTTGCACTCATATACCAGGCTTGATGTTTAACCGACATTTCGTTTCTGAGTTAAGCTATTCGCAGACAGAAAGATACAAAATTGTTTTCTTAAATTGAAGTATTTAAGAGGTGTGTATCGGCTGAATTCTGGCTATCGATTTTGTATGAAAACAACCTCCACTCAGTTTAAATGGCTACGCAATAAAAAAGTAAAGGCAAAAAGCAATCCAAACGTAAGCACGACAGAAAAACGAGGGGACACCATTGCTGATGAGTAATTGCTGTTCCAGAGTTAAAAGTGCTAACGTGATCTTAAAGAAAATAAATGGGAAAGCATTAAGTTGCATTGGTGTTACAGCCAAGCAGATATTACCCATCGGCAGATAAAGTTCTTAAAATATTCATTTGCCATAGGCATATATTTTTCACACAAGTTTTTTAAATTTCAACACAGGCTTGGCGCATAAAGCTTACGTCTGTATCTCCGTGCTTAGTGATTCTGTACACACTATGAAAACTAATACAATTTTAAAAGTATCATGTACTTCGATAAGAATATATTTTTTAAACATAGTTCCAGTACAAATATGGCACATGTAGACTCTTTCAGTATCAGAAAAGTCCCTCAATACTAAGCTGAGAGACGGTGGAAAGCAAGAAAACTCATAAAATGCGTTCTTCTTGTTTACCGTGAACTTACAGCTTTTTCACGCCCCAGCGCCAAGAGGCAACTTTATGGTCAAACAAAACCCTTATGTACCTTATCTCAAACTCCAATCTTCGGATTTCTAAAAATATAAACTTAAAAAACCTAGATTTTGTTTATGGTTATCTGTATCAAGAAATGCAGAATTTTGGTGACAGGTTTCCTAGACCTAAAAGGCTGCACTATACAATAAAGATGAACGGTTAAAATGACAAGAGAAGTATTGTAGCGACCGTGGACTGAAAACGAGGCCCCTGGAGCCCAAGTGAGACAACATTCGTGCACATGCTTGAATCAAGATACGTGATGGATGTAGATTAATAAAACGCTGATGTTTCACAGGGTAAGATATTGTGACTTCGTGGTTTTGTAGAAGTTCAAGTTGCAGAAATTCAAAATGTTCTTTATTTCCGTAGAAATACACCCTGTTCGATCCTTATAGTAACAGAATTATATCACACACAATTATAATCTACCAAGGTCATTGACCACAACAAAGAGCTTACTCAACTTCCACTGTTTACAGCTGTTTACGACTGTTTACTACTCGCTGGCGTGTCACAATCTCTTATATATACCTCCATTGATAATTTCTAGACTTTTCTAAAACAAACAAGAAACCGAATAATCTCTATCAATCAAGATGTCACTAGAAATTTCCATTTATCTCAGTTTGTTTGTTTCGGCAGACCTTTATCTCCGGGCTGCCCATCACTTCCTTTGTGTGCACAAGCCGCGCTATCGCTATAACCTGTTCGGGACAATATTTAAACTGACTAAGTTGAGTACACAAGAATCAAACTTCGAGCCCTGACATGGAACGTCTGTGCCTGCCCATGGTTAAGAAAGAGGCTTTGTTATCATTACACTTCACCATCAGCCAGGTACGAACAACAAGCTAAAATACAGACCGAGTCTTGAGATAGAACAAAAGGTACTTAGGCACGGGCAGGAGTGTTACCACCAAATTCACATCCCCTTTTATAGCGTTATGCGCTCCACCCCGAGGCGGATGCTTTCTTCCTGAGCTACATATGTTAACCGTGTAGCATCTTGTTTCCGAAGGTCGTTAACAATATAAAATGAAGTGCATCCCTTTCATCGGTCCACAGGGAGCATCTTCCTAAACTACTATTGTAAGATTAACAATGGACAGCCGCTGGCCATTTCTTGCCCATAAGTCGCTGTTTCTTTGTCAGCTCTACAATTAATTCAAGGATCCTCCAAACTGTGAGCTTAGATATCTTAGCGACAGTGCTTCAAAGCTGGTTATCCACAATTCCGGGTATAATTTAGAATTTTGTATAAGATATTATAAAATTGTATTTTCTCAGAAATATTAATCTGTTAATAATCAATGGCACCATACTTGCTACACAGAGATAATTTAACTTCAGTTCTATGTGGAAGAGGTCATTTGCGAAATCAGTCAACAAACAAAACTATAAGTTAATATCTGTTTAGTGCTGATGTCAAGCTCAAATATATATTGCGGCGACACGAAGCGGTAAAATATAGAACTGGGAGTAACCGACAAAAATAGCAGATTTATGAAACAAGCTAGTTGAAGTGTAAAATAATAATAGCAGATGCCTTCCTTTCCATTATCTAAAGCTTTAACTTCTCTTTTTTATAGTTTTGAGTTAGCCTAAACATTTGTAGTTTGTTGGACCAAACCGAAAACTGATCGTGAATAAATAATAATAATAATAATAATAATAATAATAATAATAATAATAATAATAATAATAATAATAATAATAATAATAATAATAATAATAATAATAATAATAATAATAATAATAATAATAATAATAATAATAATAATAATAATAATAATAATAATAATAATAATAATAATAATAATAATAATAATAATAATAATAATAATAATAATAATAATAATAATAATAATAATAATAATAATAATAATAATAATAATAATAATAATAATAATAATAATAATAATAATAATAATAATAATAATAATAATAATAATAATAATAATAATAATAATAATAATAATAATAATAATAATAATAATAATAATAATAATAATAATAATAATAATAATAATAATAATAATAATAATAATAATAATAATAATAATAATAATAATAATAATAATAATAATAATAATAATAATAATAATAATAATAATAATAATAATAATAATAATAATAATTAATAAAGACAATGGACGTAAGGGTCAGAGGTCGCATAGTTCCACTCGCAAATGTTATGTTGCAATTGAAAAAATACGCGTGAAGTTAAAAAGAAGTACTACACCCCCCCCCTCTCTCTCTCTCTCTCTCTCTCTGAGTAGCGAATGCAATCTCCTTCATGTTGGATGATAGTGTTACGAATATAAGTGTAACTTAATGATTTGCACTCTACTGAGTAATTGAAATGATAGGAGAGCAAGACGGTAGAGCAGGAAGGTAGAGCGAAGTGGCTGAGCGAATGTAGAGACAACACCAAGTTCTATAATATCTCTGCCAATTTATCATATCCTAATTATTCAGTTTAAGTACAAAGGTACGCCCAAAGTTTTGATGAGACTTGGAGGCGAAATAGTACTAGCAGTTACACTGTATCTTTTTTTTTTTTTTTTTTTTTTTTTTTTTTTTTTTTTTTTTTTTGTAATTTTACGTCCTCCAACGTTAAGTCATATCGGACGGTGAATGAAATGGGTGAAATGATGCTCAATTTTGCCCAGGGTCCATGGAGCTTAGAGCTACCCAACATTCGTCTTTAAGGATAGGGGAAACCCCCGAAAAAACAGGTTACATTGTATCAAAGACCAATACGGGCTTACCTTGGAAATGAGTAACTGTGTTTGATTAGAGGATGCGTGTAGAATAGCCACCGTTGAAGGGCGGTATGATGATCCTGTTTTCTAAGATCAGCGTAACCTTCGGAAGAAGCCAAACTAAAGTGATTCTCGACTGCCAAAATATGCAGTCTTTAAATAATGTTACTTCCAAAATGGCCAAATTGGCAGTGCCACGCCAAAGAAGCTACGTAAACGTTTCCCAAGCAAACGTCAGCGTTTCCATCAGTCTTTAGGACATTGTGGCTGACAGAAAATGCTGTTTCAGCATCCGGTTGACTCAGGTTACTAAGACAGCAAAGTCCATACCCAGTCACCTGCACGTGTTCGACATGAGTAAACAGGAAACTGATGTCATAAGCTAAAGTCATGTGAAATCTCGTATTACGCTGTTGTTATGGGTCAGCAGAATGTGTAAACGAGTCAAGTCACAGAAGTGAATATTAAGTAATACTGCTGTAAAATTTGATTTTTTCGAGTATTCCTCACTCATACATGTGACAATAGTTATACCAGAGTATTTCTTCTTTCCACTCTACCGCTAATTTGCAATATTAATCACAGAGTGTGCTTACAGCATCACCGTAACTTAAGCTGTAATATGCGTAATTATTCTTCTATACTCAAAACATGAAAGTAAGAATGTAGGACTGTTATTATCGACTGCATATTTCTTTAATGCACCTTGCAACACCCTATTATATCAGTGTATTATTATATATAAATTATTGATATAATATATCAGTAATTATTACCATTATCTTTCAATTTACTTGGGATTTACCTTCTCAGATCAATTAAACTGCTAACATTTAAGCTTTCCTATTGCTAAATTGCAACATCCAAATGACATATTGGGAACGACATAGATAGAATGGAATGATATATTTTGTACTTCAATGTTGACAGTACGACTTACTGCCTCGTGTTCATGGTTGTGAAATCCAGATGGCTGTTTTGGATATACACCAAAACTGTCTTTATTAAGTGTGCACTTAAGTTAATCGCGATATATTTGATATTAAAATACTTTATTTAAGATTATTTTAACAGCTTTGATATTAACATCTAAGATAAAATGAGCCACATTTGATTATTTGTTCAGCATCAGTCAATACCGATCAACAGCATTAACTATTTCTTTATTGTGCTTGCTATAAACTTCATAGGACCCATGAGTGTTATTTTTAGCTTCCTTACTTTGATAGGTATCAGTTTAAAATAAGTTACACATACTTATGATTTTTTTAATGTTTGTTTCATTAGAATTTCCCTCTGGTACTAACATGTCATTTTGGAATTGTAACAAAGTGGTGTATGTGCAAAGAAGTAGCTTCATTCCTGTACCATATGTAATTATTTTTAAACTTTAATTACATTTACTTAAAGGTCGATAGGTAACTAAATGAACTAATGACATCCTCAATTTTACACGTAATTTATATGATTTACTGCCATTCTCCTTTATGAATAAAGTAAACAGTTTCTTATAAATCTCTTTCAAAAATAATGATATTTCACCGATGTCATGTGGTACCGCCGGAAGTAATAATAGCATAAAATGGATTATTGGAAATATTTAAATAATTTGAAGGAAGGAATGGTTTTAATTTTGTCTCTGAAGTTCATGCTCTTTATTTGGATGTATTTTGCTTGCACCATAATTTTCTAAGGGCTTTAAGAGTACTGTCCAAATAATCCATTATTTGCATTTTTTCTTACGAGTTTGAAGTAATTCCTGGTGAAACCAAAAAAATCTATGTTGACATAAGTCTATAACGAGTACTTAATTTAAACTCTACTATCTATTTTAACCTCATATGAATTTTGTGTAGTCATACATATAATAGTAGCATTTTAGCTGTAAAACATAAGCACGTATACATAGGGTATATGGTATTTAAGAGCCGGTAATTTTTACTAAAGATTCATTAGTTTCTTTCATATATTTATAACCTCATTCAAAGCACAACAATTAAAAAGCTGGTTTTCAGTTAATAGAACGCAATAAAATAACATATTTTGTTATGGAGTTTAAAATTGTAATGTAATTTCTTATTATTCTGAGTGTATGTTAATAAATTCCTATTATTTGACGTAAATGTTCAATGACTTTGTAGCATTTGTTCGTTAAAAATGCTATTTCCGAGTTGCACCTAAAACTCGGCAAAATCTGGATGTGAATATCAGTCTAGGCAATGCAATGTATCTTAGTTGTACGGGAGCTGCTCCATCTATTGTCGAAGCTCGGTATTATCATGGCAAGCTTTTTGTGTTTCCTGCAATTGTGCCGTCACAATCACTGCACTGTTGGTACTTTGGTGTTTGATGGATCCCCTCCTTCCTACCTTTTACATCACTTCCTGACATCCGCGCGTATGTGTCCGTGTGTGTTATGTCTGAATGTCATCTTGTAACTTTCTCTGTCACTTGTCTCTTCTCACTTTATTCATGTCCATGTTTTCTTCAAAGCCACATCCGTTTACTGCACTAAGCAATGTTCATGTTTACCACAGGCACTAGTTAAGTACATTTCTGTATCTGTGTCTCTTATCTGGTTTTAATGCAGTTGCATATAAGCTCGCGTTAGTACAATGTAATTTGAAGTTACAGTCAGTATGCTAGACTCAGGTTACTGCATGGTAATAGGTTATTTTATTATCATAATTATAAGTCTTTGATACTTACTTGGACAGCTATTGAAAAGGATATAAATAACTTTTCTGAAACAAGTAGGCATATTAAAATATTAAAAAGGTACAGAATTTAAGATATAAAATTGCAGTAGTTCTGTGATATTCAGGTAAGTCCATGACATTGGATAATTATAGCGTCAGAAAAATAATGAAATTAACTTTTTATGTACTAATATTGTTACCTGATCAATTACCGAATACATATTAGAATATTGGCTGCCTCCGAATAATCCACGGAGTAGGTTGAAAATACAAAGTCTAGGCAGTACCCACCCATCTGCAACCCGAAGTGTAATAGGTGTAAAGGAAATTCAGCTATAGCAGCAACGCCAGAAAACAAAGGAAGTAATCAAATAAAAGCAGTATATATGAATTTGCTATACGTGGTGAGTAAAATGTATGAACAATGCTTGTAACTATGTTGTTATATTTTTGTGAAGTGATATTTTTAGTAAAGCTGTAAGATATCAACATGTTTTTATATTACTATGATTGTGAATGCGACGTCACTTTTTAATGGCAACAATGATTTTTATCCTCAAGTCTCGGAACGTACAGGTGTGTGTGTAGTGTTTAACGCCCGCTTTTACTACATATGGCACCGCAGGCGGTGACACTGATGATACATGAAATGAAGATGGAGCACCGGTGGAATGAGATGTAGGGGGAAACCGGAGGTCCCGGAGAAAACCCGCCCCAGCGCCATGTTGTCCACCACAAATCTCACTTTGCGGTCGCCTGGGATCGAACCCGGGCGGCCTTGGTGAGAGCCAAGCGGTCTAACCACTGAGCCATGGCGCGGCCTGAACGTACAGGTAGATACATGTGCTCACCAAGACGAAAAGTGGAGTGTGCATTGCTTTCATCATCAGGATATTTATAAAATGCTATAACCACAAATGAAACACTGGATATAACACAACATAAACAAAGACAAAACACTATCAAAATTCGTATGACTGAACAAAAGACTGTTTTCAGTAAATTAAAAGCCAGGTCAGGAGATGGCGTGAATATAGAAAATTGTGTCAAAGAAACGTAACTACTTAACTTGATTATCAAGCTGTATTGATCTTTGCTTCTTAAATCGACAGATTTCCATTTTAAGGCCGGTTTTCGAGAGGAGCTGAACTGAAATCCAGCATCACGATTAAGAGTGTTCCTTTCAGAGGAAATCGCCAAAGACTCCTTAATTCTCCGCTCCCAGTAACAGTTGCATTTTGCCAAGATGGTCGTCACCCGAAAATTGGTTCTATGGTCGTTATCAAAACAATGCTCTGCCAGCCCAGACTTCTCAGGTTGCATTAAACGAATGCTCTGTTCATACTCCAGATACTGAACTGTAATTTAAATTTATTAGGACGTATTACATCACATAAAATTTAAACCAAACAAACACATTCATAACAAAATTAGTGGTGCTGTGTTGCCAAAAGTGCTCAAAATTGTCTCTATTCCCTGCCAAACAGTGCTAAAGTCTGTATTTGAAATTAGTTAATCTTTCCAGCAACACTATCCGCCTGATTAACTGCATTTCTTGCTTTAACTCTTCAAGATCTCATGATGGATCCTTGTAAACACTCCACTTCAAATATCCACACAAAGAAAAGTCTAATAGGTTCAGGTCAGGAGATCTTGGCGGTATTTCAGTTCGCTGTTTTTCTGTAAGTTGTGTCATGACTACTTTCAGGAAGATTTTGCATTATTGTCCTTATTGGCTTAGCTTTTGTCAGTATTGTTCAATCCAAAGCCACGTATTGAAGTATTGTTTAATACAAAACCTACTCACTTTGAAGTAAAGATGCGTTTTCCTTTGCTCACTACACATTCAGTAACCACTGGCGTGACAGCCCCACGAGGGCCAAGGCCTACCCGACTGCCGGCCTCACGCCCACTTGCGCACGGTAGAGGTGGACGATCATCCAACCGATATGGGGAGGAGATGTGGTCAGCATCTCGGCATCCCCATGACCAGGCCGTTTACCTAGCGTAAGCTCCTCACTTTCCTCACGATGCTGAGTGGGCACCGGTCCTATACCCGGGAACCCATGGGTGGGATCGAATCCAGGTCGCTTTCCGTGGTCAGGAACCAAGGCATGCTGCCTTAGCGCACTACGCCATGGAGCAGGACACACATTTAGTAAGGTCCTAATAAATTTAAATTGCTGTCTGAAGGGGTATTTGTTGAACGTTCTGAGATTTGAGGACTGGAGGAACGCAAAATAAAAGTTGTCATTAAAAAAATCACGTCCTCTGTATTTATAGTAATGTGAGGAACTGTTGATATCTTACAGCATTTCTAAAAATATCACTTCACAAAACTGCAACGGCGGCTTACAGGCATTGTTCTATACTTGTTACTCTCCCAATATATTGTCAAAATAACAAGTACTGGAATCTTAGTTTCGCTGTGATAGATAACATACAATAAGACAAACTTGAAACTCGGAAAACACTGAGTTTATCGCATACAGGATGATTCAATAAGGACATGGAAAACTTTACAGGAAATATAAGACGTTTTACTGTACAGTTTGGGATAGGAAGCTTGTGTGTCTTAGGAATAAACCTGGATTGCCTTTAGAAATATTTGTTTACCCCCGTGCATAGAATTGTTCTATCCAATGATTTACTTTTGTCACAAAGGAAGAGCGTCTTCAAAAAATTGACAGTTTGCCAACTAGTATTAGCCAAAAGCTACCAAATTCTAAATTAAGTTGCTATAAAATCGCCAATATAAAAGAACCACCATAATTAAAATTATTTATAAAAGATTTAATAAGCTTTAAAACAAAAACTCACTATGTAACCAGAATCATCTTCTAGCTCCTTCTTATCCACCACCCAACAGATGATGTTGAAGCCTGCCTTGGTTTGAACCAAGTTTACGCACAATTTTTTCTGGGAATTAGTACTAGTAAAATATTTTTCTTTCTAAAACTCTAAGCGCATTTATCCAGTACAGTCAAGCTGAGCACTTAAGCCTATTCAATAGGTTTGTTTTGAACATTTTAACTACTTCCGCATTGATAGGTGGGAAGGAGAGAATTGCGATAGCAAAAACTAACCAGTTTTCAAAAGAAAATGTTCCTTTATCGAGAAAAGAATTATTGTAATGTACAATTTTATTTAATATTTAAAAATGCGATTCTTCATTTAGGAAGGGTATTGAATAAAACGTTTTAATTCGCCAGAATTGTCTCTGAATGACTAATAAAATCGTCAATATTGTTGCTGGTTATTATTGTAGAAATTCTGGGTTTGTGTAAATCCAAAGCATCCAAAGCATGTCCAGTACTACAGTTGGCAATGCTGGTGACAGATTTTTCCAGGAAAGAATAAAATACTGATATTACTTTATTGAACAATGGATTGCAACTGGCTTCTATTGCTTGTTATTGAAATATAATTTGAAGATGAACTTAATTGTGGCTTTATAAGAATTGTTAAATTGATTTCACAGAACTTACATCCAGTTAACTTCTCTGCGGTGAACTATAACTTTGATTTCGTGTGAAGGAGCTGTTTCTTATCAGTTGTCATCTACGTTACAGTAAAATAAGCCTAACTAATGCGTAATTATGTATAATATGTAAAAAATCATCAGTTTTTTGTGTTTGAGCAGTTCGTATTTTACAGTCAAGAACGAGCCCATTGAATTCTGGCTGTTGTTAGTAAATGATGGTGATCCTGAAATACTGATTCAGCTAACTACTTACGTAACACTGTGTTATGAGCAAGGATTTAAGAAAGGATAATAAGATTAGACTCAATGAGGCATCATGCTGTAAATAGAAATTGAGTCCTTAAGTTAGCAATGACTGTTCTACTAAGCCAAGCAGTTCCTCTTTTTCAGAAGCAATAAGCAAACAAGATATTTTCGAAATTATTAGAGCCTTGTTAAGAAACTTGGCAAGTAAATGTCATGGAAGAGAACAATCCAGAATCATTCTTCCTGAGAATGTGAAGCAAAGGTGCAAGTTGCCTTGCCGAACGGACTCAGTGAGTTAACAGACTTTTAATACAATCAATGCAATTTCCTTCTTTTGTTGACAAAATCTCCAATTATGAATCGAGTTGGCATAAGAATTTAATGTTTACGGAGCATATTTGACTATAAAATTATTTAAACTTCCATCTTCAGCTGTAAAACTTGAAATAGCCTATTATAGCCGATATTTTGTGCATAATGCTAACAGAACTGGTTTTTTTTTCATTTGAGAAATTTAAGAGGCTAGAACTTGTTTATTACTGACACAAAATGAAATATAAATAATGTGATGATTATTAACTGAACATCGTTGCACATTATTCTGTTAATCGAATAAATCTTGTTTTATTTAAGGTGATATAGGAGTTCAGGTGAAATTTATATTTTTGTAAATCAGTTCTGAAACACATCAGGATAAATTCCTGAATTTTTGTGTTAAAAGAGATAGTCTTTGTTATTAGAATCAAATCTAAAAGCACTCCAATTTGGTGAAAAAATAAAGATAATTGGTGATTTTATTTCAAATAATTAAGAGAAAGGCCTGTTTATGGTATACCATTTAAAGGTAAATATTATTTCAACATCTAGCATAAATTGCGTATTTAATGTGCTAATTTTCCAAACTGTGTGAGGTAAATGATTAATCATCAAAGCTTTGGACAGCACGGCTGAATAATCCATTTGTACTTATATCATTTGTACTTATATCATTAACTTAAATGGATTGAAAAACTTATGAAAATCAATAAATGTTTGTGTTTTACTCCGTGTTGAAGGGCACTTTTTCGTTCTCAGTATTTTACATATAAATTACACGTAAAATATTTTCAGATAATTTACTCGTCCAAACCTGGTTGCAACCAAGGAAACTGACAATAAACACTCGTGTTGGTCATACAATGAGAGAAATGCATCCGCTCTTTGTTAGTGATATGGGTTGAGCTTCTGGGATTATTCCGCACACACTGCATATTGTTTGAATAACATGAATTCTCATTATTGATTCACCAAAGAGCAGCAAACAGCCATTTATAAACAAGAGTTAAATCAATATATGCAACATGATTTTTCTAAACGTTAGGCTTGTATCCCCATGCTTCGCACACCACAATTTCCCTAACAGAAAATGTTCGGCAGAAAATCCCCCAGTTATTAATCGTTTTATATGTTCTTGAAACAGGCTCTTCAATAATTTTCATTACAATTCTTTGGGGTAATTTTCTGTGACTGATGAGAGTTAATGTTAAAGAAGCCCTCTTTGAAATGAAAAATATCTCTATATTAAGGCCTTAAAAGATAAATTAGTAAATACATCAATTGCACTGTGCTTTTCAAGAGAAGACACCCTCCAGTCTGTTGTTGATGTTTACCATCGTGTCTGTTTGGTTGAAAGTAATATTGAGAAGATAACAAACTGCCCATGATTGGGCCCTGCAGGAACATTACTAAAATATGGAGGGAAGTTTTTACTATTAAGAATCTTACTTTTAATAAATTAATGTTGGAAGATCAAACAGATTCCACTATCCTGGAAAACAGCAGATGTCATGTTTATATTTTGAAAAGCATTTAAGATATGTGAGAATTACATACGAATAAATCTGCTTGATGCGGTATATAAAATATACGCTAAAATAACAAACAAAATATTAAGTTATATATCGGAAATAAAATTATAAGAATTCGTAGAAGAGGATTTACCATAGATAATATGTTCATAATACAGCAGATATTCGAGAAAAAAGAGAATATAACTTATCAACTCACATAGATTTTATATATTTCCAAAAAAACTTTTGATAATAAAAATGTTAAACCCAAATTAATTAAGAAAATTACACACAACACAGTAGCACACTTCATTTTTCCTTGTTTTTGTTCAGAATGTAATTTAATGAGCGAGAATATTTAAATTAGAGATTCTATAAGACCATGTTAATATCAAGAGTCAATGTACTTTTATAATACCAGACTAATTAAGCCAGACTAAAAAGGACAAAAGTATAAAAATGCCCTGCGACTAAACATCACTGCACGAAAAAAGTGGCGCACAAATATTCAAATACAGAATCTTAAAATATAAGCGACCCACAAAAGCACGGTATACTCCTTAAGTGGGACAAATGAGCAAATAAGCATATAATTTTCATTAGTAATTTCCACCATGCCACAAAACAAAGCTACAAACACATGTCTAATTAGTTTGCTCTTTATTTTGATTTATTGTTTAATACGTTTAGTAATTAAATGTGCTACTACCCATAAGCATAGAAACCCATAACCATAGAAATTTCGCAAATTTATAAAACAATAACTAGTTGTTTTAATTGCAACTGTAATTATTTTAGATGCCTCAGCGTAGTAATAAGTATTGGCTTTTAAAGTAAAATAAATGAAAGAAACATACAAGGTACTCAATAATTCTTATACTATTTTCCCAACATTGAAAGATATGAACAAGTCTAATATAAAAATTTAAATTAAATCATTTTAAATTTAATAAGTCCAATGTTCCAGACATACAGTGCCACCATCAGTACGGCCAGAATTTGATGATAAACCGTCCTCCTCACTGTCAGTGTAGTAAATGAATTAACATTTATTGATAGAGCAAATGAGCTGTCAAGCGGCATTACACTTCTGTTTGTAATAGATAATACTGTCATGATATGAAACAGCACGTTTCCATTATGATTCCCAAAAACCTGCAAAGTTCTTCAGAAGTAACTGAGATGTAAGTTCTGTAATATTATGTCTACCTGAATTTTCTCTTGAATACGATTTCGGCGTATGTAATATGTGCGGTTCGTGCTCCTTGCATTTAGAAGTCCTTTCAGAAGTATAAAACATGTCATTATCTAATATTATGGTCTTATCCTTAAAAATTGAATATTTTAATCACAATTCTAATGGGGATTAAGCATACAAGAAAATATGTGTCGTAATAAAAAATAATATAGGAAAAAGAATTAAAATTAATTTATATTAATCTTAAAATAAATATTCTAGTTTTAAAATTAATTTGATAATTTTCATAAATTTTAATCTATGATAAATGTTCTATAAAACCATGAATAATTAATGTAAATAAATATTTTTCCAAGCCTGTGAAAGTCGGATCAATCGTAACTGAAAAGCAGTAAGGTTTTCTGGAAAGCTTAAATACAACTAGTATACAATTATAAAATGAAAGCCCAACGTTCAACAAAGACTTCTCAAAACTCCAACTATTTAGTCGTGTATCTAAATATTCTACCACTTCAATGTTATACCACAAAAATATCCAAACATTATAGAAATGTACTTTCTATAAATTTGAAATTATATTGAATAATATAATTATTTTAATTATATATATTGAGCAATGATTATACCACTTACACAATTTTATGTCAGCATGCTTGCTTGTCCAAAGAGACAGATGTATGTGTTAACAGAAATTTGACACCCTAATATTGTAATGATAACATGAGAAAATATATAATTATTAATTCTGTGCACTTACAGCACACATAAATACTTGAATGTATATGTTAATGCCATGCTTTGAACAACTATTTTAATAATATTAATTACATCTTAAGCGTTATTAAAGTGTGTAAAGTGTAAATGGATATATCTTCATGGAAGGGATATCTTTACGCCTCTAGTAAGCACATATTATTACATATATTTAATAATAATTATAATAATGATAATACTTTCCATAAAGTTATAAACTCAAACTATTACAACAAAAAGTAATAAAATGTAAAACCTTTGAGCAGTATATAAAGTTCACGCTTAAATGACCTAATCAACCAGAAAAAGAAATTGAAGTTTCATTTCAGACATTTAGGCAATATACGAGGGGAGGGCTGTTCAATAAACAATGATCACTTTTTTTTTTTTTTTTTTTTTTTTTTTTTTTTTTTTTTTTTTTTTTTTTTTTTACAACGTACCTTTAGTCATCCTCATAATTTTGATGGTTCTTCTCAAAATAGTTTCCCCTGAAATGCGATTCACTTGTCCCAGCGTTACTGCCAGTCTTCAAAGACATGATGGAAACCATTTTAGAGATCCTTCAAAATCGCCTCCGCAGCCTTCACCACTGCTTCTGATGATGGATAATGCCTCCCACGAAGGCGTTTCTTCAAGTTAGGGAATAAAAAAAAGTCACATGGGGCTAAATCCGGACTATAGGGAGGGTGAGGGATGCACTTCACGTTGATTTTTGCAAGATATTCGACAACAAAATTGGCAATATGCGGCCGCGCATTATCGTGGTGCAGCATCCAGCCTCCTTCACGGAAATGTCTTTTGCGCCTGATATAGACTTTCAATGTTTTCAGGACATCCCTGTAGTATTTTCCAGTTACTGATGTGTGTGCAGCTATAACATGCTAATAAGCCATTACATGAATACCAAAGAATGAGATGACCATAACTTTTTCAGCAGAAGCAACCACTTTTGCTTTTTTGGGGTTGGTGAGGAAGGATATTTCCACACTGAGCTTTGTTGTTTGCTCTAATAATCAAAATGATGTAGCCAAGTTTCATCAGCAGTGATTACGTTTGAAAGAAATTCCGGATCTTCCTCTAACATCAACTTTAACTGCATGTTACCTCCATTGCAGCGGTAGGTGATATTGAACATGTCTGAACTTTCCTGATTCTCACAGGCGGGAACCAGGAGTACCAATAATGAAACTACTACGGCGTGTTTGTTTCACATTAAAATAACAGAATATAATAAGATTGGATTTTAGTACGAAAAATTATGACCTTAAAAATAATGAGCATTCTTTATTAAACAGCCCTCGTGTTAATTAAAATTGATACCTGTTAGCTTTATCTAAAGAAGAAGCTTATGGCAATTATAGTCTTTGGCTCGAAGTTTAGAATCTTCATAAAATAATTACATTGTTGTTTCACATAAACTTCTGTTAATATTATTGAATATATGAACCCATATTTCATCTACTACTTATGTTACATACACAACGTGTATTCACTGCTATGTTTTTAAAATTCTTGGTAGCTCGAAATTTTAATTTAAAAACACATAATTTTATTTTATATTTATATTAGTATGAAAAGTAGGAGTTCAGTTAGATTTTGTTCATAAAAAGTGGGCAAATTAGTTATAATAAATTGCATACTCTATTATTAATTAAATGCTATATTTAAAAGGTATTAGTATTTCATAAAAGGGGAAACATAGAAAATATATAAATCCCAATGTTTTCAACCTAGAATTTCAAAACTAAAATTGTTGGGTTAGGGATATGTATTAGCACTACAATCCAAGCCTAGCTGAATTGTTCCTACTGAATCTGCCAAAGAAAGGAATTTGTTGCAGTGAAGGCGCATTCCCTAATTTTTCAGTTTGAACATCCCCGATCGTTCCTTCGAAAGTTTTCTCTCTATCCTCAAGTACAAGTCAATACAGAGGGCTGAACACAAGGGAACGTGAATTTCTGTCTTCAAAGCACTTCCTACCGTCCACCGCGCCTAACCCTCCCGCTCACTATGACTGAGATGGCGAGAAACGAAATGATGTGAAGTAGATATGAAAATGTTTAGTGTAATACGCCTACCGATCTATGAAAACAACAAAGGAACCATGGTGAAAGTAGCCAATCCAATCGGAATCGAACCTGCGCCTCCTGAACAACAGCGTCAAATACAAACGCTTGAGATATGCCACTTGGCAATTATTATTGTATTAAGATACTCTAACACTCAAAAATATTTGAGTATTGCAGTATACGAGCATTTCAATTGAGTAATTACGTTTAGAACATGTAAACAACTTGAATATTTCGACCGTAATTTCATATTTTTCATAAAGTTGGATTAATTTTGGAGTCAGTCGCAATCTCATGTAGAAATTATGTGGAACCTAAAGATGTTTAATCTCGCCAGTTCCAACACTGCATCGATCTTTTGAGGTAGTGAATGGAAGTCCACTGGCGCCTAGCTTATCTGCATCGGGAATCGAACCGAGCCAAGGAGCTGATAAGCAGACGCAACATCTCTGCGCTGACTCAGGTTCGCGGACTAACTAATCGAAGAGGGTTAACAGCATTTAACAGAAATCTCATGCACATTTGCGCATGTGCGAGAAAGTCTTCCTTCGATAGCAGCAATACCTGAAGCAGTTTTGCATCCGCTATGTAAATAAACTTTTCATTCAAGGGACTGTTTACCACATACCTATCGTAAAAAGAGAAACAATTATAACAATAACTGTGCTGTTTAACAATAAAACAGGTGTAAAGTAATATTGTAAAATGCAGGCATTCTCGCAATTGACACCAATTATTCAAAATTCATCACTAGTATTCCAACGCACAAAGCCCCTCAACAATAACCTTCAGCATACTGAGAGAGATAGCTTCAGGCATACATTAGGCTCACATCGGAAGGTTCCGGGTTCAATTCTAGTTGACTGCTCTAATTCACCTTGGATATTTCATGGTTTCTCCTTGTCGTTAGACAATGCTCGAGTCTCCCTTTTATTTTCCACGATTTCTTGTCTATCATTTCCCTTACATTCCGTTTAGGTCTCATCTTTCCGGTATGCTTCCAGGTTTATGGAAGTGCCAGATAAATGTTTAGCTAAAAGAAAGCATCCTCCACGTGGACTGTAGTGAGATACGAGGTTTCCTGCCCCCACTTCCCTTCTATAACCTACAACGTTTGCCATTCCATATCAGTCACAAAATAACCTGAAACTGAATGAGATCTTAGTATATTAGCCGCAAAATAAATTAATAAACATTATAAATAGTTAACTTTAGACCTTCAGAGGTATCAGAGATGACTTGGAAAGTAATTGTAGTGAGACATTACTGTAAGCAGTTTGGCAGGATTTTAGAAAATATTCATTGCAGTTTTGCCTCCTTAGTATTTATGAACATAAATTCTTTGCCAAATATGAATAAGATTAAATAATACCCTCTGTCCTTCCATAGAAAATAAAAATACTCATTCGTTTTAATAACGAATACAACTGATACTAGCTAATATTATAGAAGTGCAAATACTCAACAATATTAAGTAGTACCTGAGCTTTCAATTAGAAATTTTACTTTAACCGGAAATAGTTCTATAAGCTACACGCAGTAGTAGCTATAATAACGTTATACATATTATATTTAACATGTCATTCAATAAATTGAAGGTGAGAAGCATTAAAAAGAGAAAATATTTCTTATATTTTTCACTCGTTAACTTTTATTAATCCGATATTACTAGTTGAGATCCACCACTGGACAGACCAGCTGAAGGAAATGTGTTCCTGAAAGTAACGGCAAATTCTTCTCTCTTATCAGACGGGAATTACTTGGTGTTCAGAATTGGTGTTAAACTATTTTTTCCAGTGTTGAAGCCAGGGGTCACTTGCTTTGGATTTACAAACAATTAGATGTTTTTTTGGAAATTTATACGAGTATTTATTGTCTCAAAATTACCTTACATACTTAAGGATCACCTGAACGTTCTGCTTCTTAGTGTTTAATTTATATTTTTGTTTACTGTTGACTCTTATACCTCTTCTAGTTAAAACGTTTATAAAACTGTGCTTTTAGAACACGAAATTAAAATGTATTCTAAGCATTAAAAAATTAAATCCAAAATTCTTCACAAACTGTAAGTAGGAAGCGTTACGTTCGCAATGGCCAGAGAAGGAACTGCATATTGCTGCTCAATTCATATTAGTTTATAAAATATTATCTCAGTGAATACGTAAAATATGAAGATCTTAACAGTGAAGCAAATATCTACAAATATAATAATTTATAACATAAAAATTTCACTTATCTTATAAGAAATGAAAGTTTTCCTATAAATTGATAATACCGCGATTTCGTAAACATTTTATTCACATCCTCAGCCAGAGCCTTAAACAATCTCGTCAACGTTACAGTCTCTAGATGTCACTATGTTTTCCAGTACTACCAAAATCTAAAAATGAAACAAATTTAAAAGTATAATCGACCGCCGGTATTTCAAAATCCATTACGGAGTGTTTAATTGTTAAAATAAATGTCTTTTCCCAAACCATTAAATCAATCGGCCCATTTAATTGTTTTAAAACAATTTTATTAAATAGCTGGCTGAGAATATCTATAAAATGTTCAGGAAATAACGATGCAAATCAATTTATAGGAAAACTTTCATTATTTCTTATAAGTGAAGTTTTGTTACAAATTATTATATTTGTGTGTATTATCTCAGTGAAGAAGTTGTATTGTTGCATAGTTATTATGGTTATTGTTATTGTGTCTAGAAAGAAACATAAAGCAAAATTCCTTATTTTTACAATCAGAAAAACCTCTGAGTTCATAGTGGCCATAGCTTCCTGTAAATATAGCATTATTTTCTAATGGAGGTCAAGAAATAACGGACTTCAAATAAGTGCTTCCCCTTTTTATAGAATAGATATAACATAAGGATATCCTACATTAAGTTTTATGATTAATGAGAAATGAAAATACAGAATAGGCAATAATCCACTCTCAAATGGCACCTCTTATTCCAGTATTACAACACAAAAGTTCTACTCCATTATGTAACTATTTTTCTCCAAGGAAATTCTCAGTCGAAATAAATTATTAATTTTGTCTGCATCTCCCTTTAACTGTCTTTTTATCTCTGTGTAGGTACTATGTGGTTGTATTTACTCTCTGTGTATCTCGTTTTATTCGTTGTTTATGCTTATACTTTTCAGCATGAACCGATGAATTTTGCAGCGAAATAATTTGAATGGCATGTTTTTGTACTTTTCCTGTAATGGCTAACTTCACGTTTTGAAGCTCTTATGATGCTGGATGAAAATGTTTATATGTTGGTGTATTTAAGTGTATATTCTTTTAAAGTGTGTTCTGTTAACTCCTATAGAATTTTTATGTTATTCCCATAGTTCATGTGTAATTATACTTCCTCAGTATCTTTAAGTGAGTAATAGTTAATGCGAGGAATGGAACTAAAATTACTCTCAGTGGTTGCTTGTTCAAGAAAAACTACATAGTATAACTATGTTATTTTTTATGTTTGTGATTTAGTGCTCAAAGCTATACTTACAGTAGCAGACGAAGGAATTGGTTTTAGCAAAATTTTAATTCCTAGCTGTTATAACTATCTTGATAGTAATATAATAACCCATGGCGTGACAGCCCTTAGAGGGCCGAGGCCTACCAACCCGACTGCCGGCCTCACGCCCACTTACGCAAGGCAGAGGTGGGCGATATCCAACCGATACGGGGAGCAGATGTGGTCAGCATCTCGGCATCCCCCAGCCGGAATGTTGGTTTCCGTGACCAGATACTACCTTAAACATTTTGATTTTTTCGACAATATAGCCTTTATCATTCAATTTCTCACGTGCTTTCCTTGAATATAAAATATATTATTATGTGCGCAATATATTACGATAGTATACATCGTTTTGTGCATTATGACAGAATGGTTCAAATTATACTTGCGTTTTCCGGAATTACTTAAAGTTTCAGAAGCTTAGTTTCACAGTAAAGTTCTGTGTGAGCATAATATTAACATTTCCATCTTATTTAATGTTTTATGCTTTAATTAACAACAATAAAATAATGCCTTAAATATATAATCATTATTCAAAGTGTTTCTTTTTAGGTCTATTTTCACTAGCCTGTAAGTCCCGTAGAGTAAAAACTAAATAAAATGAGGCATGGCATTACAGTAGAGTCCTGTACACAGTAAAGTCTCAATAAATCCACCATCTGTAATTTCGTTTTTCATCAAAGGAAAGATACGATAATCAAAAACATAAAAATTCTAACAAAAGTGTATAGCTGAACTCGAATTGATAGGCTGGAAAAAAATCATAGTGCAGAAAACGCAGTTGATATATTGGAAGAGTTTATAGCCATAAAAGTCTGTGTTTAAACACACACACGCATGCAGACAGTAACATACAAACACACATACATATATACACCTGCCGTGTGCCCTTTTTGAAAGTCGTTTTGGGGTTATCTCAAAGCATGTAGCTTTGGTAAAGACTAAATGGTGAATTTTTGGGTAATATACGATATGTTTTCTACTTTCAAGAAAGCAAAATAAGTATAACTTTAACATATGTAGACACAAAAATCAATGTTAACACTAATTTTATGTATATAAAGTTATAATAATACAAAATGTAGAAAATTAATACTTTATCATGCCTTTTTACGTGATCCTAGCTTTCAGTAAACCCGGTTAGCTACAATCCCAGTCAACTTGAAATCGGTCTACCACAATTATTGCAACAGGGTTCATTAAACCTTCAAATTCTGATGAATATACATTTCTATTATAATTAATTTGTTTTTGTAATAATACTGCATTTCTCTTGATTCAAACATACAAATAATGCAATGTTCGCTTCTAATTTGTTGTATATAATGAAGAATAATTCATTACGGATGTTACAGTTTTAAAACAGGCATAACCAAGTCAAATGTCACAGTTATATTTCTCCCCAAATTTCAATAATAAATTAATAACACTTTTTATTCTCATCTCTTACTTCATATCAGTAAATAAGTTAATATCTGTTCAATATTTTTGGACATTTCTAACTCAGAGGAAGATCCCGGTTTCAGTGTTGAGTTACAACTTCTAGTTATTGGTTTACAGTAATAATGACCTGATAATGAAAGTTTATTATACTCTAAATCACTTTAGCTAAATACACAAACAAATATAAAAAGTAGATATGTTTAAACTCTGCTTGACCGTAACTGTCTAATAGCACTACGTATTTAAAGAGTAATTACTCAGAGGGAATGCAAGGATGCGAATTACAATGCATTATTCAGGTCATTTCTTGAATCTGTATGATACCAGAAGAAGTAAACATTCATAAATCTCTAATGTTGATCACCAAGTACACGGCTTCCTTCAAGTAACCGTAATTTTTAGTATGGAAAATCTAATGTCACATGACTTTTTCTACTCTAAAAAGCTTTAAGATTCTACAGAGTGTTAATCGAGATAAACGTTTGCAGAAATAATTTCCTTGTAGGTAATATGTAAATGGATGAATGCAGTACTTTCAAGCAATATTTTTAAGAGTGTTCGCTTTGTGAGCGCCATGGCATTCCATTCTCTTTGCATAAGAGGGTTTGGGATTTGAGAACTCAAACCAGTAACAAGGAGTAAACTGTGTGCTTTAATAGATCTGCACTTTTCATTTTGTAGGATTTTGTCTATTTCTTACCCTTTATCACGTACAAATAATCCAGAATAAAGGGAACTTAAAATGTTATTCACAAAAAATTCAAGAGATATATTTAATTCATTATTAAAATATCTTAAACAGATATTCGTTTTACCAAAAGTCATTAGAACCATGTAAGAAAATAAAAATTGTCAAAAATCTTTGCATGTAAAGGGTACTTTGGGATGGCAGCATTATTTGGAAAAAAATTCTTTGTCTGTTATTGTTGGGAGATGCTAAATACAAGGTTGGTAACTAACCACTTTTTCGTTGTTGAATTATACTGTTCATGCCAAGAACACACACAGATACGCTGTCAAACGCACTCACACGCACACTCATTCACAGACTTTTTATAAAAATGTTTTTTCTTATAATCAGGAAATCGCAAAACAAATATTTCCGGTAGAATCTCGATATAAATTTTTAAACGGAGTACATTAGTTTCTCTACTTACTCTAGTTACATAGAAGAGATAGTAAAAAGAGTGATCAAACACGTCAAAGCTGCGTTAATGTACGCCGCAAGGGTTGTCAGTTCAGATATAAAATTGTAAATATTTCATTTTCATTGTGTACGTATAATAAATACGTTCCTAATATTTGTGAAATGAATCATACAGGTTGAAGCTCATAGTTTATGGAATGTGTTCAACTAAATCAGCGGTGTTTTATGTAAGCGGAAATCTAGTAAGCTATAAGTTTCCTCTAAAGTAATCTACAAGTATCAGATCAATGCAAATGAAAACAATATGTCCATGTGACTCTAATTGTTAGATTAACCAGATTAACGTGAGTTTGATTTCGAGGGAGAGAAATCGCAACTTGTTTCCTTTTACTTCTATAGGTATATGTTTTAACAAAATTAGAGCCATATGACAAAAATGTTATATAGGTAAGGAAGATCTTCCTACAATCAAGTTTACTGAAGAAAAATACAAATATAAAGTCATTGACTAAATTAGGTACAAAAAATCGTATTGTTTTATGTTTAAGATAAAGTATGGGTATTCCTGAACTTGCATGTCAGCGAACACCCTTCGCCATCTTGTTTCTTATTTGAACAGACAATTACAGGAGATTTCAGCCATAAAGGTGTTTTAATGTAAGTGCAGTAATAGGTTTAAGTGTTTTAAGTTCTACAGCAAGTTTATAACCGATATTACATTTAATTTCTCAATTTATTTGATAAACATTATCAGGCATTTGGAGTTCAAACTTTTTATATGCACAATAATGAATAAAGTACTTCAGTTTACTATGTTATTTAATATTTACCTTGCATATTAACAAGTAAACTTTTAGTTTTTCAAATCTAAGAGATATCATTACACCTGCTCCGATACAGAGGTGCCTACTCCCTATGTTACCTCACAGTAGCCTTCCATATCTCTCCCTCCTGAATGTGACACGTAGCTTGCCCATACCTGTTCTAGATCAAGTCGCGCGCAAATGTCGGAGTAATGCAATCTTCGTTTATATCAGATAAGAATAATGATTATCCAATGATAACACTTCCTCTCTTAACTTATTTCTTGGAAATTCCAGAGTCTGATAACCACTGATAAGCTTGAGTAACTTAATGAGAAAGTCCTGTTCTAAAGCCGTTCCCTAACAACTATCTCCCTTAGAACTTTAAGTAAATTTCGTTAAATGGAAATGAAAGGAACCAATTCCTTGATATCAGAGAATGTGTATTAAGGTATTTAAGCTTAATATATTTTACTAAAAAGCCAAACTGTTCACATGATTTGTTATTAAAACTACAAAAAGAACAATGCTTTATGCTTTTCAGAATAGAATAAGGGAATGTAAGTATTACTACAGAAATTAATAGATAATCTAAACGTGACATCAAAGTGTAACGCTACTATAAGTTTAATGTTTCAGAAATGCATAGCTACTTGGAAGAAGGTAAGAATATTTTATACTTTGTGATTCCATAAAAAATGTAATACAATTGAGAGCTGTTGTCAATCATAGTTTTGTTGTGTGTATAACTTCTGCAGTTACTGGGGTGTTTTTACATGTTTTAATTTGAAGAAGGTTTTATTTCTTTTATCAACTGTCAACAAAACTAATAGGCCCAATTTTAACTTCTGTGGAAATCTATATATGAATTCGAATAAAGATCACTTCTATTTCTGGACAGACACTTAAGAGTTCTAAAAAATAAATTTCGGGGAAGTTCAGTTGATTTCGCTTGATAGGATTTTGTTCCACGTCTAAAAACAGAACTTCGGTTAATGAAGTACTTTTCTGAGTCCAATGACAATTGTGATACGTCCGCTTGAACTTGCGATTTTATTGCACATGAAAGAAACGTTTAAATTTTTAAGAAATTGTTTATTTATGATATGAATAAAAAGTAATATGGTATATAAAAGATTTATTTCTATTTATCGTAATAGGGCTATGTTGTGGTAATTGTCTATGCTGTGTTTTATATCATTATAATCTCACATCTGTATTGCCATACATTTTTCTTTCTATAAAGGCTTTATTTTTGTATAATAAACAGGAAAACCTGCAAGATATTTCCGTTGCATGTGGTACGTAAATAAGACACTGCAATGATATTCTGGTTTCAGTTATCTTTGCGACGTACTTCGTAAGATACCTCGTATCTTAGAGCCGTGTAATTGTGGCTATAATAATGCTAGATGTGTTATATAGAATGACTGTGGGATATGCATTTGAGCATATGCTCATAGCGAGTACGTTATTGCCTAACTACCTAGTTATTTAAAACACACGCTAAAACACACTTAAAGTTATGGACATGCCGTGGAACCCTCTTTATGAAAACAACAAACAAAAATCTAGACCTGAAACCAGCCAAGCACGAGATCAAACTGCTACAATTATGGCATTTCCTTTCAAAGTGACAGTGATTTCCTTATCATTAATAAATGCCGGTTGCTTTTCCCTTAATTGCTCATTTCTATTAAACCTTTTCAGTAATTAATTTATCGTTATCAAAACATATTTATTAAACCCAAATGAGATTTACCACAGCATATTGTCTTCATTATACTAAAATATCAGTTGGCTATCTTTAACAGTTTATATCAGAAAACATTCACAGAAAAATATGGTTAAAGTAAAAGCTGTGGAATCAAAGTTGTTATATTTCCAATGAAAGTTACCATTTTATTTGGGCTTAAGGAAGCTACCATATTTTACAGTGTTACCAATTTGAAGGGCGAAAATTCCTCTAAAACATAACATTTACTTCTGTTCCGCAAAATTCAGAGCATCAAGTGGTTGGTGCAGTATCTGCTTTGAAAATATATTTAAAACAAAATATTGTGCACAAAAGTATAACATATTCATTATGAAAATAAAGAATAACTACCTAAAATACTAAAATAGCCATGTTTCGACAATTTCCGACAATCTCCCCTTAAAGACGATTATAGCTCCTTAGTTATGTCAAGGTTTTGCAGCGACTTAACATTTTTGTCGGCTGCATTTCTATTTGGACTTATAATAATCGCCCTATTTGTCGAAGACGGTTGTAAATTGTAATCATATTTTAAAAGGATATTTGAATTATTTCCATATTTCAAGCGGTCAGCGTGAACGAGCAATAAATAACCCTAGTGCGACATCCCTAAGAGGGGCAAGGCCTACCAACCCGACTGCCGGCCTCACGCCCACTGACGCACGGAAGAGGTGGACGATCATCCAACCGATACGGGGAGGAGAAGTGGTCAGCATCTCGGTATCCCCCAGCCAGAACGTTGGTTTTCGTAACCAGGCCGCTAACCTATCGTAAGCTCCTCACTTTCCTCACGATGCTGAGTGGGCACCGGTCCTATACCCCGGACTTAAAATCCGCACCACATAGGTGGGGCTGAACCCGGACCGCTTTCCGTGGCCAAGGACCAAGGCATGCTGGCTTAGCCCGCTCCGCCACGATGCAGGACTGAGCAATAAATACACAGACTAATTTGAATGTTTAATAATCGCAACAACTTCCAAATTTGAACCACACACTCCAGTGTGAAAATAATTGAGGGGCTCAAGCCATATTCTGAAGCTTCTACATGAGGTCGGTTTGAACAATTTATGTACTTCCAAACAGCAATCACATATATTCTCCTGTTTAGCTCTTCAATAGAAAAACCTATTTTCCTCAAAATGTTCAAATATGTTCTTAGTAAAATGTCAAGATTCGTGCGTTTTTATATTTAGAAGTAAAACTTTTATAATGACCTTAATAAAAAGGTTCAAGGTACAATTAATGCTGAATCTCAAATTTTGTTGTTACTAAATATGGCTTCACACTGTCTTGTTTCGGCATTTTCGGCTAATTTATATAAGTTAGGCATTGTGTAGTTATATATAGTTCAATTATATAAATACTAGAAATGTTATTTCACATTTTAGCCATGTTTTAGCACTACATTGGAAAGCATAGTCAGCAGTTCAATTCAACGGCCAGGA
Organism: Mantis religiosa; assembly: GCA_030765055.1. Classification (NCBI taxonomy): domain Eukaryota; kingdom Metazoa; phylum Arthropoda; class Insecta; order Mantodea; family Mantidae; genus Mantis; species Mantis religiosa. The sequence continues at coordinate 76,208,354 of CM060951.1, forward strand.
TTTGAACCACGAATCTTTCAGTCCCCGTTCGGTTTAACCACTGTGCTTCCATAGCAACATCCAACATGACATTAAATTCTCCAACTGACTCTCAAGCTTTCCAAGGATATCTCAAAAATTCATGTGAGATGTGCCTGTGATCTCTTAATGGCGACTTACAACGTGTGAGTGCTGTAAGTCCCAGGTTGTATTGTTTAACCAATATTAGATCAATCAATGAGCATACATTGTTCTTCCACGCTTCAGCCGTGTAGCAGCTTTATCTCAATAAACCAAACTACCTTTTCAACGTAGGTGTGGTTTGTCGAGATAACTTGAGAGTCAGCTGGAGAATTAAGTAGACGGAAACCGAAAGTTTTGTTGTTGAAATCCAAATATGGCATTGAATTTTCCAGTCTGATTCTTCCTTTCTGAGTGAAGCTCACTTTCGGAGAAATTTGTCACGGTAGCTCAATTGCAAAATATGGCCATAATCAGAAACTTCTTTGAACAAGTTATGGATAGTATATTTGTTCATATATTTGTGAAGGCTTAAGTCATCTATAAACTGGTAAAATATCTTTTATCGCTTTATAGCTTACACTTTGATCTACTTTTTAGTTCAAAGGTTTCCGTTTACTTAAAATTTAAATTGAGTAGAATAGAGTGGATAATTTGTGGAGGAAGATTTTGAAACATAAACATATAGAAGGCTTATTGTACCTACTTTTCAAGGGAAAGGAGTGATGTGAAAGATGCGGGAGGCAGGCTCGGACGTAGTGGGATGCTTAAAGTCTTCAAGTGTGAGAAGTAGTCAATCAACCACGGAAGCCACCTTCTCTAAGGAAATGCATGACGAGTGAATGTATCACACGGATGCTAAAGCTAATTCCAACACACACTCTTTGCTATCCCGTTCACTCATATATTCTTCTTGATAAGAAAGTGTGACAAAAATTAAATGAATAGGACATTGGAGAAAGGATAATTGAATTATTGAAACTCCTTAGCATACACTTAACGATCTAAGAAAACGAAGTGAGAAAATAAGGGTCAGAATGGTACAAAGGAAATCGAACACTGTACCTCCCGGATGGAAACCTCATAGGTGTGGCCATATCACTCTCAGATTCAAAATATGTGAAAAAGAAGTGGATAAAGTTTGATTCTCCTTTAAGAATTTTGAGCGAGTACCACAGCAACACCATAGCATAAGTAGCTTTATCGAACACAAATGTATACGCTGAACCTTATTGTTGCAGAATATTGTAATATCAAACTTGCACAAATTATTCACCAAACTACTGACAAGACGACTTACAAGAGCACTAGACGAAAACCAACCGGTAAAACAAGCTGGGTTCCGTTCCGGTTAGTACAATGGATCACATCCAGACACTAAACCAGCTCATACAGAAAGTTCAAGAATTCAGTGTTAAAATGAAGCATTTGATTCTATGGAGCATGAATATATTCTGCAAGCACCACTACACCAGAGAATAGTCAAAGTACATCGGGATACTTGATAATTTGTAAAAGGACAGCACAGCAACGGTAAAAACAGAGACCGAAGGAAAGGGCTTCGCACTGGAGAAAGGAGTGAAACAGGGAGACCCGATATCCCCGAAAATATTCGGTAGTCTTCAGTAGTCTTGAGCACCAGTTCAGGAAATTAAAATGGGCGAGCAGATGTGGCATAAACATAGATGACATCCGATTAACACATCTAAGGTTTGCTGATGACATTTTGGGTGGCATTTTGTAAGTGGCAACTCCTTCAGAAGCACTGCAATCAAAGTTTGTGGAGCTGGACAGAGTTAGCGCAGGAGCGGGATTAAATATGAAATAAAAAAGCTAAATCAATAACAAACGCCATGGAGGAGCAAATCAGAAACAAAAAAGTGTACTTGAAGTATGTCAGAGAATATAACTACTTGGTCAAACAATATTTTCAAACTTATCCACAATAGATATAAAAAGACTCATCAACCAGGCATGAAAGAAGTATTAGAGTCTCAAGTTCATCCTGGAAGATAGGTTCCAAAAACAAAGTATAAATAAAGAAGTCATCGAAATCTGTGTGCTACAGTGTTATTATATGGATCCCCAACTTGAACCCTAACAAAAACAGAGAGCAAAAAAGGACATAGAAAATCAGAGTAGCATGCTGCAAAACTGTCAGCGCAAAATGGAGCGAAATATATTATACGTGACAAGGTAGAATAGGACGACAAACGAGGAAGTCAGGAGAAAGACAGGAGTGATCGACGTGGCTTCACGGGCGTAGCAGCTGAAATGGAGATGGGAAGGGCACAATCACCTCCGATGGACGCAAGGAATGACAGTGTGGGACCTCAGAATCGGACGTCAGACACAGGGAGACCATGGATGAGATGGGTAGTTAGCTTCAAAAAGAGAGCAGGGACATAGTGGTCAACACAGAGCTACATGGAGGACACTGGAGGTAGTTACCCTGCTGCTATAAACTAAAAGTGTGTGTGTGTGTGTGTGTGTGTGTGTGTGTGTGTGTGTGTGTGTGTGTGTGTGTGCGTGTGTGTCATAAATAAAACTGTACAACATTAAGGTATTTGTTAAGTGTATGAAGTGATCAATGATAGTGCTATGAACACGAAAGTGCGCTGTTGCTGGAGCGCAGTAAATGCACAAGGCTCTTAGAAGTTCCAAATTGCTACTCCCTGCTCAGAAGGAGGCCCTTACCCTCAAGGGATTTACAGGCTTTTCATTTATTCATTCATTTAATATACGATTACTAAACAATATAGTTAAAATGAAAGTTGTAACATTTAGTAATATTACCTCCACGAGAGCAAATTTTATAAACAAATACGATCAGATATTTTATACATCACGTTACATATAATAAATCTCAAATATTTGTTAAGTTTAAGGCATACAGTAATAACTACTGTACGTTAAATTAGTGAATAATATTGTAAATTGCATCGCAATTTCTGCTGTTTAAAATCAAAATTGGATAGTAATATAATGCGTTTCAAAATATAACTGAAATTATACACCAGTCTACGCAACGGGTTATTTATCTATGATCCATCGAGGTTGATAGTGCACGGACTCGTGAATGGAAGGTCTATGGTTCAAATTCCACCAGGTTTTCTTTCAGCCCTCTTAACTGGCAAATGCCAAAAAGGCACTTCAAACTTTTCCTTCCCGAATTTCGTTTTCCAAGTGTGTTATCGTATGTAGTGTGAATGAGCATTAATCACTAGCAAAATGTACCAATATGAGGGATGAAAGGACTTGAAGTCCATAGCTTAATATACAATAATAATTATTGTTATTAGCTTTGATAATAATATCTGTAAACTAAAGGATAAACGTAGACAACATCTACAAGGCATTACATTAATGGGGATTTAGTACAATGTTATCATTCTAGAGCAAGACTGATCGATAAACTCCACTGAAATATATGAAAATGTTATGCCTGAAAGATAAACAAACAGAAGCGATTTATATTGTACTTTTTGTCGCAGACTTCATGTAAAAGCCTCGGTAAAGCGTGTGAGTGTAGTTCCATCACAGCATCCATTACATCATCCAAAACAAAAGACTAGGATATTTCCGCAGTATTCCCAAAGCGGCAGCACATTTCAAAGACGCCACTGTTGTTTTCTATCTCGCTGGGTTAACAGAGCTGAATGTGGAATGTGTTGTGCTTAGGAAGTAGAGCAAGCAAGAATCTAACATTCCGTAATTGTAGCTAATGTACACATGCATTGGTTTCTCTCCTTGTTAATTAGCCTTTAACGCAAAATTTTCTGATTTCTGAAAAATTGTATTAAACGCTGTATGATCGAACATCACATCTAACGTAATTATAAAAGAAAGTTCATGTATTTTATCTGAATCTGGACAAGAGGTTGATTAGCGTCGAGCAATTACATCTACTGCAGCGTTTACTTCTCTACAGGAGGAATACAACTGCAAGTATTTGGATCGTGTAATAGACAACAATATAGGAGTTCTTTCTTCATTGGCAGAAAAATAATTTTAGTGAATAAGAGTATTGTATTTTCAGGTTGAATGATAGCTCGGGGTACGCATATCACTCTCAGGCTATACGTGTTTATTTTCCCACACAGCGCGGGAATGGCTTGTTGTGAGGGGAAGGCAGAGCCTGTAGTCTTCGCGATAACGAATAAAGAATCAATCATGGTTGCTATGCACCCCAATTATTTCTTATTTATTTATTATTATACAAGTTACATTTTTGTAGAGAAATAAATGATGAAGTTAAAAACGTTAATTTGAGGCTTCATATTTATTCTTGCGTTTACAGAATATCATTGCTTATTTCAGTGTCTAACTGAGTTCGAATGATACCTAGATACCCAGACTACCTGAATTACAAGTCAGAAGTTAAAATGTAAACACTTGAAGGCAAACCAAGCGACCTGTACTGCCAGTGTTGTTTATTTCTTGGCTAAGTTATAACCGTACAGAAAGCACGTACTGAATTATGTAAAGTGTCTGTGAGAAAATTATTTGATGAAAAGAAAAGATTACTGACACACTGGTGTAGATACATATAAAAGCGCCAATTACCGAGCGGGATGGCTCAGGCGTTTTCGTCTTTGGCCCACGTTCGGGAGGCCCGGGTTCGATTCTAGTGACCAACCTATCTCAACCATTGGTTATTCGGGGGCTTTCTAAGGTCGCTTTGCGAATGCTGGGTAGGTTAATTACATACTCCAAATTTCCTGCCCCTCCATTTCATTTTCATTATCATTTCACATTACCTCCAAATGGTGGTCTCTTTCAATGTAGAAGTGTCGGCTGGAGTCTCGGCGGTGCACGACAGGATGATATGCTCTGAGGAAAACTACTTCCTCCTCCGGTAGTTCGGTTGCCGGTCTTCAAACCTGCTGTTGGGACCATTTCGGTCCCGGCTGCCTGGACCGTTCCCGTTCCGCAGTAGGGGGGCATCTCCGTTGTCCTTGCCTGGCCTGCCGGGGTAGGTATCTAAGTAAAAATTGTAGGGATCCTACCCTATGCACTATCGTAGCTCCTTGGAACGGCCGCCCTCTGTCCCCTCTCGCCGAATCCCCTCCGTAGAGAATGCTAATCTTAATCCATGGTGCCAATTATCAAATTATGCACATTTATTCCGCTAACAGTGTGGCATTGGTGATTGGGATTTTATTACGGAGGGTATTTGGTACGTAGGTCACCACGCTGGGCCCATTGTTCCTATGCCCCCAAGTGGGAAGGATGAGGCGAAGGAGGCAGAGGGCGGCCGACCCAAGGAGCCACGACAGTACACAGGGCAGGGTGCCTACAGTTTACTTGGATAGAGACTTCCCCCGATAGGCCAGGACAACGAACTCGCTCCCCTACAGCGGGACGACAACCAGACCAGTAGCCGAGCCTTAAAGGTCCCAGGCAGGCGATCCGAGCTTAAAGGTCCCTGGCTGGCTGTCGCGAAATAGCCCCAGCACAGGAGCGGAGACCGGCAAACGACCTACCGGAGGAAGTAGTTTTCCTCAGAGTATATCATCCTGTCATGCACCGCCGAGACACCCGCCGACACTTCTACCGTGAAATAGACCACCAGATGAGAGATGATGTGAAATGATAATTGAGATGAAATGGAGGGACATGAAATTCGGGGGATGTAATTAACCTACCCAGCATTCGCAAAGTGACCTCAGATATCCCCGAAAAAAGACATGGTTCAGATAGGTTGGCCCCTAGAATAGAACCTGGGCCTCTCGAGTACGGGCCTCAGGCGAAACCGCCTGAGCTATCCCCCTCGGTCTAACAGTATGAATTGAATGTAATGTCCGTTACGTATTGGGTCGAGCCAAGCACACATTTGACAAGCAAGTATATGTTGTAGCAAGCCAGTGTGTCTTTTAACCTTAATCAACCGCCTTTCCGCTACTCACCTACCAACCCTAAGTCAAACTGCTCAAACTGCACTCTTTTAGCGAACTCAGTGAACTCTTTCTTGTCTCCTTCCTTGTCTCTACTTTATGCAGTGGGAGACGAAACAAGCTAGAGTTTATTTTTCTTACAAATGAGAGGACATGCCGCTTAAAGCAGAATGAAACAAACAGACAATCTACACCGTTAGCAAATTGTGGCAGAATGTACAGTCACTCTACAAACAGCCCTTTTTGCACACTGAAGACTTTTAGCATATAGTGTACTTCATACTTTTTCACTAAAGCTACAATTGTTCTCAGGGGTCACTAATCACCAATTTGCCTTCTTCTCAAGGATATATTTCACCATTTTTTTATATTTGTTAATTTATACTCTGAGTAGTACAAAGGTTAAGAGCGTTTGTTCTTTAGTCTAGATGGCAAATATTTGAGTAAATTATAAATATCCAAAATTAAACAAGTTAATGGCTACTAAATTGTATTTTAGATAATTTGTTGACATCCTGAAATCCATAGAAGCTTGTTAGAAGACTCAGGGGTCACTAATCACCAATTTGCCTTCTTCTCAAGGATATATTTCACCATTTTTTTATATTTGTTAATTTATACTCCGAGTAGTACAAAGGTTAAGAACGTTTGTTCTTTAGTCTAGATGGCAAATATTTGAGTAAATTATAAATATCCAAAATTAAACAAGTTAATGGCTACTAAATTGTATTTTAGATAATTTGTTGACATCCTGAAATCCATAGAAGCTTGTTAGAAGAAATCGTATATTCTGAGATTCACAATTTTAAAACGTATACTCTTTCTATGTAATTCGAGAAACAACTAAAAGTCAACGCCACCTCTTTAATGATAATATATCCAACAATTTAAACCATTAATAATAATCCTTGGTTAGGACTTTACCATAGAAATCTCATTTTAAATACATTGTGTGCCTTAGGCAGTAAGTTTTCCATTTTGTAGAACATATGCCAAAAAGTTCCGATTAAAGACCATTTTCTCGGAAATTTTAAGATATAAATTTTATTTGACATGTAAATATTTTGTTCCTCCTATTTTAATGGAAATCGTTAGTTATTGTTGAGAAAATAAAATATTTATAACATCATTCCAAGTATAGAGAGTTGGAGATGGAATTTTTTCGAAAATCTTCGTACCACATATTTGGGAGATACCAGGAACTTAAATACAGGACTGATATTTATACAACTTTTCGTTTCTGAGTTACGCTGTAAGGAGACACACACACACACACACACAAACACACACACACACACACACACACACACACACACACACACACATGTCAATACTTTTTTGCTTCACGGAGCCTCTAAACATGTATTTCTGATGGAAAGATAGAGCCAGACTGAAAAATGCAATGCCATGGCCGGGTTTTGAACCACGGATCTTCTAGTTTCCATCCAGCCACTCTAACCATTGAGCTACTATAGCCAACGTGCCGATATGACATTAAATTCTCCAACTGACTCGTATTTTTCCCGGTAAACCACTTTGGAGTTCTCATAAACACATGAGACAACTACCTTAATGGCGACTTACAACGTGTAAGTACTTTAAGGCCCGGGCTTTTTACAGTTGACCACTATTAGGTCAATTAATGGAAATTAATTGCTCTTTCACACAACAGTCAGTTGGAGAATTTAATGTCATATCGGCACGTTGGACATAGTAGCTCAATGGTTAGAGCGGCTGGACGGAAACCAGAAGATCCGTGGTTCAAATCCCGGCTATGGCATTGAATTTTTTAGTCTGGCTCTATCTTACCATACTTTAGCCTATATACGGACAGTGTGAAAGAACAATTAATTTCCATGTATTTCTGAGATATGTTTATTATCTAACACTTGGATGGAGTGTAATACCTTCTCTACCCACAAGTATGTGGTAGAGCAACGAATTATAAAAAGACAGGTTTGTCAAAGATCAAATGTCGTATTGCGCTATGCATAATGTAGCCCTAAAAATATTATCAATGCACTTTCGGAACACAGTTTCGATAAGCACTAAACTTGTGCTTATCGGTCAACCGTAACTGAAAGGAATCACTTCATGCTGTGTTATCCACCCAACTATCTGGCAATGAAATCATTGATTATTGCATAAGCGATAAGAAATTCCTTAGACGTTGAATTAGTTCCTTTTCAAGCACATTTGCGTCTGCAGAACTCCAGCAGCTATTAACCTTCGCGACTAAGTCCGTCCGTAAGCAATAAAAATTCACGAGTATACAATATTGTAACATTGACATATAACAGGGTAAATATAACAAAAAGTTGTGACGGATACATTTTGCATACTTATAAATAAATATGCAATCTGCTCGAATAGCACAGAACGTTTAGCATTGCAGCTCTGATAATACTCTTAGCTCATAATGATATCATGAAAATAAGTGACATAATTGCTAATGCGGTATTTGTATTTTGGTTAATATCAATACTGTCGCGGCGAGGGGCATAAAAGTTTCGGCGCAAATAGATAACAGACGGATAGTGTTTCACGGAGATAAAGAGCTTGCATAGGCAGATAAACATAGCGCCCGAGATAAAAGACTCACCGACACAGATAAGTGAGGTAAATGGACATTCTAGTGATATCTTGATTGTTGTATAGAACATTCGATTTCTTGTTTATTCCGGAAATATCTAGAATTATCAATGAGGTATTTAAGGGAGCGACAACTCGCCAAGAGTCAGTCGTAAGCAGTAAACAGCTGAGCTGCTGTAAACAGATGTAATCAGAACGCTGTTTGTTATCGTCATAGACCTTAGTAGACTGAGTGTATATGACGTAATGTTGTTACATGACAACTGAACAGTGTATTTCTAAGGAAATAAAAAACATTTGGAATATCTGCAACTCGGACTTTTAATTCTACGAACTCACAAAGTCACAATATGTTCAAACTGCCTCTTCCCAACTTAATGGAAGTGTATTTTATCTTTTTCTACAAAGAAGGTGGTTTTAGTGAACATACATTTCATACATTTCATCCTAAGTACAGTTTGTTTAAGAAGTTTCCAAATTAGATGGAGCGTGGTCAGATTATTCTGCAGTATTATACTACCAATGATCCAATCCCCCAAAATATAGGTCCAACTCTTAACGCTCTACTGCTCCCGAAGCACAGGTTTACGCATCCACTGGGACTGCGTACGCTCCATTAGTGCGTGTTAATTTCGATTGTCAGCGCCATTGTTGCAGAATGTATCGCTTATCGGTCTGCAGGAATGAATACCAGAAATTCAGGTCCCCATCTTCACTCTGCAAATGCTCTTCTAAAGAATAACTATAGTTAATTCCCTAAATCTACCATAGACTGTATTCAAATATGTTTCTCCTTTATATCCTAAAACCCGCATTCGCCAAATGTACCTTATTGTAATGTAGGTATCACAATACCTAACAAAAAGATAGAAGAAAGGAAAGACACTCCAAGTATTTGGATTGTGATACTGGTGACATAATTACAAGAATACAATGCAGAAAATCTCTGCTTCAAAATATGGTAAATTTTTGTAGTGGTATCTGTTATCTATGGCTCAGAATGCTAGACAATCACAAAAATCAAAACGTAAAGCATCAGAAATAAGGTTCTTGGAAGTGAATCTGTAAAATAAAAGTCAAAAAGTTAACATGTTCAAAAAATAACAAAATAAAAGAATATCAAGAAATCTCCTGCTGATGTGGGATTGCCACTTTCCCAAGAATACCCTAGAATACAATACAAATCTAAAGAAAGCAGATAAGAATAAAGGCGCGTTAAGAAATGGATGGACCAGTTTTTTCAACATGTCAAAAAGCCCTGTTTCCATGTTATTATTATTATTATTATTATTATTATTATTATTATTATTATTATTATTATTATTATTATTATTATTATTATTATTATTATTATTATTATTATTATTATTATTATTATTATTATTATTATTATTATTATTATTATTATTATTATTATTATTATTATTATTATTATTATTATTATTATTATTATTATTATTATTATTATTATTATTATTATTATTATTATTATTATTATTATTATTATTATTATTATTATTATTATTATTATTATTATTATTATTATTATTATTATTATTATTATTATTATTATTATTATTATTATTATTATTATTATTATTATTATTATTATTATTATTATTATTATTATTATTATTATTATTATTATTATTATTATTATTATTATTATTATTATTATTATTATTATTATTATTATTATTATTATTATTATTATTATTATTATTATTATTATTATTATTATTATTATTATTATTATTATTATTATTATTATTATTATTATTATTATTATTATTATTATTATTATTATTATTATTATTATTATTATTATTATTATCATCATCATTATCATCATCATCATCATCATCATTATTATAAGTAATATCATTTTACCTATGTTGAAACCAATTGAAGTATATTTCTTAGTTGATTTTTCGTTCTTTCTAACCTATTTATTTTTATAACACTGTGTTATTTTTATAACACTTACGAAAAAAGCTTTAACCAGAAACTAAAACTTTAAGGAGAAAAGATCTTATGCCGATTGTTTCTTGCTCTAAAACCAATAACTTATTTTATTTATTGATCGCATCAAAACTTCTGATATCTTAACTGTATAAATATAAAGAAATATAACTATAGCCAATTATAAGAGAAAATTTGTCCTGGATTAACCATCTGCATTAAGATATTACCAGCAATATGAAATTTATTAATCAGAATGGCGTGTTAAACTTGCTAAATCCCTACAATTGTGCTGCTTCTGTAAATTTAATATGTCACTACGATAACTTCAGGTTTCTCCAGAATATTCACTACTCAGAATGTGGGAAGTCGGTAAATGTGCTAATGTAAGTACTTGTTTCTTGAGCTTGCTTAAGATTAACGCGTTCAAAGCTGCATACTACAGCAGTTTATTGTCAGATTTCAGCGGTGAGAGATGTCTTTTTCGAGTGACGGCGAATTACATCTTCTGCCAGACAATACTGATTCAGAAGAGAAAAGGGAATACGCTTACACGAAATGAACTTCTGAAACCGACAGAAGTGTGGGAAGTAGCATTTATTCCTAAGGCTTTACTCAATCCTCTTGTTTAAAAGCCGGTAGAGCGCACGTGAATTTCAAAGTATTAAACCATATTGTATAAGGCGCACACCAAACGATAAGCAAATTGGAACAAATTATTTTGTCAAGAATTATTTAAATATACAAATAGAAGTTCATCAATATGTAGCAAAATTTAAAAACGTCATTATAATGCCTGGAGCACATATTTTCTTTTTGGTTTTAAAACGCAAAGTTCTGCCCGTGTCACTTATAATCTACTGCACTTAACATTATATCAAAATATTTACAAAATATAGGTATACTAAAAGTGACTTAAGGCGTGCTAAAGAAGGAAAATAATCTTTAAAACTTTGTCGTTATCTAGAACGTGCTAGCAGCAAGTTCTGATCAATTTATACAAGCCCTTTTTGTGTCCCGGACGTATGAAAATAAGGCAATAGGTATTTACTTTCGTTGTCACCCTTATCAGCACTGAGCCAGCGTTCTACTTGTACGTACCCTTAGTAAGCAGGCTTACAGACACGATCACCGCAATGTATTGTTACGTAAAATAAGACATCGAGGGTTGAAACCCGTTATGAACAGAGCTTTATAATCTTGTTTTTCAATATTTCACACACTTTTGCGGTGACAAAACGTATTCTATGAAAAGTAAATTTATTGTTTATCAAGTGGTCTTGAAATTACCGATAAATTTGTGAGCGACGAAGTCGCCAGGGAATTTACTAGAGAACTTAAAGACCATGAGTTTCATTTGTAGAGACTATTTCACGAATAAAACAAATTGTTAAAAGCAATACAAAAGGTTATGCGATTCCCTAAATTACATAGGCCAACATTAGCACGTGAGTGTAACTTAACCTCACAAGTCACGGCATACAAGATTAATAGTTATTACAGGCCGTGTACAAGTTAACACTGGTGAAACCAACTTTGGTCTTAAGGCCATTAGGTGGCGTTGCTTGATTATTAGAAAATAATAAAGTAACATAACATCTATTTTAAAACAGCAAACTTAATTTATTTTAACCTTAGCTGTCACATTCCACATTGTTTTAACAGTATATTCTTTATAACTTTCACCATTTACCTTTCTCGTAGTTACCGTAAAGCCTGTTAAAATATTTGCAATTATTTGTGTTGGTGTATCCATGTGTAGCAGGTAACATTTAGCAGCACAAAGTTATTCAAGCTGTTTCCAAACATATTTCTTATTCATTTCGGAATCCTTTGGTTTTGCTTGCTGAATTAAAAGATTTATTTCGTTTCTTGTCGTCTGGCCAAATCTTTCAGCTATCATGTTACTGTTTGAATCTCGAACTTGTCTTCACTGCCAATGTAATCTTTATACCCAACAATAAATGAACATGTGATAACTGCTGAGCGATAATTATACATGGTGTACAGTTATAGATTTAGAGATCAGCAATTGGTCGGTATTTGACTCACGCTAGTTTAATCCTGCTGTAAACAACAAGAAGGAGCTGACTCAACTCACCACATGCTAATCTCTGTTTCATATAACCTTGCCCCGCTGACATGTGTCACTCTGCGTGCAACTACCTTCCCCCTCATCCTAATTGGCTAATGCTTTCGTGCCATAGGCCATAGGCGGTGCCTTCCCGTCACATTTAAAACTATAGTAAACGTCATAATAATTGCTAGGAATATAGATAAAATCATAAAAATAAGAATATGAAGGCATGCAAAAATAATGAAATTTATAATGAAACTGAGCAAGTTAAAACTGAATGAATGAGCAATGAAACTGAAAAAAGTTTATAATGAAAGGCCTTCGGTTTTTTCCTCTGGGATTTTATAAAACCAGCACACATGCCTTGTAAAAATGCTTGTCTTTCAGTCTTAAAAGTCTTGTCACGCCATACTTGTCGTGTTTCCTCCATTTATCCAAGTCTCGTCAAGTTGGTTTGTTTTGCGATTTGTATCCCGGTACAGTCTGATTGTCCTTGAATAAAGTCTTCGCCACACAGCAAAATCGCCTCTGGAGTGGTAAGTTTTCCTGTTGTGTCAGTTTCATGTCGCGATGTTCCTACGCATCTAACACACCTGTAAGTTCAGATCACAGCTGTTCGACTTCTCTCACTAACAAAGACGGATTCTTCTCTGTGAGTCCATTAAACACATGCAACACAATTCTTCTTTCGCCACTTTGTAAAGGTTTTCCCTTGCGATGCTTCAGCCAAAAATTGGCGTAGACTCGGCCATTATACATATAATAGGTACACGCGCAGTAAACGATCAATAAAATAATTTAGCTCTCGCACTCGGCACCGCACACATTCGAATGGCGATGTACGACTAATCCAGTTCAGAACAAGGCCAGTGATAAAATTCATATAAACAAATATGTCATCGCTACCGCTAAATCACGTGCTACCGTGCCATGTGCTTGACAGCTTCGATTAAGAATTAACTTGCATTTCGGATAAATCAACTCTGTTGCGTAATATTTTTCATTCAAATAGTTAAGAAAATATAAATATGACAATTCTCTTCTAACATATAAAGATATATCACCATGTTAAATAACGAACAAATTTTTACCGCACAACAGTGTATACTACAATAGCAGCCAATGAGAAATAAGGTCACGTGACCGGTAAGAGATATGGGGCAAGCTTATGTGAAACAAGGATTAGACGCTACATGCATGCAAGTTTTGCAACACTAGCAGTATATATTTTGCAGTGCTAACTTCTAGACAATAAATAAATAAATAGAGTTAGGTTACACATAGCTTATTAATGTATGAGTTGGTTCATTTTTGAAAAAATAATCATGAACTGTACTGCGTATAGCACTTTTCGTAAATTCGTCGTATTTCTCCATGCGCTGTTTGCATTTACGCGATTTTCCCGGTGTTCTTAGAGTTCTGGATTCTTGCTGTTCCATTCTAACACTATGTACACCACTGATGGAAAATCCAAGGAGATCACCATTTCTTTTTCAATGTTTTTTTTTATTCCGTGTTTCTTTAAACACCGCAAAACAATGAGCGATCAATCGCCTCTCGCCACTTTTTAAAGGTTTGCCTCGACTGTGTTTCATTTCGACTGAAGCACTGGCCTGCTCCATGATGAAAATCTAACTGATTTTAAATTGCATATAATCCTTGCTTCACATAAGGTTGCCCCGTATCTCTAAACGGTCACGTGACCTTATCACCTCTCATTGGCTGCTATTGTAGTATAAACTGTTGTGCGGTGAAAATTAGTTCATTATTTAACATGGTGATATATCTTTATATATTGGAAGAGAATTGTCAAATTTTTATTTTCGTAACTGTTTGAATTGCATATATTACGCAACAGAGTTGATTTGTCTAAAATGCATGTTAATTCTTAAACGAAGTAAAGAGGTTCATTTGCTAAGAAGCCCGCTTTTCACATGGCACGATTGCACGTGATTTAGCGGTAGTGATGCCATATTTGTTTATATGACTTTTGTCACTGACCTTGTTTTGAACTGGATTAGTCATACATCGCCATTCGAAGGTGTGTTGTGCCGAGTGCGAGAGCTAAATTATTTTATTGATCGTTTATTGCGCGTGTACTTATATGTATAATGGCAGAGTCTACCGCCAGTTTTTCGCTGAAGCATCGCAAAGGTATACCTTTACAAAGCAACGAAAAAGGAATTGTGGTGCATGTCTTCAATGCACTCACAGAGAAGAATCCGTCTTTGTTAGTGAGAGAAGTCGAACAGCTGTGCTCTAAACTTGCAGGTGTGTTAGATGCGTAGGAACATCGTGACATGAAATTGAGACAACAGAAAAACTTAACACTCCAGGGGCGATATTGCTGTGTGGCAAAGACGTTATTTAAGGACAATCAGATTGTACCGGGATACAAATCGCAAAATATACTACCTTGACGAGACTTGGGTGAATAAAGAACACACGACTAGTATGGCGTGACACGTCATTTAAGACTGAAAGACTAGTATTTTTGCAAGGTATGTGTGCTGGTTTTAAAAAATTCCAGTGGAAAAGGCCAAAGGCCTTTCATTATAAACTTGTTTCAGTTGCATTGCTCATTCATTCAGTTTAAACTTGCTCAGTCTCATTATAAACTTGTATTTTTGCATGCCTTCATATCCTTATTTGTATGATTTTATCTATCTTCCTGGCAAGTATTATGACGTTTACTGCAGGTTTAAATGTGACGGGAAGGCACCGCCTATGGTCTATGGCGCGATAGCATTAGCCAATTAGGTTGAGGGGGAAGGTAGTTGCACGCGGAGTGATACATTTCAGCGGGGCAAGCTCATATGAAACAGAGATTAACTACATAAGTGTTCCTGGGCTTGTGAGGTACGCGAGAGTAAATAGTGTTAAATATCAGAAGAACTGCACACTATAAACAATATCTTAATAAGCATTCAACTCGATACAGGCCTCGTTGCGAAACAGCTGCCTGGTATAGGAATGCGAAGTTATTATATGCTAGCAGTGTCATTTAGTAATTGTTAAATAAAATGCAGCTTAATTTAACATAATGTCACGCGAGCATCGGAACACCCTATAGAGTGGGCGACAGGAGACGGGTCGGCGTTCGCCCCGCCCCCTCGTTTGTCTTATAGCGTTAAGAAGGGATGGTTAGGAGAGGGATGTCGGGCCCCTGAGCCGTCTCTTTACCCTTCTCCTAGGTTCTGGAAACTCGGGACATTCAATCTAATCGAGAACCTTCTAGATCGGCAAGCGGACCCTATATAAGCAACACGTCGTGAAAGGAGAGGAGTCAGTCAGTTCTTGGTGTAAGAATGCAGTGCTAGTGTACGAGAAGACTGTGTGAGAGCATCGGAACATTGTACGTAATTACGAGTGCAAGTGAAATTGTAACGGACGAACTGGTGAATCGTAATTGTGTGCATTACGTGATTCTGTGTAATTGGCAAGAGTTTAACTGTCAGTCGGTGGAAATAAAGAACATTTTTGAGTGGTGAAATTGGACTTTTCATTTCACGAACCCACAAAGTCACACTGGTTTCAGGAAGCGGGAAGATAACATCACCGAACATTACGACCATGGAATCGGCATTGGAAATGCTTTTGGCGAAGATGAACGAGTTAACAACGAAAATAGAAGCGGCAAATGACAACCTGGCCGCGAAGCTGGAGACTATGAATGACAACCTGGCCGCGGAACTGAAACAAATGAGGACGGCCAACGACAACATCACCGGGAAGATGGAAGAAACGAAGGCCGAATTAACAGCGAAGATGGAAACGGCAAGCAACAACTTGGCCACGACAATGATCGCAAAGATGGCCGAACTGACAACGGAGATGAGGGAGGCGAACGAGGTCCTCGCCGCCAAGTTTGAGGAACGGTTGGCCGGCGTGAGGGATGACGTCACGAATCTGGGCAAGCGGATGGGTCAAGTAGACGACAGCCTTAATGATTTAGAGGAAAAGGCCGACAACATCGCAAAACCCCTCACCCGCCTGACGGAGGAACACCGGCCCTATGTGTGGACAGAGGGCGCCGAAAACGCTTTCCAGCACCTAAAGGAGACCCTGTGCAGTGCTCCAATTTTGGGTTTCCCACAACCGGGTGGCGCCTTCATTGTGGACACCGACGCTAGCGACCATTGCATTGGAGGTGTCCTATCGCAGATCCAGGACGGCCATGAGCGGGTGATAGCCTACTACAGTAAGACGCTATCCAAGGCAGAGAAGAACTACTGCGTCACCCGACGAGAATTATTGGCGGTAGTAAAGACCTTGGAGCACTTCCATAAGCACGTGTACGGTCAGCCATTCCATCTGAGGACTAACCATTCCGCCCTAACCTGGCTATTGAGCTTTAAGAACCTGGAAGGCCAGACAGCACGTTGGGTCCAGAGGCTGCAGGAGTACGACTTCACCTCGGAACATCGTAGAGGGAAGAGCCACGGTAACGCAGACGCCATGTCCCGAAGACCCTGTCCAGTAGAGTGCGGCCAGTGCACAAGAGTGGAAGAGAAGGAGCGTGCCGCAGCAGTCCGAGTAGTTGTGGCAGTGCCTGCTGAAGGCTGGGATAGCGCAGGCCTGAGGAGGGAGCAGCTGGCGGACGCAGACTTGGAGCCACTCTTGAGGGAAGTGGACGCAGGGACGAGACCAACCTGGGAGGACATCGCACCGAGGAGCGCCACCTACAAGTCGTACTAGGCCCAATGGGACTCGTTGAAGACCAGAGAGGGCGTGCTGTTCCGGGTATGGGAGTCACCCGATGGGAATACGCAGAGAGAACAGTTGGTACTTCCCCGGAGTAAGGTCCCGAAAGTCTTGGAGGAAGTGCACGCCGGTACTTCGGGAGGACACCTGGGAGCGAACCGAACGATTGACAAACTTCGGCAGCGCTACTTCTGGCTGAGACTCCGAGCAGATGCTGGTGGTACACCTGGACCGCCTGGCACACTACGATGGTGCTGTTCGGGACGACCAGCTTTGAGGAGGGAGCAGTGTCACGCGAGCATCGGAACACCCTATAGAGTGGGCGACAGGAGACGGGTCGGCGTTCGCCCCGCCCCCTCGTTTGTCTTATAGCGTTAAGAAGGGATGGTTAGGAGAGGGATGTCGGGCCCCTGAGCCGTCTCTTTACCCTTCTCCTAGGTTCTGGAAACTCGGGACATTCAATCTAATCGAGAACCTTCTAGATCGGCAAGCGGACCCTATATAAGCAACACGTCGTGAAAGGAAAGGAGTCAGTCAGTGCTTGGTGTAAGAATGCAGTGCTAGTGTACGAGAAGACTGTGTGAGAGCATCGGAACATTGTACGTAATTACGAGTGCAAGTGAAATTGTAACGGACGAACTGGTGAATCGTAATTGTGTACATTACGAGATTCTGTGTAATTGGCAAGAGTTTAACTGTAAGTCGGTGGAAATAAAGAACATTTATGAGTGGTGAAATTGGACTTTTCATTTCACGAACCCACAAAGTCACAACAATAAGTTAATAGTGTGTATAATTTCACTTGTCTTCTGTCTAATCTGTATATAGTATACAGAACAGATCGATGTGGTATGTGAAGCAGAAAGATAAAACTGTGAGGCTATTACGTTTATAAGAATCGAAACATTTGAATACTTTTCTCTCTTCGGAATCAGCTCGCACAGAGCAGTGATCAGAAAACTACTTACAGTACTGTACTTAAAGGAAGGGTTTATCGTGTGTATGCAAATAAAAGAAAACACCCATTAACTTCACTAAACCAATCAACATTTTAACCGTTTTCTGTCCCAATATCTGGGACAATATCTGTCTCTCTTACCACCCAGATGTTTACAACAGGATTAAACTAGGTTGACACAGATTATAGTACTTGACTGGTCTATACGAGGATAATGGCGTATGTGTGAAATAGTATTTTAATCTTCTTATATAACAGTATTATAATCATTATCAACGTCATAGGTTATTGTTAAATTGAACTGTTTCACTGTAAAAATGCTTGGTCTCTCTATCTCTGGTATGAACGTCAACTTTTCTTTTTGGTCTTGGATTGTAGTCTAACATTCTTCTTGGTATTTTAATTCCAAATTCTCATTTTCTCCGAGCTTGATATTATATTACAAATGAATTTCTTTATCTAACCATACTTGTAACTATTTTAGATTTCTTATTGTGAATGAAAGTCGTTACTTTTTACACGTATATGCGGAATATTGTTTTTATTATCTCACTTAGCGTACATATCGAATTTTCTACTCCTTCTTCCGATTTTTCAATTATCACTTCGTAATCTACATACCTGAAGAACTTATTCAGAGCAACATGATTTATTAACCAGTTTTATTTTTATTTTACTTTATTTGCACTGTCACACTTAATATTTTGTCATATATATGACACTGCTTATAATGTCCTGTCAACATGTATTATTACTTTTGTTGTTAAAGTTCCCACATGTATAATGTATTTCAATATTCAATAATGTATAATGTGCTCATTCCTATTTTCAAAACTTTCTACTTATAACTTTGGCAAAATACTACCCCTCCTCCTGCAGAAATTTTCTATATATTATATTTTTAAAATGAGGGCGCTGGGATAGCGCAGTGGTTTCGTTCGCGGCTCCCATGCTAAGGGTCCCAATTTCGATTCTCGGCTCTGGGGTTGGCGATTTTAAGTCGGCTCTATCCACGCCTTCACCTCTGTCTAGCACATGTGAAGTGTCCCCTATGCCCAACCTTGTTCGGAGTCCACGGTATAAGGTCTCTCCCCTCACCGTCATCTTCACTATCACCCTATCATTGGAGGCAATGAACACCGCCCTCTGAGTGCCTCCACCTGTGAAATGGTGTCCGGACATCGCGTGGTGGGGCGAGGTTATCCCGAAGGCCTAGGTTGCCACGTGGGGCGTGTTCGTAACCAATTATTTATTCTTTATGTTCGTTTATTTATTCAAACCTTCTTTTGCACTTGTGTTTTCTTTTTCCCCAAGTCCCAGTTTATTTATATTCGAGCATTACGTATTCTGCTTCATAATGCACAATCAACTTACACATTATTGTATTGCCGTTTTAACCTCCAAGATCCAACGAGCCCTTAATATCCCCTAACTCACTCACTCACTCACTCAGTCACTCACACCCCAAGCTCCGATTCTTAGGTACAGAATCCTTTCACATTCTGATTTTTCGCATTTTCTAGTATTGTCTCTCTGTTTTTGGCATGTTATTCGTCGGAATACCGTGTGGAGACAGGTACTGCAGGACTTTGCATCCATAGCTCCGTATATTGTAAGGAATAAGTTAGTTAGTTACTAACACTCCCCACATGGCAACCTTGGCCTTCGGGGTAACCTCACCCCACCAAGTGATGACCGGACCCATTTCTCAGGTGGAGGCACCCAGAGGGCGGTGTCCATTACCTCCGATGATAGGGACGTTGGGCATAGGGGATACTTCACATGTGCTAGACAGAGGTGAAGGCGTGGATAGGGCCGACTTAAAATCGCCAACCCCAGAGCCGGGAATCGAACTCGGGACCCTTAGAACGGGAGCCGCGAACGAAACCACCGCGCTACCCCGGCGCCCCTTGTAAGGAATAATAAATAAATAATAATAAATACTACATCAATATTCACCTCATTTATAGACTAGTAATTTTAGTTGATAATAGTAGTATGTTTTCAGTTTGGTTAGTAGTTCCTAGTACGCGTGGTACATTCAAGGATTAACTACTCATCTTCCCCGGGGACACAAGACGACTAGTTGTGTTGAGTAAAACAGAGTAGTTAGTCCTCACAATAACGGACATCGAGGACATTAATTAATAGCAAACGAAGCAATCAATCACGGTTCTGCTATTTGCATTACTTGTTTTATCTGCTACTTACACTTTGTAGAAAAGACATGAGAAAATAAATACATTTAAATGTGAATTTAATGTTTAACCTCCCAATTCTAATGGATTCATACTTAATGTAACGTGTAATAGTTCAAAATATGCGTTCTGCAAGGCTCATGATCCAGACTACCTGGTAACCAGCAACTCTATATTGAAGCGTAAATGCGTGAATGCAAAGCCTTATAGTCTATAGTCCAGTCAGGATAGTCATTACTGAGAAGCGTTCATTTTGTGTAAGTTACGATCAGCAGATAATGAATTAATTACTATTTCTATATGTATTTTGGAAAACCATTGCACAAAGAGATAAAACAACGGACCCATTAAAGTAGGCTCATTTTGTTACCAATTATCAAATTACCCGCACTTATATCCCTAACACTGTCCTGCGCCGTGGCGTAGCGGGCTAAGGCAGCATGCCTTGGTCCTTGGCCACGGAAAGCGACCCGGGTTTGATCCCACCTATGTGGTGGGGATTTTAGGTCCCGGGTATAGGACCGGTGCCCACTCAGTATCGTGAGGAAAGTGAGGAGCTTACGCTAGGTAAGCAGGCCTGGTCACGGAAACCAATATTCCGGCTGGGGGATGCCGAGATGCTGACCACATCTCCTCCCGTATCGGTTGGATGATCGCCCACCTCTGCCGTGCGTAAGTGGGCGTGAGGCCGGCAGTCGGATTGTTAGGCCTTGACCCTCTAAGGGCTGTCGCGCCAATGGTAAAAAATAATATTCCTAATACTCCCTAAATATTGGTCGGCTGATAAGTCCGGAGCCTCACAATAAAAAGAAAGCATTTTAAATTTTTTACTTTACTTCTCAACATAATATGCAGAAAGGCATTTGTCATGTCCGTGTACTAATTTAATTAAATCGTCTTTGCAGTGCGATTTATCATGGTCCATGGATCCAAAAAGATTTTTTTTTCTTTGTCAAATAACATTTTTTCTTTTCACCTCATCACTCAAACGTTGCAGTAAGCTTGCGAGGTACTCACCAGTGATACGTTTACCCTTTTCTAAGTAATCAATAAAAAATACTGGCGCAAGCCACTGTTTTGACTGTGAGTGTAGTGGAGTGTTACTTTCTAGAGTGTAGTGATGTATCCAAGTTTTATCCATGGTAATAAAAAATCCATTGGAATTTTACGGTAGAGCTCCAAATCCTTAACAGAAAAACAATTTTCTTTGCCATTTTTGATCAGGTATCAACAAACGCGACACCCATTTCGCACATTACTTAAAGTATTACCTGCACGTTCTTTACAGCCTCTGCTATCTCAAACAACTTAAATCTGCGACCTTCCAATACTAAACAATGAATGGTTTCAATGATCTCTGGAGTTGTGACTTCCACAGGGCGTCCAGAGCGACGCTCATCCTAGTGCTCGTACGTCCTGGCTCAAACTATGTAACCCACCTTTTAATCATTTTATCTGAAGGGGAAGAGTCTTTCATTGTACTGCTCATCTCCTCCTTGATTACTTTAGGCGTTAAGCTTTTCAAATGGAAGTATTTAATCACTGCTCGTTTTCCCAAATCCTCCATTTTCGTAAAACCTCTACACCTGTCCTGTTTAAAATGCTGTTATTCAAAACCTAAACAAGCTTTTGGCCTATTACTATAGATACAAGCTAGTCTAGAGATAAACTATATGATGTTATTCGTCAAACTGGCCCAGTGGCGCCATCTCTATGTGAGGCCGAAGACTTACCAGTGGGCCCTCGTATTCTTCCTGCTACTTATATTTCACTAAAGAATTTGTATGTGCCTTCAAATGTTTTTTTTTTCTTTTGTTTCCCTTTCCGAAGCCACTGTGTTGTAAATTACGTCTTATATCATCTATCCATATTCTCTTTTGAAGTTCCTTTCCTATAGTATTTCACATTGTTTAAAAAAATTGGATCTATCAGTCTTCTGAAACACTATAAAAAGCCACATAGACATAAAAGCAGTTTACACATTTTCGAAGTAATCTTTTTTTCATATTTTCTTTACTATCGCAACCAGAGGTTTCAGAGCTGTCTCAGTTCGTGTTTCTCTCAACAGTAGAAAGACGGTATTCCCCTGAAATAAATCGCAATGGAGGCGATTTTGCAGTTGCAGGTGAAATGTATGTCATTTCAAGCAACAAGATTCATTAAAATTTTTGTCAGGTCTCGGACAATGTCCTGCTGGAACCTGTGTCAAGGTCGAGACAGAAGCCCGAGTTCTTATCCACCATGATCCATGCTTGAGTGTCAGCAAACACTCTTGTTTGTTTCCCATTCCACCCTAGTCCGTTGCTAGGCGACCTTGCTTTTAAATTGGCGAGTCTACCTTCCCCAATTCTTTTTCTCTTGTTCCTTCTCCACATCAAGGAATTTTATTCTCATTTTATGCCCTACTCCCAAGGCAAGGAATCTTATGATTTGTAAAGCGTATCAGGGTAGCATTCAGAAAAGAAGATGTCGACAAGAAAGTAAATAATCTATTTAAACTTCATATTTTATATTTAATTAATATTAATGTAAGTAACCGTGTTGCTCTACATTTTTTAAGGGGATTGAACGGTGAAAATTGTTCAAACATGATCAAAATTGTACAATTTAGGCTTTTTAATTAACACGTTACACATATATCACATTATTGTGTTTAAAATAGAAATTTGGTATTTTTCCAAAGTCTCTTGTTTAGTTGTATACACATATATGTGAAAGATTTTTTAAATCGATTTATTTGGATTCAGAAAACCTCAAAATGTGTATTTTTATCTAGTAAAATCTCGATATAAAATAAAAGGTGTAATATTGTATGTACTTCTAAGTACAACGAGAAGCTGCGAAACAAATTACAAAGGAAAGAGGAAATAAGTTAATACTCTACAATACGCTACATGTGTCAGTTCAGAAGCCTAAAATTATAAAATAACATATAGTACCAGTAATTAGAAATATAAATTCAATTTCTACAATATGTTAACAGCTGCACAAAGCATAACATGAAGAGCACAAAGATATTATGACTTTGCGGGTTCATAGAACTAAAAATCCAATTTACAGAAATTCTAAATGTTCTTTATTTCCATAGAAATACACTGATCAATTCTCACGTAACAACATTACGTCAGATGCACACCACAATCTACCAAGATTGATGACAATAACAAACAACGTTCTGATCAGCTCTCGTTACAACAACACTCTTGTTACACAACTCACGACTGCCGTGTCACAATCTCTTATATATCTCATTCATAAATTCGAGAGGTTTCTCGTACAAATCAGAAACTACTTTTTCTCTGTCAATCAAGACATCACTAGAACCTTCCAAACGTGAAATCCTATCTGTGCCGGCAAGTCCTTTATGTTAGCTATCTTCATTTGCCGGCTCTTTGCCGCTTTGCCGCGCTATCGTTAATTGCTTATGCAAGCTCTTTATTACCCTGAAACACTATCCGCCGTCTGTTATCTATTTGCACCGAAACTTTAATGCCCGTTGCCGCGACAATATTTTGTTATATTTGGTATAGTGATAGAATTGAGTGGAACATCACGCAAAATGAGTAATGAAAAATGTAAGGTTTCCAAATCAACTATGGAGCTGCACAACGAACGAAAATCGTTGGAACAACAGCTAAGAAACGACCGAATAAAGTAGCAAACCCTGAATGAATGGGGAATAACACGTGCAACATTTTTAATCTTCAGGAATTAAAAGAATCATAATACAGCCTTAGACAAAAATAAACAAGGAGTAGCTGCCAGAAACAAAATTTGATTCGAAAGCACCGGAAACATTCGATGACCTGCGTTCATAATATACATTTTGGAAAGGTAGAGTCCGACTGAAAAGTTCAATGATTTTAATCCCGGCTATGACACTGTCTGACTCGAACTTTCTGTACTTTGGACTACACACGGTTAATGTGAAAGAATAATTAATTGGTCCAATATATGCTTTGATACCACTCTGGCTTCATCTCAAACCTATGCAATAGATAGGGAGTTACCTTGCGGCTTGGACGTATGCATGGTAGCCGAGTTGTAAAACGCACGTCTCGTAAGTGGACTTAAATGAGTTTTAATCCTTGATGCGCACGTTTTATTATTGTTACTTTAATAGCAATGCCTTGTGTTTTTCATGCAGATGAAAATAATATTTTAAACATTTTCATTTATAAAAAACCAAATACCATATCCTCTCGCTTTCACAATAAAAACAATGTTATTAGAAAATTGCCTTAAAGTTGGTCGTATAAACACTAGGGCTCATTCATCTGTTACTAATATTGCTGACATATGAGGGTGGGTCAAAAAAATGCCTCCTATTTTGTTCTCTTTTAATTGCCAATAAAATTGAATCCAATTTGCATAACTCAAAAACTACAACATTGACGATTAATTTGTCACTATTCAATATAATCTCCGTCTTTTTCCACAGTTTTGGTCCACCTTTTAACCAGAATGAATCCCACGATGAGCTTCCTTTAGTGGCCCGAATAGATGGAAATCTGATGGTGCCAGTTCAGGGCTGTATGGGAGGTGAGATAAGACTTGCCATCCCAATTTCTCAATTTCTGCAGTGTTGTAACGGCTGGTGTGTGGTCTTGCATTGTCATGCTAAAGAAGAACATCGCCATAGTTTTTGTTGGGCGAACTTGGCGAAGACGTGCTTTCAGCTGTTTGAGAGTTCTGACGTATTGGACTTAATTTATTGTGCATCCCTGCTCCAAAAATCAATCATAAGCACACCCTCTTCATCCCAAAACACTGTCGCCATAACTTTCCCTGCCGACCGCTGAGTTTTGAATTTTTTCCTTCGGTGACGTTGTGTGATGTTATTCCATTGACTGCCTCTTTGATTCAGGTTCAAAAAAATAAACCCACGGTTCGTCTCCAGTAACAATTTTTTCCAGAAACTCCTCTCCCTCCAAATTGCAGCGCTGCTGTTGTTTTCCTTGTTTCTTTGTTTTGGGCGGTTGACATTCTTGGTACCCAACGTGAACAAACTTTTGAGTAACCCAGTTGTTGAATAATCGTCATCGCACTGCCTTTACTGAGGCAGGTAATGCGACACAATTCACCTGTTGTTACCCGGCGATCACCACGAATGATATCATCGACTCGCTGAATGTTGCATGGAGTCACTGCGGTCACCGGTCTGCCGCTTCCCTTTTCATCTGCCAATGGTGTTTGCGCTTCAGCTTCGTTACAGCAACGAACCCATCGTCTAACAATGCTGACATCCACCGTTGCATCACCATATACATTTTTTAGCCTTTCGTGAATGCGAATAGGCGTTTCACCTCCCCAGTCAAAAATTCAATCACAGAACGCTGTCTAGTAAGAGTGTCGATGTCAGCCATTTTGCAAGAGGATGCAGTGCTGCCACCTGCTGACTTAGGAAGTTACTACTGCAGGTGATTGGAGAAGAAGGTTTGAGTAATTGCGCCAAATTCAAAGTTTTCACTTAACTTACTTAAGAAAAAAGAACAGGAGGCATTACTTTTTGACCCTCGTATAGTGCGAAGTATCCTGATCCATGGTTTAGGATCTATTTTCATCCATTAGTCTCGCCCATGCCCCGCAGAATGAGAGCAGGATTGGAAACAGAGGGTTTATACACTCGCTGCTAAGCTAATTTCTATTTTTATTTGATTTTACATATAGGAATAAAACAGGGTAGAGTGTTTCGGGTTTTGTGTGTGGGCATAAATGCTATAAAGTCAGGTAAATCGTAGAAAGTGGAAGTCATATTACAATGTGTGTAATGCACATTTCGTGTTTCTACAATTAAAATAATCAAAATGGTGTTCGGGATTCGAACCTTTGTAGGTATAGCTCCAACGTAGTTGTCTGTAACGGGTTGACTATCAGTGCACGTTTAATAATTGAGACTCAATTGGAAGTCAGTTATGAGACTCAAAGGAAGGATTCTCTTTGTGAATATGAAAGAAACATATGAAACAACACACAGTGCGTGAGCATACTCATTCTCATTATAATTATAAGAAGATTCAGTAGGATGAAGCTAAAGAGACCTGTTCCGTGACACCTGTAAACGATATGGACTTAGAAAAATATACGCTTCCAGATTCTTTTGGTCGAAAGGGTATATTCAGCATCACAGCTTTTCCGTATAATATAATTACTGTATACGGGTTTATATCGTCGTTTGCCGCTGTCAGAAACACCGCAATTGGGTTTAGTGCCAAAATTGTCTGAGAATAGCATTGTCTTCCTGCCATGAATGGATATTTGCTAAACTTCAACAAAACTTGAAACAAGCGCCAGTTTGTAGACCTTAACGGTGTAACCTTTGCTCACTATGGCAAAATAATTTCAAAGTAAAACAGAGCTGTTCAAAGTTGGGTGCTCTTGCAGAAAGGGGACTACTTTGAGGATAAAACGCCTGGGTTGGTTTGTTTGGCTAAGAAAACCTGTGCTAGTAGAGATGTTAGCCACACCATTTTCCTGCTCCAGCAAAGTTTTGCTGCTATGTTATTCCAGGCTGTTTTTCTGTTTGCTTTAGAATCTCATTCACGTTTTATATATATTCACTAGATTTACGTTCTTGCGTTAAAAAGTCTCTCTCTCTTGGTAGAAATACTTGGCTTTTTATGACCCCCATTAAAACTGTCTGGTCCTGAAAACAGTCTTACTTCAGACGCGATCGGAGCATGCAAACACGAATATTCAAGTACAACCAAAAAAATGTGCATGTTTAGAGAAACATTACATGCAGATGGTGAGTGTTTAACCCTAAAACATCACGAACATATTTCTTTTATAGCTGCATAAACTTGCAAATCATACACACTACTGTTACATTTGGTTTTATTTTTGTGTTACATGCCAGCTTGTGCAGTCTCTTTAAACTGTGTTAAGGTTGCAGTAAATCACGTTATAAGACATTGGATTTTTTCCAAAAGTCACCCTAGTTTTAATGTACAAATGAAGTTAAAATGTTACTCAGCGTTACACTGCGGGCTGCAATTGCTTCCAGATAAAATATGCCTACCTAGATCATTCAACACATCCCAGACTTCTTGGGTCCAATACACTAGTTGGGAGAAATCATAAATGGGTACTTTTTAATAAAGAACAACTGAATAAAAATCGCATTTCAAGATTCATGAATTAGTGATTGATATTTTTAAAGGAAATAGCTACTGACTTGCTGTAATTAATTTTTAATAATTCATGTTATCAGCAATTTGACATACATTGCTAGTGTTGCTCATTACGGTAGCTGTAAACAGTGTCTACGAAAAAATTTACCTGCAGCACTAGGGTCATTTCAGCATGCGTCAAGAGAGCACAATCCCTTATAGCAGCGACTAGAAGAGGGATTTACCTACCAAGTTCAACAAAGTCTCAGAATCTATTACATATTTGTTCTGTATCACAATTATTATATATGAAACCAAGATGAGCAATATTTAGGATTAAGGAGACTCCCACCACTGCAGCTCAGCACCGCACTTAGGTTACCGTAAGCCCTTTGTAATTTATATTTCCCCTGCAAGAGATTAGTGAAGGGGAGATTCGATCTGCTGCCGATACGAGCTAGCAAAAATGGGATCCATGACGTTTCCAGAATTATATAAGTAGACCGCAATGCCCTGAAACGATACTCCCTTCCTCATTACCCTAGAATTTGATGTACCTTGTGAAAATCCTAGGACTAGTTTCCAAAATGCTAGGTGCATTTTATTTACTTGGTCTGCTTTTTCCCATTTCCCACAGCTCACTCCCTTCTAAGAGAGTAGGTATTATAATGCAACAATATAGCAATAATGCAACGAATCAATATACGTAAATATTTTAAGGTTTTTAAAGTTACGCTTATTAACACAGTGTATTTTTGAACCAATAATTCTTGCCCTTGTCAGAAGATGTTTGAATCCCCTCCGCCTTCTGGACCTCCGCTTAGTGAGTGATAGGAGGAGCAAAGCACACTTAAGCATTCGTTTAGAAACATTCTCTCTAAGGCACGTGAAGAGTTCTCTTGGTGTGTACATAGCAATACTAACAGTCAAATACTTCAGACGCATGTACTCCCATTTTGAATGACACTGAAGACATCCATCGCAGTTGTAGATGAAAAGTTTGGGACATCGTTTTCCAGCAGATAGTGGCACAACATATAGGAATTAAGTTCCAGTTATATGGACATATTGGCTGCTTTCGTATAATAAAATCGATGAATTTCGAAAGGTATTAATTGCAAGACAAGACAAATGTTTTCTTTTTTTTAACATAAAGTGTCAATGCCACATAGTTATGAATAATTGTAAGTGACTGATTTATACTCAATGTTTTTTTATAAATTTGGTACAAATGGTAGAAAAAGGAACATCTAATTATAGCAATATGTTTGTTTACAAAAATGAGCGTTATATATAATTTTAAAACAAGACACCAGTCGCATTTACAAATATGTGGCAGCTGTCAGATAAGGATTTGCTCTGAGAAGAAATAGTGGAAGGAAGTAATATTTGTAACTTGCAAACCTGGCTTCTGTCCAGTAGATATGAAGAATGCTCCAATACTTTACTGCCAACAGAATCCAATTTATACGTGGGCTACATCTTGCTTAAATTAGAAATGCAGTTTAACAAAAGTAATAAAAAATCACAACAAACTTATGAGAAGATTTATCAGAATCTTTCGAAGAAACAGTTTATAAAACTTTCATCCTTCCGGAATGCTACTTGAGAGAATCTTAGAAGACAACACGTATCCCCTGATAAGGTCTGTCATACAGTGCAACGAAACATTAGGTAAAGATAAACAAAATATATGATACAACAGCAGTGGTCACTTCATAGTTTTTATAATGACATATACAGTATATACATTACCTTAACATGTAAGTGAATAGTATTGAGAGTTTCGTTGTTTTCTTTTTAATTTTATTTGTTACTAGTTATTTGTAATATTTACTTTCTTAATGTATATGGGAATAGATTTGTCACAAACCATAAAAACTATCAGTCAGAAAGCTTAAATTTTACAGATTTTATGCATAAATTACCAATGTACAAAAACTAAATGTTTAGCCTTATAGCCGTAAGGGATAGAAATTGCATCCTAAAAATTGTTTGTACTCTACGGTTCCAGAATCAAAAATGGACGATAACTCAAGGCTAGTTCACAATAAGAAAGACTGGTACTTAGAAGAGAACGACAAAATTAAAATGCCTTTTTAATAATTTAAGGTTTCATAACTAACTGAAAACTTTCCAAGTGTTTGTCAAGAGTCGACTTTACAGACCGATAACGGGCCATTACCCCCGATTGTCTACTACACTTATGTTCACTTCGGGCGTATGAGTGGGGTTACAGTTCTGTAATGAGACATGGTTAGTGCTCCGAGTCCCTCCTGTCCGGTCACAACCGTAGGCCACTACTTTTCCATCATCTAGTTCTGCGATTGCCCCCTCAGTGACCTCATAAAGTGTCGGTCTGGGAGGCTCAGTTAGGCGCTGACCTACTGATCTCAAGGCCGCGGATACAAATCCAGCTTAGTGTGTTTAAAATCGACAACCTCGTGTCAGATTCATTGGCAATGAAAAGAACTTCCGCGGGGCAAACTTCCAACACAGAGGCGGTTTTGATACGATTCTGGTAACTGACAGCGCCGTTACCTCATGCGGCTGAGTGCACCCTAGACAGACCTCCCAGCATGAGGAAATCCCCATACCAGGACCAGGAATCGACCTCCAGACACCTGCTTTGTATGCTGCTACGCTATCACCACTCTAAAGAGATTACCTGTATTTTATTACAGCCACCAAATTTATGTTTTCAGAAATGGATTTACTTTGAAACAAATGTGTGTCTAAATTCTAAATTTTCTTTGTATAAAAATCATCGAAAACATTTATAATACATGACCGTACAAAAAGGTAATTGCTACATTCAAAACTAATCAAGCAGACTTCCTGCTCCAAATCGTCACTTATCTAAGTTGGGCCCATGTGCCATCAGTTTATTTCTATTCTTTTCGTGAATACCCTCGCCTTGATCTGACAATATTAGATTAACCTAATAAAGTTATTGCTTATGTAGCTTATGCTAACGCCCAAATTATTCTACAAGTAAACGGAGAGTCATTGTTTATTTGTTACACTTATATTACATGTTCATTTAAGATTACATTTATTCCTAACCGCCGTTGTAATGTTTTGTTCAGTATTCATCTGTAGACACTTTCAGATAGATATCATTTGCATATTAGCAAACTTTTAAACTTGGTTTCAGTATATTATGAATATGTAGGTACTTCCCTTAAGGCAAGCTTTCAGTGTGTCTGTTGGTGTGACCGTACTACACCGATGCACTATGAAACGAACCGTATTATGATTCCTTGTTTAGTTTTGAAGCTGGTACTTACGTGCAGGAGTATGTACCTAACGCTATACTCTCTCTAGGCCAATAGAAGTAGATGCTCAAGCTAGTGGTGACATCAGTTATACCTAACTGCTCTCTTACTAAACCCAATGTGATGCTACACATTTCAAAACTGTAATACAATTAGCTGCACACACGAAAATTCGCTATTTTCCAATCATCCAAGAACATTATCGCAGTTGCTGAAGTCCACAGTAACAAGTACAACACTCTAGGCGTTTTCAAATCCTGCGTTTATATATCTCACTATAAAAATGTATTTCGATACTCACCCTCTATATTATAAACCTTGTGTGTACTAATTCTTGCTGGACAAAAATAGAATTCCTCGAATCTTAGAGTTTAAATTTTGGCTAATCAACGTTATACAATGTAGCCAAGGATGAATATGACTTTGTGGGATAACAAAGCTATAATTGTTAAAATAACAATCCTATAAACATTAATTAGAGGTACTTCACAACTTCAATGGTTATAAATAGAAATTTTGAAACGTTTTAGTCATTCTTATATGTATACATGAGTTTAAATAACTATAATATTATCAAATAAACAAGAAATATACCATTGAATCTAAATTTTACCTCCCAGAACTAGAACGAAATTTGTATTATTTGTCTTTAGGTGTTGTAAAATTGCATAAAATGAACACATGGAACATATTTATGCAAACTTAGGAGTTCTCATAAACACATGAGCAAAGTACCTTAATGGCGATTTACAACATGTAAGTACTTTAAGGTTACACGTTGTAAGTCACCATTAAGGTACTTGTCTCATGTATTTATGAGAACTCCTAAGTGGGTTACCGGGAAAAATACGAGTCATTTGGAGAATTTAATATCATATTAATGTCAAATCCCGGCTATGGCATTGAATTTTTCAGTCTGACTCTACGTTTCCACAATTTAGCCCACACACGGCGAGTGTGAAAGAACAATTAATTCCCATTAATTGACCTAATAGTGGTTAACTATAAAGTCCGGGCCTTAAAGTACTTACACGTTGTAAGTCGCCATTAAGGTAGTTGTCTCATGTGTTTAAGAGAACTCATAAGTGGTTTGCCGGAAGAAATACGAGTCAGTTGGAGAATTTAATGTCATGTCGGCACTTTGGCCATAGTAGCTCAAGGGTTAGAGTGGCTGGACGGAGACCAGAAGATCCGTGGTTCAAATCCCGGCTATGGCATTGAATTTTTCAGTCTGACTCTACGTTTCCACCGGGACTATAATAACCACAGGATGATTCTGTGATGTTGTTAAAAACTTTCAAGGACGATTCAAGAGGATAAATGCATTAATCTGATATAAGGAACCTTGGTCTCTTTCGCACAATTACAAGCAAGACTTGTTCTGGATATCTGTGAACGTGAAATTATAAGAATCTAGGAATATCTGTATTTTGTTTCTCTATATTTACATTTATACAAGTCATAATACTACAAGAGGCGTTCCAAATGACATCGTTCAACATTGATGCAGGCATGACAACGTTGTACGATCTTCTGTCGTACTTGGACGAGCAACGCTGGAGTCTCTCTGACAATGTCACAGGCGGCGAGAATTCGTGCTAGTAGATCCTGTTCGGTTTCTACTGGTGTCTCGTACACAAGACTTTTCACATAACCCCACAAGAAGAAATCAAGGGGAGTCAGATCAGGCGAACGGGCTGGCCATGTAGCTGGACCTGCTCTTCCTTTCCACTTTTCAGGGAACCTCCGGCTAAGGTGTTCTCCATCATGATGCGAAACGTGAGCCCGGGCTTCATCATGGTGAAACCACATACGTCGATGTACCGTAAGTTCCAACAACCCGGAAAGTATATTTCTCAAAACAAAGCTTCAGTTAATCGGAATGAAAGAAGAAATGGGACTATTACATCATCGTTGACTGTAATCGCCCATAAAATTCACTGAAAATCTCTTTTGATGGCCCCTTACAACTGTAGCGCGGGGATTCTTACCTATCTATGAAAACAACTTCACTATAATTTGTGAAGGGGACATTTCCGGACCAGGCTTCCTTATATCAGA
This sequence comes from Mantis religiosa, assembly GCA_030765055.1. NCBI lineage: Eukaryota > Metazoa > Arthropoda > Insecta > Mantodea > Mantidae > Mantis > Mantis religiosa. The sequence goes on from CM060951.1 coordinate 76,241,193, forward strand.
TTATTGTATTTGTTCTTAATCTTCCCTGAAGGTTTCTAACACTATCACGGAATTGACCGATATACTTTTAGATATACATATTCAATAAGAAACTCAGCCATAGAATTCAATGCAAGCTGAAATGTTGCTAGAAGTTCCCAGTATGTCTTACTATTGGTGAAAGGGTTATCATAATATTATCTGTCACCTCCATTGTTGACATTTTGTTTCACACCAAGTGGCCTACAAAATGAGTTGGTCTAATATAACTATAACGAGAGCAAAATCTGACAGCCTCGTCTTTATTTTGATATGTTTTAGAAGTAATTTTTATGCTTAAGTTGCATTATACCTTATAAAACCATTAAAAATGTTACGTCGTGATAAAAGAGTTTTCTTTGTCCAAATATATCTAGAAGTATGTGGCCTTGGTTAGATTTAATGTGATTCCCAAAATGACTAAGAATCGTTGACAGTGGACCGCTTTGATAGGGTTGTTGCGAGAGTCACGGATGTGTTTGCGTCAGGGATGTGATAGAAGGTATCAAAATTGCTACTATGGCTGTATTACAAGTGATTTCAGATTTTCAAAATTATTGTTGTTTTGCTGTTGCTATTATGAACGTTTAGATATATCCAAAAGTCTTTTGGAGGGTTGTAAATGAGATCAGCTTTTATTGCTGGTAGAGTTGGCCGTATCCCTTGAACATGCTTCTGCTTATGTTTTGCTGGCTTACGAGCGAAATGGTTATTTTCTAGTTCGACTTCCAATAATTAATTTCCCAAATAATAGGCCGTTGTAAATGGAATTAATTTTGTATACATAGTTTACTCTAAATCAGTTAAGTATTTCAGGCTTTTGTCATAAGAAGAAATGTTAAGTGTAGGTGTAAAGCGTGATAGCTGTCCTTAGTGGGCTGCATAAGCACTTGTAAAAAGTCAAAACTAAACGTCCCCGAAACTCTTTCCAAATGTTACTGCAATGTATTATGTATATTGTGAATCTGTAAATTTTACAACATTTAGAAACCGCCAAATCGGAGCTCCTCGTGCATTTTGATGCAGGGAATTTCAAACCAAAGGATTGCTGCGAATGAACAATGAGCTACTTCCACGACCTAATTTGCACTAGCCCATTTATTTTAGTACTATATTGAAAACCGCACATATTATGATATGAAATTGAGTGTAGCACAGCTAGTATGTAGAAACCCAGTATATTTTTAGAGTATAAAGTTAACACCCGTATACTGTTAGTACACTTTCTCACCCGAATAGCTGTAGAAGTTGTTTATACCGTGTTAAGGGCGCACTTGGTATAATTTGTTGATCATGTCCTGCTATGCTTCAGGACGAAGAGCAACCAGAGGTGGATGAAACTAAGGACAACAGTGCAACTATCGGGAGCCATAACCACCATTCAGAAGAAGCCACCACTCAAGAGGGAGGACTCCTTCCTCAAGAGGTTCTCTACTAGACAGATACCAGAAACGCAGGTAAGGATATAGGAAATGTGGAATATCAACAAGTAAGGTTTCAAAATACAAAACTTTCCCAGCGGTTCTACAGCGTTCACAAACTTTCCTTTTTCCGTTATGCAAGAAAACTGCATTACATCTCGTGTATCGGTTTTTCTCTGTCTCCCTCGTTGCCAGGCTGGTAACCATATATGGCTTCCTCAAGAGGACTAACACATGTAGGTTCAAGGTTATACAGTAACAGAATTTCTGCTGTTTGTGTATTTGGTTTGTATAAAGATGTATAGCCATTAATACTTTAATAACTCACAATTTACATATTTCACTTGGATGTTGTGTTGCGTGGAATCGTTCTTATATTCTTAGATAAATTCTTATATTACACTCGAGTGTAGTGAATCTTAGAGGCTGAAACTAGAACCTACTTTAGCCACGCCCATTAATATCTTTCCTTCTGACCTCAAGTTAACTTTGCAAATTGAAATACGAAAGTTGTTTTATGTCTAACATTTTATTAAGGAATCACTTTTCTCTTTCGCTGTAAAAGCAATCTCCACCCCCTAGGTAGTGTGTTATCAACTCCAATTAATGTCTGTGTCGAAACTATTTCCCAAACTCTAGACTTTTCGAAGAAATTGTTTAACAAGATTCACTTCTCACCAAATATCCCAGTGCTTCCTTTCTTCTTCTTACTGAATCTCAGCATTGTTCATTCTTTTTTTTTTTTCAAATTATTTCTTTAAGAATGGGGTAAAACGTAAACACTACGCAAAAAATATGTTAGAGACAGATTGGACACAAGGATGTATAAATAAATAAGTTAGTTCCTTAAAATATTAGTTTAGATCTTTGTTGATATAATTTCATTCACGCTAATCAGGTATAAAATGCTAATCAAGACTTGGAGTTTGATCAGCCGTGTCAGGTTTATGAAGGTTGAGCTTTTGTCCATTGTACACTCCATAGCCTTCTTCAGGATCTGAATGATGAATGATCTGAATGGCCGAAAGCTCGACCTTCATAAACCTGACACGGCTGATCACCCGCGAAGCCTCGATTAGTAATGATCGCCGTGAAAGCTTCGAGTCTTACAAGTACAAAATGACATGCGTTGAAGTCATATTCCATTTCTGAAGAAGTCATTTGTATTTTATGCATCTCTTTTGTATAAATTTTGTCCTGATTTCTTAAAATACTAAAAATATTGGTCTGTTAAATAGGATTATATGAAGATAAGTTAATGTTTGTTTTATGTTAAGAAAGCAGAGAAGATTAAGAATATATGACATACAAAGAATGTCCCAGAATACCCTTGTATTTCTTGTCGTTTTATCGTATTTGTGCACGACGCTCTGATAATTTTGGTTGTATAGAGACAGTACATATTTTCATCGGTTATGAGGTATCATATCTGTAATGTAACTCTCAGCATGTAATGCAGCACAGGAGTTGCATTCGAACTCGGTGAACCCCTTCGTTAGAAACTCGCCAATCTAATCACAGCTGCAGATAAGTAGCTGGAAGTTGAGTCATTCATTATGAATGGAAATTTTCGTTGTTATTATTATATTGTAAAGTATTACGGATATTACGTTAGAGTGTATATTGTAAATATTATATTATTAATGATAAACAAATCTATGTCGAAAAATAAATGGTACATTTGACTA
>CM060951.1:76245319-76250319 GCA_030765055.1 Mantis religiosa
GAAAGTGCTTAATAAGTAGCATTGATGTTCTATCAAGCGTTCGATAGTTGCTACAATTTTTGTTGGTAAATTGTATTTTATTCCCGTTTCCAATTGAATTTAAGGCAAGGCTATACTGAAAATTCGCCGAAAATTTTGAAAATCATGGAAATTTCTTTTTTGGCATTTGTGGTGGCTTGGGGTTTGTAAGTAATAGATGTCATGCCATTTTTACCATTTGCACCATTTTAGGCGATTACGTAGCAATTTAAAGAGACCTTTAAGAGTCTTTAAAAGTAACAATCTTTACTTTAAAGTTAATTTTCTGAAAAACTTTTTTCCTGACAAAATTGCTTCACGCGTCAAAGATTTTCATTAGCTTGGCAAAACTTCAGAATAGGTCCATAATATGTAAATAGAAACTTCGCCATTTTTGTTAATGCACATGTGTTGAATATTATATTGTGTTAAGGAATAAAAAAAAGTTAATATTTGCTCAATTTTGAGAGTTAACACATGGAAAATATTTTAGAACAAATGCTACAAGAATATTCCAAAAAATAAGAATGTGGGTCTTTGAAAATTTCTCTTTTACTAGCCAAAAACAAAAATTCAACTTAAAATCTGAAATTTTTGACGCATAGAAAAATTTTAATTTTTACAATATTTTTCACAGTGAATAATAATTAATTAACTATTTGGTGTAACAACGTGAAAATTTGCATGCAAGATTAAAATGATACTCTAGTTATATGGCTTATTTTCTTATGTTAGGTTTATTATTATATAACGTGGAATTCTCAGTGTAGCCTTGCCTTAATGTTAGTTACATAATTACAGTCAAGCTTCAAAATTATACTTCAAAATACTTGAAACTGCCTACAATTGCATTTACGTTGCAAAATCCATGGTATTTGACATATGATAAAGCTTGAATTATTCCTATTTTGATTTGTTTCTTTTTAGAGAAATGACTGGCTTGGTCAGTCTCAAGTTAGTCTAAAAAATTTAGTTTTTCAGTAATTTTTCCAGGGAGTTAAGTATTTGGAAATCAGTAGAATGGATGTGACAACGACTTCTACCGAAGGTAATGTACATACATTAGCATTATTCTATTCCGTAGTTACATTAAACCATGAAGCCAATCCAATAGAGCCACACTTTAGAGAATTGGCGGGTATCCTTCGTAGTAGTAAAAATTATTCCTAGATCTAGTGTAATTCACCAATTGTAAGTTTGCTGGTTCCCGATTCCCCAATATAGTATTTAACAGTATTTTGATTACCTTTGCTTCATTAATAAGCCTAAAGCTTGAAAATTACACTTAATATGATCCAGTGTAGATCTAGTGTAATTCACCAATTATAAGTTTGCTGTTTCCCGATTCCCCAATCTAGTATGTAACAGTATTTGATTACCTTTGCTTCGTTAATAAGCCTAAAGCTTGAAAATTACATTTAATATGATTTTTCAAAAATTAGAGTTCAAAGTTACCAAAGTTACCAAAGTTGCAGCAAAGTTACCTTAACGAACTGCAGCATTAAGATTCTGATTTTGATATTATAATTATAAAATCAATCTTCAAAGTAGATTAAGGATACAACATGTGTAAAATTTTTTAAATTCGACCTTTGTAAAACATGTTTTCGGAATTGATACCGCAGTATCCCACTAAATCACTAAATGTATAACATTTGCACTGAAATATCTACAGCTATTTTCATTCATTGTCCAATTGATTATTTTAATGATACACAAAATGGACATACCAAAAATCAACAATCCACTGATATAAATATATATATTTTAACTTAAAATAATATTTAGGAAACCGTTTAGAATGAGATATTTTATTTATATTTAATTTTCGAGAAAATACAGAAAATTATTATTTAAAATATTATAGGTACTATATTTAAATAATTTAAGTGTGTTCATTAGATTTTCTATTCAATAATTACTCCCAATATTCCTGCACATATAATTTGGACGTTTCACTCAAAACCTTGAAGGGAGCTAAGGAATTTGTATTTAGTGTACATTTTGAACACGTAAAAAGGTACTATAAAGAAAGCGATTTTAAATGATACATTAATTTAAACTATATAACCTTGCGCGCAAGACATATGTAAAATGTATGTAAAATTATTCTAATCAAGTAATAATCGCTATAAAACAGATTACGAAAACAGATAGGTAATTCTTTAGACTATAAACAAAAAAAAAATCCTTTTGAAGACGTATCCTTTAATGCTCAACATTAAATGCAATGTAAATAAAGTCCAGTCACAGATATAATCCCCAGAACCCTTTTTCTCTCTTCGTGTGAAAAGCTGTATTTTCCTAAAAGGCTATCATTCTCCAGAGATTTACCACTCGTGTTTAATTTACACGCTACACTCTGAGAGAGCGCATAAATACCAATTAAATATTCTGTGAATAATTGAAGGAAGCCGTATAATGGCTCAGCCACCGCTTTCTTTCATTAACCGCTCACCTGAGGGGAATTAAGTCGACAGGATTTCTCTCAACAACTTTCGGTTCCAGATTTAATATAAATACTCATTTAAAGTTTTTGATCCTTTTATTGCCTTTACCTCCGATGTATCCTAGCGCTTCAGTTTCTTTTTTATCCATCTATTTCAGGAAAATTATTTATTAGAACATAAAGTTAACAGCAATATCTGAGTTTGAACAATTAAATTCTCTAGACACAACGCGGCATTGTCAAGTTTGAGAAATAACGTTAATTCAAGTATAGTATTGTTAGCTCATTACCGTCTTCCTCATAAACACATTTTGCTCTAGTTTTCGTAAACGATAATAAATACTTCGATAAAGGAAGTACGTTTATTACATTGGACCTGCTGTTCAAATTTAAAAGCACAATAATACGAGGGCTGTTCAATAAAGAATGATCATAACTTTTTTACAGTCATAATTTTTCACACTAAAATTCGAACTTATTATATTCTGTTAGCTTAATGTGAAACAAAATCGTTCGTATTAGTTTCATTGTTGGTTACTCCTGGTTCCCGCCTGTGAGAACCAGGCAAGTTCAGACATGTTCAGTATCGCCTACCGCTGCAATGGAGGTAACATGCAGTTAAAGTTGATGTTAGAGGAAGATCCGGAGTTTCTTTCAAACGTAAATCACTGCTGATGAAACTTGGTTACATCATTTTGATCCTGAGAGCAAACTGCAAAGCTTAGGTGTAGAATTTCCTTCATCACCAACCCCCAAAATAGCAAAATTAGTTGTTCTGCTGGGAAAGCTACGGTCATCTTATTCTTTGATATTCATGGAATGGTTTATCAGCGTGTTGTACCTGCACACACATCAGTAACTGCACAATACTACAGGGATGTCCTGAAAACATTGCAAATCCATATCAGGCGCAAAAGACCACATTTCCGTGAAGCAGGCTGGATGCTGCACCACGATAATGCGCGGCCGCATATTGCCAATGTTGGTGCTGAATATCTTGCAAAAATCAACGTGAAGTGCATCCTTCACCCTCCCTACAGTTCGGATTTAGCCCCATGTGACTTTTTTCTGTTCCCTAACTTGAATAAACGCTTTCGTGGGAGGCATTATCCATCATCAGAAGCAGTGGTGAAGGCTGCAGAGGCGATTTTGAAGGAATCTCTCAAAAAATGGTTTCCAGCATGACTTTGAAGACTGGCAGAAACGCTAGGACATGTGCATCGCATTCAGGGGAAACTATTTGAGAAGGACCATCAAAATTATCAGGATGAGTAAAGCTACGTTGTAAAAAAAAATTGTGATCATTGTTTATTGAACAGCCCTCGTAGAATTAAACTCTAACATGTAAAGAAACAACTGCATTGTCGTACTGAATAAACTTGTACAAATTGTTATTATGACTATTCTTTTAGCTATGTATATCGATTAGGAAATGGAACTTCAAATAAACCACAAAAGGATAGTGACACTGAAAAGATGGAGTGCTTTGGGATATTGATAGACCTGTGGAACTGAATGAGATGGTTCCCTCCAGAATAACGTGTTAAGCTAGGTTCTGTGTTCGAATTCTGGAAATCATGACCTTGGAGCTTTGTGTTTTCTCTGTTCGTTAGCTGATTACTGAGAGGACTCGAGAGCTGCTTGTTTAACAGGTCGATCTCACCCTTTCTGGATACTCCAGCAGTGGGACTAGTCTTCGAGCCTAGAACTGCTAGGAACTCTGTAGCCTGTCTGTCTCCAGTGTCCCTTCGCTTCAATAGAAGTAGCCATTTAGGCATAGAACATGAGGTGTAACTGTGTCAAGCTAGGAAAGCTAGGAAAGGGAAACGTTTAATACAGCAAGCGTCAGATAAGCCCACCGCTACAGGCTGCATCCCGTTTACCTTCAATCTATCCGGCAGAATCAGCAGGATTCTCGCCAAATACAACATCAGGACCATCCACAAGCCACCTCCGAAGATTAAACATCTGTTGAAAACCAGTGAAATACAAACTGGACTTACAAATTCCGGGAGTGTACCGCATTCCCCTATGAATGTCGGGACACCGTATGTAGGACAAACCGGAAGGACCATCGCTACTAGAATAATCGAACATGAACAGAGCATTCGTTTAATGCAATCTGAGAAGTCTGGGCTGGCAGAGTATTGTTTTGATAACGACCATAGAGCCAATTTTCGGGAGACGACCATCTTGGCAAAATGCAACAGTTATTGGGAGCGGAGAATTAAGGAGGCTTTGGCGATTTCCTCTGTTAGCCGCACGCTTAATCACTATGCTGGATTTCAGTTCAGCTTCTCTTAGAAACCGGCCTTAAAAATGGAAATCCATCTAATTAAGAAGCAAAGATCAATGCAGCTTGATAATCAAGTTAAGTAGTTACGTTTCTTTGACACAATTTTCTATACTCACGCCATCTCCTGACCTGGCATTTAATTTGCTGAAAACAGTCTTTTGTTCAGTATTTCATTTTGTGGTTATAAACATTTTATAAATCATCCTGATGATGGGAGAGATGTACACTCCCGAAACG
>CM060951.1:76260319-76320319 GCA_030765055.1 Mantis religiosa
TTTTGCTTTCCCTCTCAACCATGTTAAACACCTGTTCCCTTTTATCACTTTAAAGAAGTATATGAATTCGAGGCTTATGAAAACATAAAATGACTAATAATGCTACTTATAACCAGAATTTTGGATGAGCTGCCATTACGACATTACCAGCCTTTTAATGTTCATATATTCAGAATAAATACTGCTGTCTAAACCACGTTCGTTCTTTGTTAGTGATCCTTGCCCACGTATCCATTTTTAAATGAATTTGCTTAGAGCTGAATGTTCTGGAGATGAAAGCGATAACAGAGCTTTCAATAACGTGCACGAAATAAAACGAAACAGCAGGTTTCCAAGGCTTCCTGAAACAGTAACAGTAATCGGGCAGCTACATTTCGTAAAATGAAAGCACAGAAAAACCTCTAATATAAAATAACTTCTATATAAATTTGCTTTAGGGATCTAAATATCTATTAAAAGACTTTAGAAATTTTCAGAACATGAGGGAAAACACAAGAAGAGAATTCTCTCAAAAGTATGTACAGAGCAGATCTATTCTACAGGCGAATCAGGAGACACTTCATTGGCACCTTCATAAAACGTTTAATTTTTATAATAAAATATGTGATTGTGTAGAAATTGTCTTACAATATTATTGTTTTAGGTCATAAAACATGAATCTCTTCTGCCATGAATGAAGGCAGAATGGTATTTCGCCTTTTTTATTTTACTATGTGCAATATTTTTGTAGTATTTTCCAGGATTGATCCCTTGGCAACGTAAAAACTCCAATATACACGTTTAATTTTCAGCGAACTAAACAATTGCTAAATATTTTCTGTTGGTAATAACAATGCGTACTACACATTAGCCATTACAGCTACAGCTCGATTCGGTTCACCTTTCACTTTAAAGTTAATGTCATAGTCATTGCGATATGGGCAGTTTTTTAATTGTAATTTACGTGCTCCAACGTTAAGTCATTTCGGACGCTGACTGAAATGGATGAAATTATGTTCAAATGAGTCCAGGGTCCATGGAGCTAAAAACCGGACATTTGTCTTTTAAGGATAAGGGAAACCCCTGAAAAACCCTTATATAGGTAAATCACCCTGACCGATATTCGAACACGGGATCTCTTGAACGTGAGGCAGATACGCTACCACCACGCTACCGAGGCGGGTGATATGGGCAGTGCTCTGATATATCTCTTCATTTTTGTTCTACGTAATCAAGTGTTATCATTGTTAGCAGTGTGTAGCCATAACTTCCACGTTTTAACCAGTGGGCCTCAAATTAATTGTTTTAGATATCTTGCTCTGAAAATATTTCGGTGTAGTTCATTAACCCTTTTTATTATCATAACAGGTTTCACTTCTGGTAAAAAATTGTTTTATGTGAAAATATTCTCGACTGGAGTAAATAAAAGAATAAGGTACGATCAAAATATATTAATTATTATCATTCCTCTATCCTTAAATACTGAAAGGATATATCGTTCCCGCGTCGTCTTGCTAAACAGCAATAACAAACAAGTGTATATATTTATACTGACCTATTATCTTGAAAATTCCAGTAATTCAAAGCACCAATTTCTGAAAAAAATGACTACGGAAAACAATAAGAAAATAATAATGCACTGATTTTCACTCTTATCTGCATAAGTTACTGCACAGCGAATGATAGCTGATTACATAAATGAAATCAGAATGAGGAAACCCTTATCGCTGTATGTGCTTTTAATTTTATTTTCAACTTTAAGTCTATAATAAAACCAAGATAACTTGTAAGTAGTTAAATAGAAAAAAACAATATTAAGTTGCCTATAAGCAAATGGAGACTATTAATTTGTGAAAAATAATAATACCGTCCAAAAATTAATGTATAGCTTTTAACCTATTAATTCCTATTAATCCTTAGGATGTATTATATAGTTATTTCTTCTGTGTCACGTGTTATTTTAAACATATCCTATCTAGAACACCATTTTGTTTCCCGAACTTAAATTGATATTTTGTTTTAGCATTTAAATGGCCTTTACGATACAATAATTGTATTATTGTTAAACTTTGTATGCAATCCACAAAGTATACTAATTAAGACCAACTATATAATGTATGTTTTAAGATGCACGTAATCTGTTTAATGAAATAACAGGTAAAAATTTGCACACCTGAGTTTACGGTGTAATTCATCGATCCGTAGTTTTATATATGCAACCGAAACATTCTTTAATATTAAGTACAGATGAAATACTCTCCATATATGTCATATAAATAAACGTTTTTATAATAATTTCGTCCCGGTCACGTTCAAAATGCTATAGGAATTGAAATTTATTTTGATTTACTTCTGAAACATAACATTTTGAAATTTTTGTGTGCATTGACTAATTATAAATATTAGGCATAATATTTTAATTATTATTGTAAATAAATTATTGTAATTATACTTTTTGTTTGGTGAATCAAGTGTACTCTTTATACCAAATATTATATACTTGAATGTGCATTGAAGATCATGTTATAACCTTTTTTAGGGTTCTGAAATTTTTTTACATATTCTCCGTGTCTAAGTTACCATCAATTTTTTTTAGCATTTAACGGCGCATCGGTGGTTTTTACTTTGTAAAAATTACTCGTCGACAATGATGTCCCTCGTTCAATACTTATGGAAGTTTGGGGTTGTTTAATCTGAGTTTTTTTATAAACATTAAATCCACACATATACAGTCACTATACCACAGAGAAGTCGCTATCAACTTCTTAGATACCGCAAAAAAGTAAAATAACATCTGACAATCGTCTAAACTTCCGCAATTTAAACTAAAAGCAACTTCCAGCTCAAATTACTTTCCAGGTAGCGCTGTACGTTTTCTGTTCTCATTTAATATATGCAGAACTGAATGCAGATTTCGATTTTTCTGTCTCCGGTTTAGTTCTGAAGTAACAATATTAGCATCCATTTTTGCCGTCGTGTTCTTTGAGCTCTTCATTTGCATTCAGACGTCAATAGTCATATCTTTTCATTAATAATACTGTCCTACGAAATACATTTGTTCGTCGGTTGTGATCTAAAAGCTGATATTGACTAACTTCGATGTGCTAAATTGAATGGTGCATTCTATTTTTCTCTATCACGTAAGAGTTTCCCACAAATCACAAAATAAATGTTGAAAATACTGTGGTTGGTGTAAAACTACGTGCATTGTAACATAAATACGGAATGCAAAATTTTCTATCTGACGAGCTATATTAGCTAATTTTGATGTCTTAAACTGAATGGTGCTTTTCATTTTTCTCTATCTCGTAAGGTTTTCTCACAAATGACAAAATGAATTTTGAAAATACTGTTTCAGTGTAAAATCATGTGCACTCTAAAATAAATTCATAATGCAAATTTACAATCTGAGAGGTTACATTAACTAATTTGGATATGCTAAATTGTATGGTGCTTTCCAATATTTTCTATCGCATAAGGTTTTCTCAGAAGTCACAAAATGAATTTTGAAAATACTGTTTCAGTGTAAAATCATGTGCACTATAAAATAAATTCAGAATGCAAATTTGCAATCTGAGATGTTACATTAACTAATTTGGATATGCTAAATTGTGTGGTTTTCTCACAAATCATAAAATAAATTTTTAAAATACTGTTTCGGTGTAAAAATAGGTCATTACGTACAAAATAAATACAGAACGCAAATTTTGCGATCTAAGACATCATATTAACTAACTTGGGTATACTAAATTAAATGGTGCTTTCTATTTTTTCTATTACACCAGGCTTTCTCACAAATCAGAAAATAAATTTTGAAAATACTATAACTATATAGTTTCCAATATATAAATAGTATCGAATTTCGCAAAACTGATACGTACTACGCAAAAAAGTTATTTTGGAAATCAGCGTGTTTACTTCCACATTAGTATCCTATTTTCATCAAAATCGGTAATGTGTCACGAGACAGCGTAATCGATATTCATTTAAACAGAGACTATTATTGAAAAAGCTACATCCATAACTAATTAAGAGCATTCGTACATCTAGTTTCGCATAGTGGGATCTCATAATGCGACTTTAACCATCCATTATCACAAATTAATCGAATAAGAATAGAATGTAATAAAAGAATAAAATATGATGGTCATAACACAACGCAAATAGCTCTAACGTTGCAAGGACAATCATAAAAATGATAACACTGAACCGTGTGCTGAGAGAGACATCATAAAGTCGCAAAATGCACTTGTCTCTCACCTTTCCGAGTAGGCTCATGAGATGATTTTGACTTCTCGTATCGTGCCTTAACGTTTTTTCAACTCCCTTCACGCGCCTCTTCTTAAACGCGTGACAAACGTTGATAAAACGCTAACTTAAGGTACAAATTCATGATATAGGTACGTTAACGCATGCGTCAATGAGGGAGTGTAACACTGAAGTAATTCCCTGTCCCTTACAGTTCCTTTCATTGTGAAAACAACCGGCATGAGGGCTGTCGCTGCTATGTACTAAATTTTCTAAACATTCCGCTTTCTCATTAGGCCGATCCATGGAATAGAAGAGGTCTCGATGAAACATTCAGCACATGGAACAACCGAAACCCAGAAAGCGAAGGCCATGTGACCCAGATTCAGACAACTTCAGATCGATAAATAACCACCCCCTGCTATCCACGTTCACTTTGATTATGTATTTTGATTTAATCACCTCAAGATTCGTATTTCCATTAGGCTCATACATAGAAAATATGCAACGTAATGATCGTAATTCTATACGCTCATCAATTAATTGGTTTCGTAATTCCGTTCTGATGAAATTGGCATACCCGTATCATATATCAGTGTTTTTAAAAGCAATATGAGTGACATAAAATATTAATAGCCTGTTCAGATTATGAATGATGTAGACAATGATTAACAATTCGGAAATTCGAAAGTTATGTATAATTAAAAGAAAATAATTGCGGAAATAAACATTATGCTTGTATAAATTGATTCAAGGATGAGCATAGAAGTTCTGTGAGACGTAATTTTTAGGTATTGTGAGATATTTATTAATAATTACTTTGGGAGTGTAATATTCTATTAAGTTGTAAGCCCAGACTTGAATTTAAGTTTATTTTGATTTCTCTGCTTATCTATTTGTTTTCTTTATTTATCAATATATGTGTTTGTTTTACAGAGACTTCGCTTCCAAAAAAAAATATTGAACCAAATACGAATTTATGTTTCTGTCACATTGCAGTTTTCAAAGAGCTCACATCTTAATGAAAAAAATCCTGAAGTTCAACTAAGTAAACTCGATTTGAAAGAAAACTTGTGGTATATAGGGAAAAAAATCGGTATTTTTGTATTTATGAAACTGGTAAATATGATCGTACCAAATTATATAGAGTAAATTTATAATAATTTAAATATATAATCCTACAATTACATATAAATATTACAGTTATAAAACCAAGATGATAACTATTGCATTAACAAAAAGAAAAGCAACTAATTTGAATTTTCTAAACATAGCCATTTTGACCTTGATAATATTTTTGTAACAGTATATTATCCTGAACATTTTTATTTATTTTATATCCACCCAATCGATTAATAAAATTATAGCACCAGCATCATCTAACCCAAAAACAAAACCAATGGTCTACTTTTTAATATTGTAACATTCCACAAGATATTGGTTGGGTGTACAGATTGTGTATGTTATCTATAAAAGTTTCTATTGGTCTTTTACCTTATCTGCTTATCAAATAAAAATCCTATTGTGTCGCTTTATTTGAAAAAGTCCTTCCTTAAGACAGTTGCCATTAAATAAGCGAGAAAGTTCCTCATATGTACTGCAGTGTTTGCGATGTAAGATACTTGAAAACCCTCCGGGAAGAGAGAGTTCATCTTGACGGTGCTCTCCGTTAAGAACTTAATCAGGATCCTTTATTTGTGTTGCATTTGTTTGCAGTTGAAACTTGCGAAAATAATATAATATTTAGGGTTAGGAGCATTGAGTATCTTGCGCCATGGTGTAGCGCGCTAAGGCAGCATGCCTTGGTCCCTGGCCACGGAAAGCAGCCTGGGTTCGATCATGGTGCTCGGATTTTAAGTACTAGATATAGGACCGGTGCCCACTCAGTATTGTGAGGAAAGTGAGGAGCTTACGCTAGGTAAACGGCCCTGGCCAACGTTCCGGCTGAGGGATGCCGAGATGCTGACCACATCTCCTCCCCGTATCGGTTGGCTGATCTGCCACCGCTGCCGATCACAAATGGGCGTGAGGCCGGCAGTCAGATTGGTAGACCATGGCTCTCGTGGGGCTGTCGCGCCAGTGTTAAGGAAAACTGAGTTGCATGGTTTGTCTCTGTTAGTCTTTTATGAATGTTCCATTGTATTTTAGAAACTCGTTTGATTTTAAAGTGCTTATATTTTGTATCAGTTACGCGATAATCATTGATATTTAATTTATGAGAATGTAGATTTTGAAGCTAGATGTACTTCGCTAGGAAGTTGGTACCACAGGTAAAATAAGAATGACGAAAACAATATCATGGTAATGACCCGCTTTTTAACAACGAAACCAAACTCCGTTTTCTAAAGTAAGTCATAAATCAAAAGCAACTTGTTTGAAAAAGATAATTCTTAACTCATCACTCGTTCATAATTTCTGTAAATATTAACTATTAGGATCAGCATTAGTCAAACGAAGGTCAACGACGGATATAGATCGTTGTATGCCCATTGTGACTTACTATTTACTTTACGTAGCTCCGGCGGTTTCACCTGTGCCCGCATTCGGGAGGCTCGGGTTCGATCCCTATAGCCCACCAACTTGTCCCATGTGTTTTTTCCGGGAGGTTTCCCGGATCGCCAGGCGAATACTGGGTGGGTTAATTACATCCCCCAAATTTCCTGTCCATCGCCATTATCATTTCACTTCATCTCTCGTCAGGTGGGCTCTTTCAGTGTAGAAGTGTCGCTGGGTATTTCGGCGGTGCATAACAAGATAACATGCTCTGAATGAACGACTTCCTTCTCGGATAGGTCAGTTGCCGGTCTCCAAACCGGCTGCTGGGACCGCATTGGAACCACAATAGGGAGGAATGTCTGTTTTCCTGGCCTACTGGGGAAGGTTTCCATCATGACGGGGAGAGAAAACTCATGGTTGAAGAGGAAGCACTTCAGCATTAACCTGGTGACCTGGTAAAGCCATGAAGAATCCCAAGACCAGTATGGCCAACTCAATAGAACCCCAGCCCGGGACTTCGCGAATGTAAGCCTCACACGTTACAGCAGAGCAATGTTACAGGGAATATTTAACACTAGAAGGACAGCACCCGTCATTTTGGCAAATTCGCTGCTTTAGAATACTTATTTCTTGCTTATTTTTTCTACACTTCCCATGTTCTACGACTTTTAGTAAATCTTATGAAAAACACGTCCACAAAGAAATAAGCATTTTGGACCTTTCAAAACACTGGTACAAACAACTCCTACTAGAAGGACCGCAATCCGTCATTTTGACGGGTACGGAAGTGTGAACAATAGCCTTCGGAGCTGTCCACATCTGTTGTTGTTTTCCTTTCTGATTGGTTTATGGCACTCTGCAGACCCTTTGTCGATGAGTAAGAAAGCTTTATAGCCCAAGTGGCGCAATTCGTGCTACCACTTATGTATTTACAAGGTGTTGGAGCCAAAAGCTTTCCGTTGAAGTTGTTATGGTCGAATACCTGAAGACCATCATTTTTCAGGAACACAATGAGCGGAAACAAATTCGCTGAAATTTTGTAGTTTATGCGATTTGATGACAAGGACACACGTTCTCAAAGACTTAAGTACCGATCGCTTTGCAGCTGCTACTCCTGTCTGGAATCCTTTTATTGCCAGTTCCTTGCAGTGTTACATTCCAAGTGAAAATATCACTGTGGATGAACAACTGTTTCCTTGCAAGGCTAGATGATCTTTCATTCAATATATGAGCAATAAACCGGACAAATTTGGAATAAAGTTTTGGCTTGCAGTTGATGCAAATTCAAAGTATCTTGTGAATGGTTTTTCTCACCTGGGCAAAGACGATCAGCGTCCCACAGGTGTTCCTCTTGCAGAGCATGCTCTAATGCGTCTTATACAATCCTTTGTTTTTTGCAGGAAGAAATATTACATGTGACAATTTTTCCACAACCAAATGCCTTGCAGAAAGTTTGAAGCGTAAAAGCACAAGCATTGTGGGCACAGTAACGAAATGTAGAAGAGAAATCTCTCAATCAGCAAAATGTGCTACAGCACCTTTGCACAAAACTGTACTTTATAAGTCAGGAGACATAACTCTGACATGCTATCAGGGGAGAAAGAACAAAAATGTGCTTCTTTTGATTTCAATGTATGACATAGTTTGTTCATATTCAACTTAGCAGAAAAGTTGCCTTCAGCATATAAATCCACAAGGGTACAAAAAACACTTCCTAACACAGTACCTCATCAGAGCAACATTTGGTAGACTTGCCAAATTGGCAGATGCAGAGGGGGGAATAGGAGCAAGCATTTATGTAACAAGTGCAGCAAGTATGTTTGTGGACCATGTTAGGCAACGCTGAATACACGTGTGTTAGGTACTACGATGCTGCAGGTAGCTTTGAATGAGCGAAATCAGGTTTAGGTTTTTTCTAATATATACTGTGGTATTGAAAATTTTATGCTGAAACACATGTGTTTGCTAAGGGAAGTTGTCCATTTCACATTTGGTTATCGTATATATTTGGATTAATTTTTAGGCTTAAAATGTTTATTTTACCACGTAATTCTTCAGACAAAAGTAAAATTATATACTGTTAAACTGTACAAATAGTATTAAATAAACTGGTATGCATTCAAGTTTGTTTACTATTTTTAAAAGGGCAAATAAAGCTGCACCCGCCAAAGTAGACCATCCTCGCCAGTCCTTCTAGTGTTAACCACTAAAACTAACCATGTACCATAGAATTATAAAGCTCTGTATACATTTAGGGAGCTCTGAAATAACGAAATAACAAGTGAAAGGATTATATGCAAAATGTCTTTTATAAGCAACAAATATCACCACCAATTACGAGTTGGAGTTACTACGTTACTAAAATATGTCCATAACCTGAAAGATATAAGACAGTTAAGAGAATGGACTGGAAGAATAAAACAAGAAGTACTCAGCATTTTGGAGTGCCTCTTGAAAGTTAATGATATGCAAATAGCCACTTCACCTCGTTTCCAAAGGAATATGTTACTTGTTCTTTGAGAACTCAAAGATTATAGGTTCATTTTGATCGGCTTTATAGATTTCTTAGATTTTAAAATCAAAGAAAGACGAAACTTTGTAAGGCATTCATCCGATAATCCCGCTACAAGGCACTACTAATGATGCAAATACAAAACCGCACCACATTGAGTTTATTTTATAGAAGTTATGTCGATTATTATGTTAAAGAAATCCAAGTTATTCTTTTGACATGGTAACTTTTCTTTTCTTCCAGTGCCATTCAGTCATAGGTATGTAAGGTTCTTAACATATACATTCAAATTATTCATGAGAGTTTCTTCCACCATACTTCACGAAATCTGTAAGGGTATGAGCAAGTACACAGACGAGAGTTATGGTATACTTCTAAATCCTTCGATAAAACCAAAATCTGTATAATTTATTCTCCAAGCAGGAATGGAGGGATATCCTGGATTCGGTTCAAGCCGACCGCCCGGTCTGACAGGCTTTTCGTTGTTTTCCCTGGTTTTACCTTAATCTCCTTTCCCTCACATCCGTTTCATTCCATTTCTTTATCGTGTTTAAAGTGTGTTTTTAGGTTTCGCGGTGTCAGGGGCTGTCATACACTTTATGCGGTTAAGTAGAAGCTAAATAAAATTCTTTGTTGCAGATTTCCATATCATTTCTTAAATAATATGTATTCTTGGAAAGATTGAGTCAGACTGAAAAATTCAATGCCATAGCCGGTATTTGAACCACGGATCTTCTGGTTGCCGTCCAGCCGCTCTAATCCTTGAGCTACTATGGCCAACGTGCCTATATAACATTAAATTCTCCAACTGACTCGTGTTTCCCCCGGTAAACCACATAGGAGTTCTCATAAACACATGGGACAACTACCTTAATGGCGACTTACATTGTGTAGGTAGTTTAAGGCCCGGGCTCTTTATAGTTAACCACTATTAGGTAAATTCATGGAAATTAATTGTTCTTTCACACTAGCCGTTGTGAAGTACCTACACAATGTAAGTCGCCATTAAGTTATGAGAACTCCTAAGTGGTTTACCGGGAAAAACACGAGTCAGTTGGAGAATTTAGTCTCATATCGGCACGTTGGCCATAGTAGCTCAAGAATTAGAGCGGCTGGACGGCAACCAGATGATCCGTTGTTCAAATCTCGGCTATGGCATTGAATTTTTCAGTCCGACTCAATCTTTCCATACTTTAGCCTACACACGGCTGGTGTGAAAGAACAATTAATTTCCATGAATATGTATTCATTCAATTTTTAAAGAATTGTGATTTTTATTTCATATAGAACACACAATTAATAATCATAACCAAATTAAATAATTGTTTTTAAGATAATGTTGTTCTGCATTAAATTTGAAACACGCTATAGTTGTAGTAAGGCAGCATATGTAAACATTTTAAACATTTCAATAAATTTGGTTAAACCTATGGAAGCTAAAATGGATTTGTCTTCATACTTTGATTAAAATATCTCAACAATTAGTTTTATATTCACTTCCGTAAACATGGGGTAAGTAAAGAAAATACTGAGTGTCACCTAACAATATAAAATCATCTTTCACCGGAAATTCACATTTTGAGACTCACTAAATAGAAACTGCATTTTAAAGCAGATCCGTATGCGCGCGCAGTGACTTGTGTATGTATGAGTCTTTGAGCATTATAACCATAACACGAATAACCGTTTGGGTACCAAACTTCATATTTAAGTTTGGCGTCCGAGGATGTGACGAGATGAAATGTGTATCTTAAATATTCTGGAAATAGTCTCAGAAATACTCTTCATTCTGGATGAATTTGGTATACTAGTAAACTATAATAAATAAGCAAAAAATGTAAATATCGAAAAAGCAACTTTACGGGCGTTGTCCTTAGTTTATGGGGAGATATAAACAAAGTGGTAAAATGTAATTACTCCGCCAGCGACTGTGATTGGAGGGAATAGTCGCGCTATTTTATCCAACGCGTGGGGAACATGTGCGCTGTCAACGAACATCTATGTAAAGTTTTGCTTTGCATTTTTCCATGTTTAAGTACCTTATGCGGGAGCACTTTTACGTTAAAATTAAAGGTATGCCTACAGTGTAGTATATTTTTCCTTTTCTGCGCTAAAAAGTAACTGAATGCTTACAACGATTACTCAAATATTTGATTTCTTCACATAATCCCAACTCATTTATATATAAAAAATTATAGCATGGGTCTTTCTGCGGAAAGACAGTACAGAATAACTGCCTGTAGCCACCTTGGCAATGACTTGAAAATTCTACTGGCATGCAACTGAAATATATATACGTACCTAGTTGGAATATGACAACGGACGAATTAAACAAGCTCCACTTCTGTGCCACAACAATATATTGCCCTCCTCGGTAGAGTAGATGATAACATGTCTGCCTCACGTTCAAGAGGTCCTGAGTTCGAAACTCGGTCAGGGTGAGCTACCTGGATAAGGTTTTCTCCGAGGTTTCCCCTTATACTCAAAGACGAATGTCGGGTAACACTAAGCTCTATGGACTCTGGGCTCATTTGAGCATCATTTCACCCATTTCATTCATCGTCCGAAATGACTTAACGTTGGAGGACGTAAATTACAAAAAAGGACACATCTTCACGATCAACAATTATAATCTTTTTTCTGTTTCTGTTCACAAATTCAAAACCTTTTTCGCAAAGAATGGTGTGGAAGCTCGTTTTTCTAAAGTTCGGTTAATAGGGAACATCGTTTACTGCTTGAAGCACTTTTGTAATTGTTGTGGCTCGTTTCTTTCAAAGAAGCTATGAACCTTGCGACGAATAGCACTTTTAGCAAATTCGTCACGTTCACTTTCCGCAGCTAGCTTCTTTCTTTATCGATGTTTTCCTTGAGTGGAAAGGGGTATTAATACTTGGCGCTGAATCACTGTTATATTTGTTGACAAATTAAGTCCCCCATTGCTAAAGTCGGGTATTTTTCACACATCGTGCAAAACACGTTCAATATAATTTGTTTTTCACCACTTTGTAATAGTTTCCCTCTTTGACGTAACGAGCAATAATGAGCAAGAGTCTTGTCCCAGAGTGTGTGTGAGTATATAGATATGAGTATTGATGGCACCGAAATCCAAGTTTAATATTTGTTTAATAACTGCTTCTTTTTATAATATTCACTTATAATATTATATTATTCAATATAATATATTATTCAATTAGGAAGTTGCCAAACAATGTACACCAGACTATTTTGATGTCCGGAGTTACCGTAAGTAAAACTCATACTAGGTACTCGATAACACGTAATTCATTATTTACGCAAGAACAGGTACTTCCTCCTCGTGTCACGTCTTTCTTCCTCGACGACCAGCCAAGCTGTATGTTTCCTTTCAATCAGATATGTTATTCAGCCTCCAGAATTCTCTAACCATATTGCCCTTTGTATCTTTTGAAGATACTAAGAAGAGTCCGCACCTCTTTACACAAGTATCGACCATCTGGACCTCCCTCGAAGCCAACTTCCTCATTGTTAACTACTCAGCCGACATCCTGTTTCACATTTAACGAATATATCAAATATTCATATTTAATCTATTATTATTCTTAATTTATTGAATCCATACTTTTGCTATCAAAGGCTAAACAGCCAATAATTTCGCACACCAACACGTACTTCTGTTTACATTTTTCCATAAAATAAGGACGGCGCCGATGTATAAAACACAATTTCGGTACGTAATTATTTCCGAGATAATCCTTGTAATTGATTTGAATTCACATTTTGCTTTTCTTCTTCTGGTGGTGCAAACACAATCGCGGTCCAAAGGGCATAAAAGTAATTTACTTTCAAAAGTTATGTTGAATATTCAAAATACTTGATGAAACTAATTTTGAGGAGAATTCTTTGTGAAGTATTCTTAATGAACCAAATAGCTTATGCGGTAGGACCTAAGGTTAACATTCGTGAGGTTGTCGATTCGATTCCTGGCCCATGAGTTTCTTTGTGGAGGATTTCCCGGGTCACTAAGCGAATGCTGGGAAGAATAATTATATATTCTGAATTTTCTCTTCATCACTTCTCACTTCACTTCGACTTTCATCATCTTTGGCTGTTTCAGGGTTCTAAGTGCGACAGGAGTTACGACGTCCATTTCAAAGAATTTGCTCTCTACAAATTCTTATTCTCCGAATGAGGGATGTATATACCCGGAGGAGGAACGGGGAGCCGGTTTTATTACGTAGCTGTTCTCTGTTGTCGTCCCTCCTCAGGTTCTACTGTCCTTGGTATCCTCTTCCCTAGCCCCTCTCTGCCGCAACAAACACAAAGGTTTTTTACTGTGTTAAGGTCTTTCCTTACATTGATATAGTCTCATAATGAAGGGCTACAGACGTGTTTTGAAGTAAAGAAACATTTACACATTTAAAAAACCTCGAATATCAGCTCCCATTAAATCTGATATCACACTCATCCGGATTGACTTTTGTTTACTAAAATATGTGAGCCCTTTAATAAATACATATGGCTGTAATGTCAGCACCGCAGGTGGTGTACATATCTGCGGCAGTCTAGCTAACATTTAAGTAATGTTAACATGATTGTAAAACAAAGCGGCAAATCTAAAGTGTATGAAACCATGTCGCATTCGTTTAGACCTGGTGAGTTCGTGTGTTTTACATAGACAACTTTCAGTTCTTTTCTCTCTGTTTTTCTACTTCTCAAAATTACACTATTGCACAACAGGTTTTGTATTTATACAATAGTTCGTTTGCAAATTATCCGGATTTTTATTAATTGTGATAATCTATGGTCCCACTCAATCCTTATAAATGGTGTTTTTTCTATTAGGTTTTATTCGTTTTATTTTCTTAATAAAAAATCACCTAAGAGACATCTAGTAAAATCCGCTGTACTACGTAAAACAAAGAAAGTTACTGAAGAAGCAGCAACTATTTCTAGTTGGGAAGCCGGATTCCAGGTGTGGCATTTCATTGTAATTGTTTTCAAGGATTCTGACGCTTTAATACAAGAATTTCATTGAGAATACCTTTTGTAAATTATTTTAAATTGACATACTTAATGTTCTTAATTTCAAAGCAAATTAATTTTTTTTTAATATAGTGTAAGGTACAATGCTTTACAATTCAAGGAAAGTACGATTTACTAGCCATAGTCTTATAAAACGAAGAGAATAAAGTAAATCATGGTGCTACATTGCATACAAGTAGCTTATGACTGGCATACATTCCAATAGCAAATGAAAGAAAGAATGTAATGGTTTACCTTATAGTGAATGCATCGTCCTCAGCACCACCACCACCAATATGATCATCTTCATCGGGGTTTAGGCTGTGTGGTCTCACCTTACATAGTGTTAAACTAAAACATTCGGACTAACATTGCCTTCAATTATTGCTTATCATCATCGTCGAAGTCATTATTAGGTCTCTCATAAATAAGGTTTTATTTTTGTGTTTTGGAAAATGTATTGGATGTATTTTGTTTTAAATGCTATTTACAGAATACCATGGCTAGTTTTGGGTACGCTATGTGTAGAGGATCTATCCAAAAGTCCGTTGACCCTGGCCTCCTTCATCCCGGGAGCGATGGATAACTCAGGGGTCTTTCCATAGGGCAATACCTGATTGCTTAAAAAGCCCCCCCCCCCAACGACTACAACGGTAGACGGATGGAAGTCGATACGCCACTTACGCGCGTCAACCCCGCAGGGAAGGCTACCGAAAACCTCGGTGGGGCCGCCTGGTGATCTAGCACACCTTCTACTAGCTCTGAAGGCTAGTACCCGGGACTTATGTGGCAGATCTCTACCCCCTCCGGGTGGCCGTAGCCTGGCCAGATGTACCCAATTTCCCGTGGGTGTCGAGAACACACTCCCCCCCGAGTCCAACCCAATCCGAAGAAATCCCCGACGGGACGGGCTCGGCAGTTCGGCCCGTCGTTCCCCTAGTAACGTCAGAGGTACCACGAATGCTAAGGGTCCGCAGCGTCCACACCACGGCAGCTGAAGGGGACGGATCCCCTCCACTGCGGTGTAGTTTTGGGTATATATTGCGAACATGTATGAGCTTCAGTTGTTAATAAACAATCACAAAATGGAGATAGCACTTGAATTGGGATCCTTTTTAAACAAATTGGAAACAGGATTATAAAGCCGCTGCCGTGGATCGAAGAGTGTAAAGTGGAAGGAGACGGTATCGTTAGTCAGCGTGTGGCACAACAATGGTTCCAACGCTTCATCAATGGAGGCGAAAACACTAAAGATTTACCATGTTCTAGAAGACTTAAGTTACGGAATATTGAGGATATACGCCAAGCTTTACAACAAAATCCGTAAAAAAACTACCTAGGCTTTCAGAAGAACTTGGTGTATCAAATGATGCCATACATCGCCACATTAAAAGGTTTAGAAAATCATACAGAAGCTGTACATCTGTACCTAATGAACGGACTCCTCAACAGGATGAACATAGAGTGGATATCCATAATCCTATGGATGATACGAGGGCTGTTCAATAAAGAATGATCATGACTTTTTACAGTCATAAATTTTCGCACTATTATATTCTGTTAGCTTAATGTGAAACAAACACGCCGTAATAGTTTCATTGTTGGCACTCCTGGTTCCCGCCTCTGAGAACCAAGCAAATTCAGACGTGTTCAGTATCGCCTACCGCTGCAATGGAGGTAACATTCAGTTAAAGTTGATGTTAGAGGAAGATCCGGAGTTTTTCTCAAACATAATCACTGCTGATGAAACTTGGCTACATGATGTTGATCCTGAGAGCAAACAGCAAAGCTCAGTGTGGAAATCTCCTTCATCACCAACCCCCAAAAAAGCAAAAGTGGTTGCTTCTATTGGGAAAGTTATGGTCATCTCATTCTTTGATATTCATGGAATGGTTTATCAGTATGTTGTACCTGCACACACATCAGTAACTGGTCAATACTACAGGGATGTCCTGAAAACATAGCAAGTCCATATCAGGCGCAAAAGACCACATTTACATGAAGCAGGCTGGATGCTGCACCACGATAATGTGCGGCTGCATATTGCCAATGCTGTTGCTGAATATATTTTGCAAAAATCAACGTGAAGTGCATCCCTCACCCTCCCTATTGTCCAGATTTAGCCCCATGTGACTAGTTTCTATTCCCTAACTTAAAGAAACGCCTTCGTGGGAGGCATTATCCATCATCAGAAGCAGTGGTGAAGAATCGGGAAGTGATTTTGAAGTATCTCTGAAAAATGGTTTCCAGCATGTCTTTGAAGACTGGCAGAAACGCTGGGACATGTGTATGGCATTCAGGGAAGACTATTTTGAAAAGGAGAATTGTCATTTGTGATGATAAATGTGTGTATTACCAAATCCCTGATGCCTCGAAACGGTGGACTGATCCCTGCTAACTGCCAAACTCATTGTTAAAAAGAAACCAGTTCGGTCCCAAAGTAATGTGTCTCTGGTGGAATTTTGAAGGTGTGACTAACTGGTAGGTTTTCTTAACAGGCGGACGATTGATGCGGATCTTTATTCTCAATAAGTGAAACGAGTTCATTAAATTTTGATACAGAGATGTCCAGCATTAGTTATCTGAAATATAATTCTATTGCAACAAAGACGAATGTCGGGTAACTCTAAGCTCAATGGACCCTGGGCTCATTTGAGCATCATTTTACACATTTCATTCACCGTCCGATATGACTTAACGTTGGAGGACGTAAATTACAAATAAAACACCCCATATTGAACGAACAACCATGGAAAAAATTCATGACACCCAGCTTTCAGACGTTATCTAGCACCAGCAGATTATTATCTTTTTCGATCCATGGACCATTTTCTACGTGGAAGAAACTTTGACAACATTGAAGCAGTTCAGATGGGTGTCTCCGAATTCTTTGCATCAAAAACCAGAGGCTGGTACCATCATAGGAATATAAACTTCGCTGAACAATGTCTGAAGAACCTAATGATCTATATTTTTAAAATTAGTGGATTTCTTGTCATAAAACATTTCAAATAATTGTTTTTCTTAAAAAACTATATCACTTATGAAACACTATCTATATTAATTTCAGTAATTGATTTTTAACATAAATGGTTTCGACATTTATTAGAGATTTTATAGTTAAAGATACAACTCGTCTGGTGCAACAATCAGTGGTCGCAAATCAGCGGCTACCATCAGAAAAGTCTTAGAGGAATACGACAAAAACTGTATTCCAAATTGAATTCATTACACACTTCAACGCTAACCCAAATTTTAAGTAAATTAAATGGACTACTGGAATTGGTTTCACACTCATTCTATCATAATATTTAATTTACATTACTTTCATATTAATTCATATCCCTTAAATAAATATTATTAAAAATTTTAATATATCAGGGATACCTGAGCCATCCTGAGATTAAATTCTCTATTTGACTCGTATATTGCCCCAGTAGACCACTAGGGGCTCTCGCATTCGAGATACACCGTTTGTGGCGACTTACGACCGTAAGTACTTGAGTCCTAGGCTTCATCATTTAACTCTTTAGTTAATTGATGTAAATTAATCTTTTCTTCACACTCCGTATATAGGCTAAGGTTTTTGATAGAATGCGAGAGCCCCTAGTGGTCTACCGGGGAAATATACGAGTCAAATGGAGAATTTAATGTCAAGGCGGCACGTTAGCCATGATAACTCAATGGTTTAGAGCGACTGGACGGAAACCAGGAGATCCGTGGTTCAAATCTCGGCCATTGCATTGAATTTTTCATGTTGACTCTCTCTCTATCAACAACCTTAGCCTATATACGGCTAGTGTGAAGAAGTGATTAATTTCCATCAATTAACTAAAATAATAAGAGTTAGAAGTGTTTAATTTTTTTGAAATTAAGATATTTTATTAACATTATCAGATTTGCTACAGCTCTACTGCTTATAATTTATTAGCCGTTTCATGTTCAATTAGAAACAATAAAACCCAGAAATAAAAAATATGAGTTGCATGAAAAGGAACGCCCTGAAAAAAGCGTATGTAGGTGTATACAAAGTTAATGTAAATGCAATATACTAATGGAAACTATGTCTAATAAGTGCATATACATTGATGTTTGTGATGTATGGGCCCAAAATTCCGATGGATCGTACAGGAAAATAAATAAAGCAAGTAAACATTCGCTACAACAAAAAATGCTACAGAAAAAGCATAAAATAACCATATTGAATATAAAACAAGAACAAAATACCAAAATGCAGTAAATTTTATCATGATGCACTCCACTTGTCACTTCTATTGACCAGATTTCATGGATATTTGCTATCACACCGCTACCATCATTAGAGTGTAAAATATTAGCGCCCTTAATATTTCAGAAAAAATAAGCATACAATTATTATTGGGTAATATTGATACTTTTTATATCACAGAATAACTATAGATTCTTGTAGTGTAGGTATTGTATTAAATTAAGCACACAATATTTTTATATATTTTATCCCTTATTTTTGTAGTTTTTCTTGAACATGGCTTCACAGCATTAAAATGCCCGTGATTTATTGCATTTTAGTGACACAATATTTGGAGTTGGTAAGGCGAGAGATGAAAAGTTGTAGAATTCTATACTCCCTTGTTTTGTAATCTATCGAAAGCTAACGCTGACTTCGCTCGTTGGCTGTTTTCTCAGAAGTGAATATTCTGTGAGTTAGTCTCTTTGTTTTAAGAATGAGTAACTTCAGGAACTCTACGATTCGCTCCTTTCATATGGCTTCCCTAAGTAGCACATCTTTCATACTTGAATGCACATGACCCACTCACCTTAACCCTAAATGACTTCTACAACGTAGTTACACAACTCCTAGAGAGGAATTCCGGTCCTCAAGTCAAATTCGTCTCATTAGATATACTTAGGCTGAAACCCTTTTAAGTAAATAATAATAACCAGATTGTGTTAATCTCTAAAGTAATATATGAAAACAGACGGAACAGATGTTGTTAAAAGCAACTTGGCGGACTGGATTGGTATCGGTTTTGTTATTTGTCATTATGCTGTGTAGGAAAGCACTTTATTGAAAGGATATCATTAGTGTGTAAATACTTTTAGATTCAAAACCCTGAGAACGAGACTAAAAGTAATTTTATTCCAAAACTTATCGAAACAGAGTGAGTGTGTGGTGTTTAAGGGCCCGTCGACAACAAGGTCATTTGGGCCTCGAAACAGATGGCTCTGTGGTAATATGTGAGGCTCGCATTTGGGGAGGGTGCTGGTTTCAATTCCTGTTGTGCACCTTTCAGTTTTTCTAGTTCTCCCTGGTCGGTCGAGTGGATTCTCATCCCCCACAATTTCCTTTCCATAATATGCCTTTCGTTTTATTCCCAAGTTCCGGGGGTGCTTCTAGGTTCCTTAGTGGACAGACGGCACGGACACTTGCTCAAAAGAAACGGTATTCCCCGGGGACATTAAAGAGCTGCTTGGTCGATGGTTCGTCCATCGCTCTCTCTAGATAGTATCGACAATGAGACGGAACTTTGGATATGTAGCCTCTGTAATTCCTACCCCTTTCTCCTGGAAGATAGTAGCCTTAGTGTATTTAGGCAGCGCTAAAGGTAAAGCTGCAGAGGAACGCAAGGACTCCCGCAGCGAAGCCAGAGTACCGCAAGAAGGACATTCGACCGTTGTGGCTCTGGGAGGGAGGGATGTTGACAGTTGAGTCCAGATGTTCTACTCCCATTAGTCTTGGACCCTTAAGACCAAGACCTGGGCCTCTTTCAACCAGGAAGTATCCAAGCTGTCCCAAAGGGCACCCAGCGTCCTCCGTGGGGCTTTCCATAGAGCAAGACCTGGGTTACTAACAAGCCCCCCATCTGGTCCAAGAACACAAGACGGGATGGAAGTGGATACGCCACTTACGCGCGCCAACATCAAAATGGAAAGGCTACCGATATGACCTCGATGAGGCCGCCTGGTGATCTAGCACGTCTTCTACTAGCTCTGCAGGCTAGTACCCGGAAATATTGATGGCTTCCCTCAGCCCCGTCCGGAGACGTACCCCGGGTACCGGGAACCCTTGCCCCCTCGAGACCAACCCAATCCGAACAACTCCCAAAGGGTCGGGCTCGAATGTTCGGCCCGAGGTTCCTCTAGTAACGTCAGAGATACCACTCACCACGACAGCTAAAGGGTACGGATCCCCTCCCCTACGGGAGGAGGGATGGCGACAGACTCCCAAAGGACGGACAGACTTAGATGTCAATATACACAAGCACAGAAAATATCTCTAACACTTCCAGTTCGAACGCATCCAACGCCGTCCAGAATATTCCACAAGACCTTAACCCTCAGAGATCACCTGAAGGGTTCTTGCCTGAGAGCATCCGGAGGTCGGGTTTAACTGACCGATCCCGAACTCCCCTGAAAGTAACTTCAGCGACGTGCACACACATCACTCACGTCGTCACAACACGTCGGTACACAACCCTGGAACACATAACAATATGAAATTATTAGTACAAAATTAGGAATACGAAAGCCTTGATAGAAACGCATTCACCTCCGACTCCAGAAAATTCGTAGGTCAAAGTTGGCCTTTTACAGGTAAATAAACTCAGGACCTTTATAATACAATCCTTGCACATTACCTTGGACCCATCTGACTTGGTCTATTTAGGAATAAGTCTATCTACCCTTCTCTATCTACAACCTGATCCAAAATTTATTTTCGTTATAAACCTTCTAGTTAAAAAGTATGAGAATTTATCTAGACTTAAGGTCCTGTAGATGTAGAGCCTTCTTGCACTTATTTATGAGGAAACGTGAAGTGCAAGGCAAGATAAAAATGGCAACTTCTTTTTCTTCTCCTTGTTTTCGTGTTCACTCTCTGTATTTAATCTCAGTTGTAACAAACAAATTAACTTAAAAGTAAATTAATTCAATAACTACGACTTAACGTATTTAAATTTGAGTGACTAAGTTAGTGTATGTCGGTTTACAGGGCAATAATACTTACCAGAGATTCGCAAGTTAGCAATTAACAGTGATTACAAACAAATGGCTCTGTTCTCTCACGTGAACCTCATACCGCCACTAATTGTACTCTCTACATTGTTCCCAAAAGTTTCACCACAGCTGGAGCACTTCACAGAGACTTCTCTATTTACTGTAGAAGATTCTGGAGTTTTAAAATTCAACACTTACACCGAATAACTATATTTCCTTAGTTATTTTGAATTTGGTTTTACTTTCCTCTTTAGCAGTGGGTTTTGAAAAAAGTCAAAATAGAAGCGAAAACTTAAAACGGTTATGTTTCTAACACAATTTCTGGAATGTACGACGAAGACGAATGTCATCCTCTCAGGTGTGAATCTCGTGCGGAACTAAATGAAAGATCCCAAAAATTGTTCATGGTTTCAAATCGGAGGTTCAAGGTAAACCTTATTGGCAGAACAGCAGCTGATCTACATTAATTGTGTTTCCTTTGGAAATCAATACTTTTCATAATGTCTTTGCTTTCCTAATATAGACTCAAATGAGATAAGGTAGGTAGAGTAACTTTTAATAGCATGTGACACATGTTTAATTAGAATAGAACATCTTAAAGGATTGCAGCTTTGTAAACAGCGAGAAGAAATATCCTTGTTCCTTTAGTTGCCCTTGACTGCTTAGACCAGTATATAGATCTTGTTATACTTAAAAGGATGCTATGACTACTTCATTTATTGTTTAAGTTCTTGTAAGTAAATGCCTTATAACATGTATTTAATTTCCCTTCTTCGTCCAGGCACAAGGAAGAGCTTTTTACTTTTAATAACTAGCTTCCATTCTAGAATTTTACCAAAGCTGCTTGTAGGCTACATGACTTATCCCACAAATTCTCATTCGACTAAAAGTGAAGCGTCTAGTCCAATTTATAATTAGACTGACACCGTAGCTGGGGTATTTACAGCAGTAACGTGGAACTAGCTCCTATCATGTTTATACCACCTAGGGAGAATGATGTGATATCTCTGATCGGCAGACTTCTGTAGCGGTAGGTCTCAATTCCTAATCGCGTCTCTCTGGCCACATTGGTCCTCTTTCCGTCTATTGCTGTTTGCACGATTTAAATAACATTATTCTGAAAATACTTTCGGCGATTTTATGGACGTAAATGTACAACTTTAGAAACTTAGGGAAATATTAACATCAAATAAACCACTGTTATTTGGCAATAATTTCCCAGAAGATCCAGTATACTTCTCGCAAAAAAGCATGCTAAAATTGAATTTCCAATGTATGGGTTTATTCCGGTCATATAAAAGACTCCTTGTTTAAGTATCATTTATCTTTCAGGATTCTTCGTAATGGGTACGGCCAATCAACGACCAGGGCCACAAAAGGAATGCGGGTGTCAAATTTTAATAATTCAATTTTAATAATAGTCAATCTCATAAGGATACGCATTATACTTCGAAAATAAGTACATTTTTAGTGAGACAATATCTTGAAAAATGGGTTTATGAAAATTAAAATGTTACGTTGAGACATTCTAGCAATTTCTTAATTTGAGGTTTTCTAAACCAAAGTATCTCTAAACAGAATAATTTTTAAAATATACTTAAAGGTAAATTTATTGACAGAGCTTGATGAACACTGAACCAATCTTGGAGCAAATTCTTTATGTATAAAACCGCGTCAAGTATTAGTTTGTTGTACTGCAAGTAATAACTGCTTTCACTTCATTCTTCTCCTCCTATTTCTGCATAAGCCGTAATAATAGGTTCAACCAAAATAGATTATGGAAATATTTTTATGACAATAATAAATAGTGAACTTCTCTATTTCTTAAGTTCTGCTTTAAATCTAGGCATTACTGCTGTTATTTGCAATGCACTAACAACATTCTACAATTTGAAGACAAAGTATTTGTTGACTGTGTGTGCAGGAAACGGTCGACACGGGGGACGACGGGGATGGGGGGCCAAGCAGCCAGGGTACGGGGAGCACAAGACGACGCCGGCGGCGGAGACAGCAGCGGTTGCCGCGGACCGTCGTTAATCCGGACGAGAACTTCTATTTCTACTGGCTGCTGGTCCTCACCGTCTGTGTATTGTACAACTTGTGGACGCTCATCGTTCGCCAGAGCTTCCCGGAACTCCAAACGGCAGCTCACGCCTTCTGGTTCACCTGTGACGGTTTCAGCGACGCCGTCTTCTTGCTAGATGTCGCAGTCCAGTTTCGAACAGGTTATCTCGAGCAAGGACTCATGGTGTACGACTCAAAGAAACTCGCTGGACATTATCTTCGCTCTAGGGCCTTTCTATTGGACCTTAGTGCTCTGCTGCCTTTGGATCTTCTGCAGATCAACCTCGGCGTGAACCCCATTCTCAGGTTTCCGCGCTTCCTAAAAGTGTATCGCGTCTATGACTACTATTACATGGTGGAATCTAGAACTGTGTACCCCAATCTGTGGCGTGTAGTCAACCTCATACATATTCTGTTGATCCTGGCGCACTGGTTTGGATGTTTCTACTATCTTTTATCTGAAGCAGAGGGCTTTCATGGAGACTGGGTGTACCCCTATCGGCCTGGAGACTATGCTACCCTCACACGCAAGTACCTGGGTTCCCTCTACTGGTCTACGCTCACACTCACCACCATCGGAGACTTGCCGACTCCTGAAACGAACGCTGAGTAAGTACTAAGATGAGTTTGTTAAGTTTAAGTAAATAAGGTATGCAATGCTACAGTTCATACAGATTAACTAAGCACAGGACTCTCAGAGTACTAAACTACGGCCCACATAGAAATGTTAGTTTACCTAAAATATGTTCAACATAGGCGTAGCCTAAAAGTTTCATATGGGTATTAT
The DNA here is from genome assembly GCA_030765055.1 of Mantis religiosa. NCBI lineage: Eukaryota > Metazoa > Arthropoda > Insecta > Mantodea > Mantidae > Mantis > Mantis religiosa. Next base: position 76,284,382 of record CM060951.1, read on the forward strand.
GGGTAAGTCAATCAACTGCTTTTTACAGACTTCTTGTGTATAAATATCATAAAATTTTAAATGTACTAAAATTGTAAATAGCTCGTACATAATAGTTCATATCACACCTAGTGTTAGAAGATATTTCCTGCAATTTAATTACTGCCGAAAATAAATCTTGTAAAGGTATCGATGATTGAAGAGGCGAAGTAAACATATTTTCTAATATTTCAATTAAGTTGCAATCTAGTTGAGTTTAATTGATTTATGAGCTTCGTTTGCCAGAAATTATCATTAACTTAAAGTTTGCATCAAATGCAGTAAGTGTTTATTTGTTCTTTCCAGGATAAATATACAGAAAACATCCAAACTATACTTTAAAAGCAAATAAAATTAATTTTCCTTGTAAATGCCGTTAATAAACAGCATCTATGGGATCTACATCTTGCTATCATCTCGCCAACTTTATTTTCCGTCGTTAAATTATTTATATTATTCACCAAGCGTTGCATGTTTGGATTTTAAAAGACGTGTTTCGTAATCTCATTTAATAAAGCATATTTCTTAAGCATAGAACATATTTAGAGTGCTCTAGAAAGTAGTTTTACCTATATTGAAATCCTCCTATTTTAAGTTTTGGAGTTTAACTTTATTATCCTTTGATAAACCAAAACGACCTGGAAATGGAAGACAGGAGGGGTGTCCCTTTATCCCTTTAAATTTTCATCAACCACACACATTTTAAAAGTTCCTGTCGTATACAGTATATTCAAATGGTAAATATATTACCCTTATAGTAATGTGTGAGCATTTAAAAGGACATAGGTGTCTAATGCATTACGTTTTTCAGGACAAGCGGGAAAAAAATCACCGATATCAGTAGTCAAACAAATATGAAAACATCTGGTAATTATCAAGAACCCCCTTTCCCTATTCACCTGATTTAAAATGGGTATGGTATGCTCAATTTCTTCTAGGGCAGCAAGCCAGATGAACAGACGATTAGAAATCGACGTTTCGGGAGTGTGCATCTCTCCCATCATCAGAATATTTATTAAATGTTATAACCACAAATGAAACACTGGATGCAACACAAATATAAACAAAGACAAAACACTATCAAAATTCGCATTACTGAACAAAAGACTGTTTTAAAAAATTAAATTCCAGGCCAGGAGATGGCGTGAGTATAGAAAGTTAATTGTGTCAAAGAAACATAACTACATAACTGTATTATCAAGCTGTATTGATATTTTGCTTCTTAAATTGACTGATTTCCATTTTAAGGCCGGTTTCCAAGAGGAGCTGAACTGAAATCCAGCTCCACGATTAAGCGTGCTCCTTTCAGAGGAAATGGTCAAAGCCTCCTTAATTCTCCGCTCCCAGTAGCTCTTGCATATTCCCGAAAGTTGGCTCTATGGTCGTTATCAAAACAATGTTCTGCTAGCCCAGACTTCTCAGGTTGCATTAAACGAATGCTCCGTTAATGTTCATTTATTCTGGTAGCGATGATCCTTCCGGTTTGTCCTATATACGGTGTCCCACATTCACAGGGAATGCGGTACACTACCGGAACTTCGAAGTCCAGTTTCCTTTTACTGGTCTCAACAGATGTTTAACCCTCGGAGATGGCTTGTGGATGGTCCTGATGTATTTGGCGAAAATTCTGCTGATTCTGCCGGATAGATTGCCGGTAAACGGGATGCAGGCTGTAGCGGTAGGCTTATCTGACGCTTGCTGTATTACAGGTTTCCCTTTCCTAGCTTTGGTGATCGAGGCTTCAACGTCGTATTCGAAGTAGCCGTTTTGACGGAAAGTGAGTCTCGGGTGCTGTAATTGTTGTTTTAAGTGGCTGGATCAGAGACAGATAAAGCACTGTGGGCCAGTGTATTGAGAACTCCCAGTCGTTGAGACTTATGATGGAAACTATGAGCGTTCACATAGAGATCGGTGTGTGTAGGCATGCCCCAGTGTACCGTTGCTGTCTTTTTGAAACAAGAATATCCAGGAATGGAAGAGTTCCATGCTTCTCCACTTCCATGGTAAACTGTATTTGAGATCGAAGGCGTGTTATATCCAGTGTTCCATTTGTGGTTATAACATTTAATAAATATCCTGATGATGAGAGCGGTGATGATGATATATAGATAACGGCGTTCAACTACGGCGGTCATCAGCGCCCTTTAAAAACTAGTCATGGCAAAAGCCAGATATAAAACTTTCTAAAAACTATACAAGTGTAACAAAACCTATTAAAATACACGAACATAAAAGACATCTATCAAAACCTACTAAAAATTTCGTTCACTAAATCCTAAACTCTAAACTAGAAAAGAATCTAAAATCCTTCTCCACGGGTCTCCACGCACGGCCTACACGTGGGTGGGCCTGTTGACCGTCTCCCTTAACCACGAAGAGGAGCCCACACGAGGGAGACTGTTGGCTTGGGACCCAGGGTGCGCCAAACCCGTACCTACCGAAGTAGGCCCCTGGGGGGATGATGAGAGCGATACATAATCCCGAAACGTCGATTTCTAATCGTCTTTTCACCTGGCTTGCTGCCCGAGAAGAAATTGAGCATATTCGTTGCCAGGAAAGCTTCAGGTCTTATTTTAGGTATGGCATATTGTTTTTAATTAGAAACAATTGAAGTAAATATGGCTTTATAATGATTTACACTTCCAGTAATACTTGTCTATCTTGATATTGTTGTTAGACATCATTGACAATGTTTCAAGGAGGACATGATAAACATAATGTTGTCTGACAAAGCGTTTTACCCTAGGGAGTCTTAAAGAAAAGATTGCTATACATCACAAGAATTTTACAAAGTTTCACTGGTAATACCAGTAATACTTATTCTGTCCCACTAATGCTCATCTCTTGAGAAATAGCACTTTTATATTTTGTTCATTTCACCCCAATCCGCTAGTTTTAGCAGGTAAAGCTCCAACTGCCTAATAAGTTTAGCTATTGTTGGCTCTTCCCTGTAAGTGAAGGTGGGCTGAAAGTGAAATTATGTCCTCAAGAAAGATATGTCACTAATGTAAATTATTTTTCTGAACATGGAAATTATACCACGAACACTAAAGAGCATTCCATTGCTATGTTTTCAAATTAAAAATTCTCGCACCTCGATGCTGTAATGCATTTTGAGCAAAAGATTCAGTGCAAGATGCACCAAGGAATGAGAGGTCGAAAGACTTGATAGAAAATATGCTGGCACATATTTCTGACAAATTGCTTAAAATTCTAAATAAGTTAATAAGATATTTGACCCAACAGACCGTTAGTTCTTACAGTTCTTCATATAAATCAATGAAAAGTCAATACGGTTTTTATCCACATAAAGTGCCAGCCATGCATGGATTTAAAAATCTACATCACAAGAAACTAATGCAGCATTGAATGACTTTTACAGGGCTATTGTGCGCCATGAAATTGACTGTTAAGTAATTTTCTATCAAAGATTAGTTCCCCCTATCCAGATGAATACGCAAACATAGCTCGTTGAAGAATCTAATGCCTTTCAGGAATCCCCTGTACATTCTAAGTAAATTGAAGTATAAAATGTGATCTATAATTCTATCTATAAAGAATGGATACAAAGAAGCGATAAGCGCAAAACCGGTATGTCAACGAGTTGCCACCTTTGTTGACAAATCGAAGTCCTGTTGGACCAGTTTGTGCAGCGAGCGAGAACAGTACTCTGTCACTCTACTGCAGTATATAAGACCGTCGAACTTCACAGCAATAGCGTAATCGCCCTAACATCATATTTACAAAGGTAGAGCAACGTTCTTGTCTCAAAGCTGAAGTGGCACGAGGTCGGAGTATGCAAAACGTTTTAAGGGACTGCTTGAAGCTCGAAGCTTGTGGTGATGCAGCGTTACCATACAGCACAGTCGCAGGATGGGTTAAGAGTAGTGGGAGGTCGATGGGCTTCAAAAACTCGATGTTTTATTTTTATTGTTAAAAATTATATAATTTTTCAGCTTTTAAATTATATATATATATATAACATAGGGTGTCAGCTGGTATTAAATCGCTTTAATCCATCAATTTTAAGATGGCGGCGTAATGAGACGACCACTTTCTGATCTTCTGCATACACATTTCACTCAGCATACTTCCAAAGCTTGAAATTTCTAAAATAACCAACTTAGAGACATGTGGTAAATTTTGATTTACGTGTTGGTCATTCTGCTTCCTGCTGCTTCATTCGTTTATTTCTCTATCGTCAACTTCCGGCTTCTTTAGTCGTGTTTTTTGCACACTAACCCAAATGGAAGTTTTCATTATATAATATGGGAAAGAATTCCAAAATCTGTGCATGTTGGGCTAAAAACTTCAAAAATTGGTGTATATTACAGTGTTATTTGTTATAATGATGGGTGCAGTGGTGGGCATAAAATAATGACAAAAATGGATATAAAGGTTGGCAAAATATATGAGGGCAGCATGTCTAAAAGATGTGCGTCGACTCTCAGAGGCAAAAGGAACAGCTCAGTTGCTTGAAAGTATATCTAGAAGTAAGAAAAGAAAGGTAAAAATGAGTAAAACCTAACTGAGCAGGAATATGGAGCAGGCATGTTCTGAAAGTACGTATAACTTAAAAATAATGTTGCTTAATTTGATCGTGATTTCCCAAAACCTTGATTTTTCATACTTTAGATGCATGTTTCTCAAAAACTATAAAAGACACTAATACAAAATTTTTAGTTCTTATTTTTTAATGTCCCCTGAACACATTAATCTAACTTTTATATCCATATGATTTATAAAATGGAGGGAAAATAAAATTCAGTCCTTAAAAATATTATTATTTTAACACAACTAAATAATTTTTCATGCGCATAGTATAAACTATGTATGCTTTTTATTTAATTTAGATTATAAAACTGGGTCTTATGTAGACGATTGGTGCCTATAGCTATAAATTCCTACAAGGAACCTAGACCTGAAGTATAGGGTGTAATACTTTTGTTTCATAATACACAGTGCCTTATGCCCCTTTTGCAAGGAAATGTATTAACTTAATGTAAATATTATACAGTCCTTAAATGCACACATCCTTATACTATAAACATACCAAATTTCAATTTCTTGCAATGTTTAGCTTTTTGTGTATTTCTAGTTCTTAAAACCTAGCTCTGTCTGAGTAAAAATAACCTCCCAGTGCCCTTAAAGGGTTCAGAGAGACAGAGAAGCTGTGAAAGATAACCCCCGTACAGGATGACTCCATGTGGAGAACGCTTCAACTCCTTGCTTCCTTGTTGGATGATGATCGCCAATGGACTGCGTGTGCTTTGGAAGCGAAGTCGGAGTATGCCACCACATTCCGCACGACATTCTGGGTTACCGCAAAATTGCAGCGCGATGGATACCCAATGAACTTTTCCAAGATGCAATAATGACACAAGACTTGTTGGGCTGGTACCAATGGAAAGATTACGACTTACACAAAGTGCTATAAAACTAATACCATTCTTCATAACAACGCAAAATGCCGTACCGCTGTCCAGAATCTCTTGCAACGTTGGCAATGGAAGATTCTACAACGTCCACCGCACTCCCGATGCGGAGTCCCTGCGATCTATGAGTCCCTGCGATTGTGATGTCTTTGCCAAAATAAGAGAGCCGTTGCTAGGGATCCGGTAAAACACCAGAGATGAAAATATCAAGACAATAGAGTGGTCACTACGGACATCAACAGAAACTGACGGGCATGTGTTATATGACGCCTTCCTAACATTTGGTAGAAGGTCATAAATAACGGGAGCGATTATATTTAAGGTGTATAACCATAAGTACCCTTGTCAATAAAAGCATTTCAGAGAAGAAAATAGTTCTCATTATTTTTATCCAACACTTGTATATAAAACCTCCAAAATCCCCTGATTTGATATGTCCTTCAGAATATTTTCTATCGGGGTGCCCCTAAAGCATCGTTCTGCACAGACAATTCCAAATGGACAAAATCTGTAACCAAAAAAAACCTCAACTGCAGTTTTCGAGTATAAATTTAAGTGAGTGGCTTGTGTCGTCAGGAAAATAGTAATTTGGTGTGTACTAATAGTTTCCATTTGGTGAACGATCTCTCAGAAAGAGAATTCTATTATGTATAACTATAGATACGTGCTCAACTGAATTATAAACGGTAACACAGTGTATTGATTATGATCCGCAAATTAAGCAGCATCTCTAAAGCACCTCTAAAAAAATCGCCATTATTGCCGCAACCGGAAATTCCGCGGATAAAGTGATATTTGAATTTTCTTCGCATTGGGCATTGTTCACAGAGAACTGTAAATGAGACTCGCTGTAAGTGCCCTGAACTTTGGCTCTCAAATAATTGGTTTTGCTACATGACAACGCCCGTGCATTTTTACTGGCAGCTCAGTCGGCAGAGCATCTACCTCCGGTACGAAGGGTTCTGGTTTCGATTCCAGGCTGGAGATGTTAATGTTTGCTAGCCAAGATTAGTTGAATATGTATGTGATTTGTTATTCAAAAAATGCAAAGAAATCCGTTGACAACTGTACACAAGTTAACACATTAAGGTTACGGTAATGTTTATATGTTCCATAGGTAAAGGGTCATCGATTTCACCATTTCATTTAAAGTTAGGGTATAAATGCAACAGTCAAAAGATCAACCCCACATATCGCTTCATGTTAATATCAGTTTACAAGTCACAGTCTACCATTTTGCCACAGCCTGTATTCACCTTATTTCCCCGCTTGAAAGCAAACTTAAGTAGACATATACTTCATCTGGCCGAGGACATCATTACCACCACAGGAAAAGTGATAGGGGATTTTCCTGCCAATATATTTTAGTAGTGCTTCTGGCAGTAGCAGAGATTATTTTGAGAGAAGATATGGATCTATGCAGGAGAGCATCGTGTTGCACGATAACTCATTCGCCTACACTCCAGGCGTCAGTCTAGTAATACAGAACTCTAATAACTATTATCACCTTCTTCATGGTTTCATTCTTTGAAGTAACAGAAAGCTACACTCTATGCAGGCTTAAAGTGTGTATGGATGTCAACGTTGTGCCGTAGCACAACTTTAAGAGCGAGTGAAACAACGAAGCTCTAATGGAAATAGTTATTTTCTACATTGCGTATATTATCACTCATTTTATACATACAAGTAATTAACGGGATGAATGAATATTAAATATTATTATAATGTTTAATATAATAAATACCGTAATTCAAGTTCTAAAATATTTATACATGAGCTTAAACATTTTACTTCCATTTATTGCCACGTGGTTTTATGTACTTCATCGGCTGCATAGTGTATACTGCTCAAAGTAGTGTACAGAAGCATAAAAGTAGAAAGCCTCTAAAAATTGGTAAAAAGACTTGTGTTAAATGTGCTTAACGTTTCCTTTCAACCTTATGACATCCTGGCTGTGAAAGATGTAACTAAATTGACGTCTGAAGCAACTGATGTGTCTGTAAACACCATTTCAAATGTGAGAAGAAAACTGAACAAACCGGACACGTAAAAAGACCTAAAAAGAAATGGAATGGGGCATGTAGTGTTTTGGGGTAAGTGGATGATTTTGTTAAGAGTGTTATTTGCTTTAAAGTGATAGTTTCTTTTTAAATAATGACCTCCTATTATAGATAAGGTACTTGACATAGTGAACAGTGACCCAGATGTTTCAATGTTTCATATTAAAAAAACACGTTCCAAGCTTTGCTGAAAGACATCAAGTTTAAGTTTTCAAAAAGAAGCAAACCTAACGTGATAATTGACCGGGAAGACATTGTGGTGGGGAGAAGATTTGCTCGAGATGTATGAGACAATTTCGTGTAGAAGAGCGCACAAATCATTACTTAGAGGAAATCTGGGTAAATGAGGGACATGTTACTTCAAAGTCTTGGACAGACACAACTATAGAGTCACAGTAAGATGCTTTTTTTCTTCAGAATTTACAATGATTTAAAAAATAAACATCTCTCTGTCAAAGTTAAGCGCCTCATCATTTTGCATATTGGCAGTGATAACGGGTTTCTTGATGGGAGCGGGTTTATTAATACGGATTAACGTAACTTTTTACTCACAAAATTATATTTTATAACCTTTCTTTAGGAGTATATTTAATTTATTTTATTTAGTAAATATAAGTCGAGTGCTTTTCTAACCCTGTACTGAAAGATATATGATGATTGCCATAAGAGTCAGATGTAAACAACTGACGGCAGAAAACGTCAACCACGTGTTTGTTGGCGGAGTGATAAAAATCGCAATGTTTATGTGCGCCCACAATTTAAGCCTGTAGGGACTATAAAAGGTATCATAACAAATTTAAGGGATCTAGTAGATTTATCGAAGCGCAGGTCTCAAATCTCTCGGAAAGCTTTCAACGAATAAGGTCCGTGGTGAATCAGAATCCACTGGTCACTTGGTTTACGAGGTACACACATGACAGAGAAGGCATTAAAAGGCAGCTTTTTGAACTGTTACACATTGCACCTTGATTCCTCTGGAAGAAAGACCTGCCCATCTGTGCGTACATTGATGTTGATTAGATATGTATAAATATGTGCATTGCTCACGAAAGATATTTTGATGGCGATGAACACCCCCACTAAAATTAATCAAATGACTCAAAGTTTGTGCCTAACTACTAACAAAAACAGAATGTATTTATGATGTCTAATCTTGAAAAAGAGGCTTTTTGTCATTCATTTCTAGGGTATTAAGCACAGGATTTTGTACTCACTACTTTAGTGTGGAACGCAAGGTACCAGCAGATCCAAATGAATCACGCCATATCCAAACTACGAGGACTGTTCAATAAAGAATGATCACAATTTTTTTGACAACGTACCTTTACTCATCCTCAGAATTTTGATGGTCCTTCTCAAAATAGTCTCCCCTGAATGCGATGCACTTGTCCCAGCGTTTTTGCCAGTTTTCAAAGACATGCTGGAAACCATTTTTGAGAGATCCTTCAAAATCGCCTCCGCAGCTTCACCCCTGCTTCTGATGATGAATGATGCCTCCCACGAAGGCGTTTCTTCAAATTAGGTAATAGAAAAAAGTAACATGGGGCTAAATCCGGACTATAGGGAGGGTGAGGGATGCACTTCACGTCGATTTTTGCAAGACATTGAGCAACAACATTAACAATATGCAACTGCGCATTATCGTGGTGCAGCATCCAGCCTGCTTCACGGAAGTGTGGTCTTTTGCGCCTGATATGGACTTGTAATGTTTGCAGGACACCCCTGTAATATTGTCCAGTTACTGATGTGTGTGCAGGTACAACATGCTGATAAATCATTCCATGAATATCAAAGAATGAGATGACCATAACTTTCCTAGCAGAAGCAACTACTTTTGCTTTTTTGAGCGTATGTGATGGAGATTTCCACACTGAGCTCTGCTGTTTCCTCTCAGGATCAAAATGATATAGCCAAGTTTCATCAGCGGTGATTACGTTTGAAATAAACTCCGGATCTTCCTCTAACATCAACGTTAACTGCATGCAGACCTGCTGCGAATGTCCTTTTATTCGGGAATCAACAGTCTTGGAACCAATCGCGCACAAACACGTCTCATGTGTACTGTTTCTGTCAGCAACGTGTGGGTGGAACCCAATGAAATGTTCAGTATTTCAGAAAGTGATCTTAAGGTAATTCGTCGATCCTCTCTCGAAATGGCATCAACAGTGTTGGTGTTTTCTTCCGTAAGAGCAGTAACTGGAGCACCGGGTCCACCTTCCTTTGAAATTGGTTGTCTCCCCTCTTCAAACATTTTAAACCACCTTCGACCTGTTCTGTAGGGAAGAACAGACTCTCCATAAGCTTCCTGTAACATTTTATAAGCCTCAACTGAGATTTGTTGAGACGAAAGCAGAATTTCAAAGTCGCATATTGCTCCTCACGTGTTACCCCTATTGCAGCGGTAGGCGATACTGAAATGTCTGAACTTGCCTGATTTTCACAGGCAGGAACCAGGAGTACCAACAATGAAACTACTACAGCATGTTTGATTCACATTAAGCTAACGGAATATAATAAGATTGAATTTTAGTGCGAAAAATTGTGACCGTAAAAGATTATTATGTTTCTTTATTGAACAGCCCTCGTATGTACATAGCAACGCTGTCCGCCTAAAGCTATAGTATTCTAAAATCCTTTAACTCAATCTCCCAACGCTGTTGATTCTCTCTCTCTATGTATAACAAAGAACTCATTTGCACCTAAGTTGTAACTGTCGCCGCTTTCGGCAGCAGGTGCAGATGACGTAACGCAAGCGAGCCTATTTCACTTCAAATGAAATGGAGCATCGTTGTCAATGATAATGGCCAAGGCTCGGCACGAAACTAGGTCATTCCTTTAATGCTATTTGTATATTCTATTGCACTTTTGTATTCATGATGGAAGCAAATATTAAAAACGTAGCTTGGAATTGTTTTCGGCCTCAAATAAAATCTGAAAGGAGCATTCTGATACGTTTAGGTAAACAGTGACCTAGTATGAAGCAGGATTTATTGAAACAAAGAACACCAGAATTTATAAAAAAATGCCCCTGACGACTTACGCTGAGATATTTTCAATACAAATAAAAACAAACCCTAGTTCTAGATGAGAAATAATATTTTAGTTTTAATAAATGAGCGATTTAAGAATCAACTCATTGCATTAATAGGAATTATAAAAGTTGTAAAATCTAAAAGTTTGCCGCAAATTAATAGATGTATGACAAAAAAATCAGTGTTTACTAATAAAAACTAGCTTAAATATATAATGCTCAAAACACAGAAGATATTTTAAAGAAGCGTGCACGATATGTTGATAGGTTAAAAGGATATAGTTTTTTTTCTTTCGAAAACACTTTGTGTTATGAATTTGTGTTATGAATTTGTGCCAGTGCAGTCATTGGTACAAAACTAAAGTTCAGTTGCGCAAGAAGATACTAATTTCACTTATGGCATAAACTTTAGATATGAAGTCTTCCCAATTATCATAGGATGTTCGAGGAATAATTAAAAATAATTATAGATAATTTCTAATATCACTGCAGGAAATTACTTGAATAATATTCTATTGAAAAAATATCTATGTTGTAGTACAGTATTCCGTGTTAATCATTTCTATGTTTTAAATGGGAAGCTTTATAAATTCGAATTAATTTTTATTTCTTAACAATTTAAGTATCACTTATTTTAAGTATTTTGTAACAAAAGTTTGAGAGACATAGAGCGTACTTATAGATAAAAATTAAATATTAATAAAATCAACCAATTTATATAATTTTGTTTATGCTAAAAATAAACATAGATATCTCAGCATTCATTTTTTTTTTCAAAAACATATTTCCAACAAGAGTAAATAATATCTTCGAATAATATTAACATCAAGTTGACTTGTACATCAAACATGACAAAAGAAAGAGAAGTGAAAATATATTTTAAAGTGTTAGTTGGAGAATATGTCATGTCAAGAACGTTGGCCATAGTAGCTCAAGGGTTAGAGCGGCTGGACGGCAACCAGAAGATCCATGTTTTAAATCCCTGCTATGGCACTGAATTTTTCAGTCTGACTCTACCTTTCCATACTTTAGCCTACACACGGGCAATGTGAAAGAACAGTTAATTTCCATTAATTGACCTAATAGTGGTCCGAACTATAAAGCCCGGGCCTTAAAGTACTTACAGCATAGTAAGTCGCCATTAAGGTAGTTTAGCATGTCTGCCTCACGTTCAAGAGGTCCCGAGTTCGAATCTCGGTCAGGGTGAGTTACCTAGATAAGGTTTTTCCAGGGTTTTCCCTCATCCTTCAAGACGAATGTCGGGTAACTCTAAGCTCAGTGGACCCTGGAGTCATTTGAGCATCATTTCACCCAATTCATTCACCGTCCGATATGACTTAACGTTGGAGGACGTAAATTACAAAAATAAATAAATAAATAAGGTAGTTGTCTCATGTGTTTATGACAACTCCTAAGCGGTTTACCGGGAGAAACACGAGTAAGTTGGAGAATTTAATGTCATGTTGACACGTTGGCCATAGTGGCTCAAGGGTTAGAGCGGTTGGACGGAAACCAGAAGATCCGTGGTTCAAATCCATGCTATGGCATTGAATTGTTCAGTCTGACTCTATCTTTACATACAATATTTTAAAGTGTTTTAAACTAAATATTAGTAACATGGATGACAATTGTCATAACTATAAAGTATATTATCTTCTTAATAACTAACAAAATTATGGCCTAAAGTATGTGTAATATGTTTTGGTGACTTATCGCTTAGTGATAAAAGATGTTTACATAAAGTATCAATGAAATTAAATCTATCTATAAACCTAAATAACTTATTAGTAAATCATTTCCAATTAATAATAAAAATAGTTGGACACTAAAGAGTATTTGAAATATACTAGGTAAAAATTAAAAGTTAATTTAAAGTTACAAAATGTGCTGTTAAAAGCGATGCTAATTAGTCATAAATAATTCTAAATCACAGCACCAATTTAAATTCATTTTAACTGTCTCAAAATTTGTATCCAAATGTTAATACACAGGGACTTTCTTTTTCTAATATTTTCAAAAGGTAGAATATTTTCAGAGCAAAATAAAATGATTCAATGTTAACTTATATTCATTCTTTACTACGGGATTATTTGCATTAATTCTTGTGGCTAGCATTTCATAGCTACAAGTAAATAGGCATTCCTGCACACTAAACTTGTCGCAATAGCATGCGCAAGTTACTAACAAGGAAACTTTCTTAGCGGATGTTTAAGAATGTGCCACAGGATTCTAATTATTTTTCAATAAATGATAAGACGATTTAAATGATATCTAAATGTTTGCACTTTATATAGTCATATATAATCTAATAAGAACTTAAGATATTATATTGTATAAATTTACATCGCTGAGGAAATACTCGTAATAACTGCAAGCTTTACACTATTTTGAAACAGGAGTCAACTACAAATTATTGTTAAAATGCTCAGCTGAATTTGAGAAGGACCATATGAATAGATAGATTCTTATGGATAGGATTCGACCCTGTGACCAATCTTAATCTATTATGCCTTGTTAAAGCACACAAATTGAATCATTAAATTTACTAAAATTTATAATTTCTCAAATAGAAATACTTGCCCGTTGTTTGATTTTTCTTCTGTTATAAAAAAAAGAATGGAATGTTAAATCCTTCACATGAAATCAAGTATTAAATGTTTTGACTTATTATACCTACAAGGAAACCTGTAATAAAAGGAAATAACAAAATGTATACGTCTAATTAGACAGAAGAATATACGAGTATGTTTGTGAGAATACAAGAGTGGGTATTTTCTTTTCTTCCGACAGCCATAGCTTTCATATTTTTCTGTATTCTCTTATTTCTTCATTGTCATCATTTAGTTCCATTAGGATGTTCTTAGGAAAACTTTTTGTACTAATACCAGCGTATTATCAAAGAAATCGTTTGCGCTTTATGTTCTTCCTGTAGCTCTTCTTACTTGTCTGGAAGCAGTGCTTCACAAATATTTTAAAGGAGATACCTATTGGCCAAAATATATTAAAATAAGCGACTTCCTATTCAGCTCCTTGAGACAAACTGTTTTCTATAGGAGTCTTACTTTTTTCTGGCTTTTCCTTTTTCTTACTTTTTCTTTACTTTTCTCTATGTAATGTACAAGGTTTGTTAATATTTTTCCAATTGCATCGCATGTTTCTCTTACTTCCTGAAACTAAATTGTTGGTCAACCAACTCGTTTGCCGTCTGAAAACAGTATTCTCAGGAGAGTATGATATAACAAATAACAGGCTATTTATCCTGCTTTCTGGCATCGTTTGTCTTCGGTATCTGTAGTATTCGTATCAGTGAAGTTTCCAAGTAATTGCATTCACCTTTAAATTTAGCTAGTGCATTTAATACATTTTTTGCTCTTTATTTATTTGTCTAAGCTAGAGAAATTCTTGTGTGCACCAACTCTTTTGTTCTCTAATACATTCTGTGCAAAGCATATGGAGTCAACCTTTTTTAAATAATTATAGCCCCTTCAGAATGTCGGGTGATATGCAATACTTTTACGTACTATAGAAGTAACAATATTGCAAGTGGTTTACAACTTTTAAATAGAAACTACTTACATTCTAACGTCTGAAAACTAATGATTAAAATCATTTTACTTACTTCAATTGCAATGTGGTACTAGTTATAGGTTTGATTATGTTAACGTCTTTGACATCTACTATTGTTGGAAAAAGAACAAATTTAAATCTTGAAAATGTTAGTTTCCATTTCCTATAAAACTGGTATTATATGGTTAAGAAAAGGAGGAAAGCTCGGTTGAGCAATTTTAGGCCACACCGATTTCTCGACGTGCCGCCGACCGGTGAGGCCGGGTGCTGTGTAGGCGGTGTGGATGACAAGAAACAGCAAATACAATAGGATTTGCCACGTAAGTTATTTTAACACACATAACATAAACACTTACGCACGTTATCAAGCAAGGAGATGTTAAAACTGGCTCCTTTCGATGAGCTGATTGTTACCACAGTATTTTGTTTTTCGAGAATTTTGCCATCTGCATTAATCTCTGCAGTTCTTTCTGAGAAATAGCTACCACTTCTTCAAGAATGTTTACATTTTATCTCAGTGGAGTTAAATGGGGAAAATTTATATGGATTTGTTTGGTTAACCCACATCTATAACTTTTTACATTCTCTGCGACCTACATAGAACCACTTAAGCGCCAAGAAAATCCCCCACCGCAAGCTAACTTTATATCAACATTTTTTTAATTTCCTGAATTCTCGAAAATAGCTCCAAAGTTTTTAATAAACATTGTATATCTTGAATTTTCTAGGAAAAGCTTATAAATTACTTTTCATTCAGAAGGAATTTTGAATAATTTTGCTTCATTGGTAAATCATAAGAAATAACAAAGGACTACACAAAACATGTATGTGTTTAAAACGCACACTACATTAAGTAACTTCTTCTTTGGTGTGAGTTATTTCTTAGGTTTTGTTATTGGTTTGAGCTTTCCAGTACTTAATTCAGCTGTTTCTCACAATGTAAGAGAGTGCAATTTTATGTCCAGCATATACTGTCAGTGTTTATACCCTTGGCATTGGTATTTTCTTTGTGGCTATACAAAAAGTGTAATGAAACTACTACATATGCCAGCGTTTATGTCAATTAACTTTAACTATGTAGAAGAAAGAGTTATTTTAGTATAATTTATAATAGGTTTATAAAACTGCGGTTGTGGGTACAAAAAGCAATATGAATATAATATATCAATTTTGGCTTTATCGTCATGCAATTTTATCTGCTCCACTCCCATTCGTAGTATGGAAAGAGTCTTAATATTTATATAACTTATATAAATTGAAGTGATGCTTAGATATTTAAGCAAATCGTACTTTTCAGTATTATATAAACCTTTTGATTTGAATGTGAGGTCTGTTTTTTTCTCCTTGCAGAAATTTATATAATGTGCATTAATTTTTTTGAGTTTGTCCTGAGCACTCAAATTTGCCATTGAACATGGCTTTTACATTCTTCATTTAATTTACATAGTCATATACGATGTACAATGAAAATCGGTATTATAACCTATCTCGTTCCAAATAAAAGAAACAAAATTAACTGTTTGTTTTGGTTTATAGCTACCCTATTATAAAAGATAATGTATTAGTGACAGTAAGCATATATTACTAATATTTTATTTAAAATTTGAGGGCTGTTCAATAAAGAATGATCAAAGCTGTTTATGGACATAATTTTCCGCACTAAAATTCAGTCTTATTACATTCTGTTAGCTTAATGTTAAACAAACACACCGTAGTAGTTTCATTGTTGGTACTCCTGGTTTCCACCATTTCTATTCAGACATGTTCAGTGTCGCCTACCGCTGCAATGGAGATAACATGCAGTTAAAGTTGATGTTAGAGGAAGATCCAGAGTTTCTTTCAAACGTAATCACTGCTGATGAAACTTGGCTACATCATTTTGATCCTGAGAGCAAACAGCAAACCTTAGTGAGGAAATCTTCTTCATCACCAACCCTCCAAAAAGCAAAAGTTGTTGCTTCTGCTGGGAAAGTTATGGTCATCTCATTCTTTGATATTCATGGAATGGTTTATCAGCATGGTGTACGTGCACACACATCACTAACTGGACAATACTACAGGGATGTCCTGAAAACATTGTAAGTCCATATCAGGCGCAAAAGACAACATTTCCATGAAGCAGGCTGGATGTGCGGCCGTATATTTCCAATGTTGTTGCTGAATATCTTGCAAAAATCAACGTGAAGTGCATCCCTCACCCTACCTATGGTCCGGATTTAGCCCCACGAGACTGTTTTCTATTCCCTAACTTGAAGAAACGCCATCATGAGAGGCATTATCGATCGTCAGAAGCAGTGGTGAAGGCTGCGGAGGCGATTTTGAAGGATCTCTCAAAAATTGTTTCCAGCATGTCTTTGAAGACTGGCAGAAACGCTGGGACCAGTGCATCGCATTCCGGGGAGACTATTTTGAGAAGGACCACCAAAATTATGAGGATGAGTAAAGGTGCGTTGTCAAAAAAGAAATTGTGACCATTCTTAATTGAACAGCCCTCGTAACTTGGAGTGTGGGCAATTTGTATTAAGAATAAAGATTCCAATTTGTTATCTTATTTTCTGAATATTTCTTCCTCTTTGTCACTTTCATTCATATGTTGAAAATCCATCGTTCCTTACAGTGATTTCGTGGAGATGCACAATAAAACTCCATTAGACTTACCTTTCTTCGTACCTATACTACCTTGTATATTTTTTTAAGTTAAATTATTTTACATTTATTCACTTCAAAGAAATGGAGAAGTAACTTAATCTTGACATTTTGAAACATTTAAAACGTAGTCTACAATTATTTTTTACAAGTTACAATACAATTTATTTTAAAATAAGCGTTTGATTTTAAAATGGCATGTCGTTTAAAGTATCATTAACTACCAATATTTCAAAATGAAACCTTAGTAGTTATTAAATATGATGGAAAATTTGAATGCAGCATTACTCACTCTACTACTATATACTGAGCAGAGACATCATACACTCCAGCCAAAAGTTTCATGCTGAGCTTTCATTGGAAATTCACGTACTGATGGCCACTGACTCCAAAATACAAAGTTCAGCGAGTCTTTGTGTGTTTGTATATCTATGTGTGCATTTGTTAAGTATCCATAATATCAAAACATCGTCAAATATTATATTTAGTTTCAGCATCGTCCAAGGCTGCGAAGAATATAAAAACAATCCTTACCCCAAACTATCCTTTACATGGAAAATGTAAAATGTATATTGATTTTCTAAATCATTGCTCTAACCATATAATCAACGTACTATATGGATATGACCTTTTCATTACAAATGATATGCATCTTAATTTTTTTAGAAAGCCTCTGAAGTGTTTTTCGTTCTCAATTACTTTTGAAATTATGTTGTACAGTAAGAGATATACAAAATCTTACTACCCAAAAGATCATTCTCATTAAATCATTCAATGTGTTTCAAATATTTTTTATGGAATTATAACTTCTGATATATTCCTTCTTATTAGTTTGAACATTAAAATGTCTATACTTTATTCAAATGTGCAGTCATTACTTGTTTTTGCTCTTTACTCTCTTTGACCTCTCTCTCTTTCTCTCTCTGTCTCTGTGTGTATATGTGTGTGTGTGTGTGTGTGTGTGTGTGTGTGTGTGTGTGTGTGTGTGTGTGAATGCAATTTCAAAAAATCATATGGTGACCATCTTTTAAAATATTTAGCTATCGCTTAAGCCTGACCTATAATCTGCCAGTAAATATGTTACTAAATCTATTCTACAAATGTTTATCTCGATTAACGTACATAGACCGAAAAATAAGAGTTTTTAAGAATTGTTTGTTGAAAAATGGATAGATAGAATGTGAATGTAACACAAGATTTTATGGTGTATCTCTTAAAAATAGTGCAAGTATCAAACGCCAGAATCATAAAGTGAGCAGCGTAAAACTTCACTTATCTTTATGAAGCAACAAAACCGAAGGGTATTCAAAATGTATACTATAGCGATATCTTGTATGTAAGATTTCAGTGTTATGCAGGGATACATTTGAAATTAAACAGTGCTTGCTACTTCATAGCTACATCATTATTACCTTCCTTCAAGTTGCTTTCCTCTGCTTTGTTTTATAGCCCCATAAAGCCCAGTCACCTTCACCCTTCGCTTCTCTGTCTAACCCATGCTCATAAAAAGTTGTAAACCTTGGTTATGTGGCAGTCTTTCGCCATTACCTAAACTGATTGCGTCCTGCATCGACAAACAATCGCATTTCCTTCGCTAACTTCATTTGTTATTTGCGGCTCGAGTGAAAACAGAGATTTTACTACCACATTTAGCAAAATTGTAATCTTCGAACTACTTCGTCCCTTAATAAATGTATTACAGCATACCTTCATTGCTTCCTGCAAAAATTATATTCCAAACTCCCCGAATAGCAGCAGTTGTTTCTCCACAATTTCAGTTGTCCAATGCAATGTTGACGAAAACGATTCGCAGTTGTTAGGATTTTAAATATTGCTCCCTCTCTGGCTAGCCGTCTATTTGAACTTCCCGATTTTGTTTCATATTTCTTCATTTATAAAAGGTTGTATTTTTGCCATCTTTATTCTGAGGGTTGCTTATATGCATTTACTTAGTCTTTTATGTTCCTATTGTAAACAAGTAAGCACAAAAAATTGTGTATTACAAACAAAAATACCATGTCATATTTCACAGGAAATGCATGATTTGAGATCCCTGATCATTTAAGTAAAATTTGTCTCTGTGTATGTCCAGGGATGTATGTCCGAAATATATAAAATGAAGAGTTTCAAAGATTAAAAAGGTTTAAAGGGGAATTGAAATTCAGCCAGAATATCTAATTAAATTTGCTATTGTTTCTTCATTTATATTTTATAAATACAATAATTAAAATGGAATTCTCATTTTAATATTTGATTACACAAATTTAATAATTTCTAAAATGGCATAAACATGGTAACAAGTCAAATATAAACGTTAGCATCATTTTTCCCAGTTCACATTTTGAATATTCTGGAGATCATTGTCTCCACACTATTAAAACTAATTAAATTATATTTCTATATTATTTTACCATGTTGAAAGATTATAAAATTAAGCTAGAATTTATTTGTTGTTCACGTGGGCTTACAAATACAGACACTTTCAAACCAAACACATATTATTATAAACTATCTCCACAATCAATTACAATTTCATAAAAGTGCATTATATCAATATAAATAAAAGTACAAATTCGAGATGGTACAGCTCTGAAGTTGATTCAAGTTTTAAAAATACAAAATTAGCATGAGCGAATAGGGCCGTCTTATTACCTTATAAAGTCCTTCTATTTAATAGAGTAAGCTATAAATGAATATGCTTACGAAAAAGATTACTTCTACTTGAGAATAGGAGATAAATAGTTATCAAATAACACAAATAGCACCATTATTTCATTCCAAATATATTTATTTACACATAATGTATATGGCCTTCAGGACCACCTTCTTCCTTCCACATTGAAGTTTCCAGGGTGGCCAACATAAAACTGCTAGAAATTGAAAAGATGAATCATAACTTGAATAAGCCAATGCCTTTTCGAGATCCAGTATGCTAACGCCCCTATGTTCAGATGGCACACTAAACTCGTGTTACCATTTCTCGTATCTGGGCTTCACCCCTGTGGTCTTGATTTAGCAACTAAGAAACAAACAAAAAAGTCGAGTCTTCATACAACACAAAAATATTTTAATTATTCTTAAATACAAAAATGTTATTTTATTGTCCTTGTGTATGTTATAATCATGCGACGGAATTTCTGTTGGGATGCCGAGATTCTGCACCGAATTGAAGCGTTGCTCCTGCGGCTGTGTTGGGATGCTGCAACGTCCTGTTCTCGGGGCTGGTTATGATGCTCTAGGTCGCGATATCGTCTCGTAGCTACCCACGGCAGCTGCAGTCGTCGCCTGGAAACCTCATACCTCAGGCGTAGGAAGATATGAAAGTAATTGACTAAATAAATTGAAGAATTGTTTGACTTCTTTTTAAATATTTCTATTTTAAATCCTTCAGAAATTAACTTAAACACGTCGTAACACAAAATTAATACATCATTTCAGAAGCGTCATAATTTGTTTCATATTAATAATGTATATCTGCTTGACGATTCTACACAGATTGTTTTGTTTCCATCATCTAACGCGTCCATGTACGGAATAACATTTTGCGTCTTTACTCGATTAAGTCTATAAGTAGAATGAACTTTAACTCTAGTTTACTTGAGATTATTGAATGGCCCGTTGCTATGGCAATTCAATAATTTCTCATTTCACGTCATATTTAGCTACACAATTTTCATTACAATTTTCACAGTTTTCGTAATCTTCATAAACTTTACTTCAAATTATTTTTAAGTAATTTAACATTAATATTTCTTAAAAATTTTAACTAATATTCATCATGAAGGGGTAGAGCCAGACTGTAAAATTCAATGCTATAGCCGGAATTTTAATCACGGAATCGTTTTACCTAATAGTGGTCCGAACTATAAATCCCGGGACTTAAGTACTTACAGCATCTAAGTCGCCATTAAAGTATTTGTCTCATATGTTTATGACAACTCCTAGTGGTTTACCGGGAAAAACACGAGTCAGTTGGAGAATTTAATGTCATGTCGGCATGTTGGCCACAGTAGCTCAAATGGTTAGAGCGGCTGGACGGAGACCAGAAGATCCATGCTTCAAATCCCTGTTATGGCCTTGAATTTTTCAGTCTGGCTCTACCCCTTCATAGTGCGTCCTACACACGGCTAGTGTGAAAGAACAATTAATGTCCATTAATATTATCATCGTTAAACAATTAAAAATATTCTCTTTTCTTTGCTTTTGTCTCTTCACTACTTTACCTTCAAATGTTCTTTTTAATCTCGCTTCGTTTCTGTAACAACTTTTAATAATTTCCAATGAATTATTTTCTCAATAAATTCAAAATTACAAAATTAAAATATTGACTAATTTTTATGAGACTTGGTCTAAAATAACTGCTTCACTGTAGCAGCGTATGCCCAGCTAACTTTAGATATTAATCAACCATATTTTATAATTAACAAACGAGGCAATTATTCTTCTCGGTGGCCGTATATCTACTGACAAGGAGCTATTGTACTTAAAAGCGGCGGTCTGGACCGGTTTTGAACCTAGATCTTGGTATTACTAGGCCAACCTTTTTGCAACTGAGACTCCCAGACCGATACGGTGTAGAGAAGAAGTCATGATGACAAACAGAAAGTATTATGTTATTATTTCTCGAAATGGAGATGCATTTCGCTGATTATCATATGTCACACCCGCATTAAAATACTCACATAGTCTTGGCCCAATCATCTAATTCTGCTACTCTCTTATTAAGCTGCGAAAAGCTACGCTATTGTCATTTGAAACGTCGATTGTTCAGCTACAAAGGGATCTTAGGAACAATAAGTCAATAATGAAAACTGTAGGATAAACTTTACGAAGAGTCCCTTTATTCAAATTACACTCTTGTGTTCACGCATCGCTCAGGTTTCTTACAGAGTGCATATTTGTCCATATCACTGTACTGAAGGGTAGTACGTCCATACGAATTCGTGCACGTGTAATTCGAATCTCATACGGGCACTTGCCCAAATATACAGGGTGGCGCACGTAATGTTATACATTGAAATTGTGTAATAAATATGTTAATTGCGGGTTGGCAACGCTGAAATGATGTGACAATTAGCCGTAGTTCGTGCATGGTTCAACAGATTGTCGATATCGTGCATGCGTGATTCCACCGCTTCAGTTTAGTAAAATAGCGGACAAAGGCCGGTTGAAGCTAAAACAAAAAATGAAAATTGTGTTGTTTTACGTGGAGCAGAGAAGCAACGACGTTTTCGTGATCATTTTCGTACGATGTGGACCCCTGCGACCAACCACACATATTTTAGAGCAAAATTGATCTCGTGTCAACACAATCTGCACACCAGAGAATATCGAGGCTGTGAGAGTGGCTTTGACACGAAGTCCCAGGAAATCCACGAGACGA
The DNA here is from genome assembly GCA_030765055.1 of Mantis religiosa. Classification (NCBI taxonomy): domain Eukaryota; kingdom Metazoa; phylum Arthropoda; class Insecta; order Mantodea; family Mantidae; genus Mantis; species Mantis religiosa. Next base: position 76,306,522 of record CM060951.1, read on the forward strand.
GCTTCGGCCGAAATGGGCATCTCACGTCGTTCGCTTCAAGGAATACTTCATGCTGACGTGAAATTATTCCCATAAAAAATGAAGTGTTACACAAACTGACGGAACATGACAAGGTACGGCGATTACAGTTTGTGATTTCGGCTCTTGCAAATGATGATACCGTGATTCATAACACATGGTATTCTGATGATGTTTATGTTCATTTTAACGGTTGCGTCAATACGCAGAATATCAGATTTTGGACACGAGAACCTCCTGGTGTTGTACAAGAGATTGAAAATTTTGGAGAAAAAGTTAGTGTATGGGGTGCCATATCCATCTATGGAATCATTGGACCAATCTTTTTCAACGGCACAGTTAACAGTGCGCGCTACTTGGACATGTAGCAGAACAATTTTCTTCCGCAGCTTTATACAACAAGGTTACCAATGTAGACTCAATGGTTTATGCAAGATGGAGCCCGTCTACATACTCCACATACAAAAAACGTTATTCTGGATTTCCTGCACCAACATTTCGGGCTCCATGTGATTTTCCATCGATATCCTGAACGTTTTCAGGGCGGTTAAATATGGCCGACACAGCCCGGATATTAATCCCTGTGATTATTTCTTATGGCGATATTTGAAGGAAACAGTCTACCGCAACAAACCATGCACTCTAATACAACTGCGAGGGGCTATCACAGCCTTTTTTCCAGGGAATAACAGAAGACATGTATCGTAGAGTGGTCGGAAACGTCACAGTTCGTCTCGAAGAGGTGGTACGTCAACAAGGTGGACATTTTGAACATGTACTGCACGCTCACTGAGCATACACATTCTGATGATTAATGTAAAGAAGATAGTATTGACATACTTTGGTTATTAAAAGTTATATCAACAATTTTCAATATATGGCATTTCGTGCGCTACCCTCTTAAGTTATCATGAACCAGGGCAAGAACATAAGATTCTGGAATCATTTAACAGCTCCTTAGTCACTATCGCTCTGCAGTTAAATGTTTTTATTTTCTGCACTCTTATCGCTTAAAATTTATATACGAAGATTTCACCGGGGACACGTACAAATTGCACGTTTGAAGAACCCCCGAAACAAAATATAAAAATAATATCTCTGTATATGTATGGCTGTCTTCTGTCTGTAAATACATTATTCAAAAAGAAAAAGTATGTTAAACACAAATTATTGTATTTAAATTCAGCATCTTTCAAGAATGTAACTCGAAGAATTTCAAGAAGTTTCCCCAGTTCAAGCTATCCTTTATATCTTTTTCATATCTTTTATTTCACTAAAACTTACTGTAATCAGTTTTAGTAATGTAACAAATACTTAATATATTTTCATGGAAAATAGTATACATCTTGAACTGTTTGCGAATTGCCTATGAAATTCTTTTCAACGTTAGCCATAGATAAAATCTTATTATGCAAAATATGTACGTATATTAAAACACAATTTGTTTGGCCGTTAATAATCTCCCATATATTGGATTTAATTTTAAAATAGATACACATTTTTAATGTGATGAGTCGCTATTCGTTTGTCCTCAAGGAACAAGAATTTCAAAGATATAAAGGAATCTGCTACTTAAAAATGTGAATATCGCTTTAGCCTCTGAAATATCTAAATAGGTGGCTGATAAACTTTTTGAGAAAACTTTATAAAAGAATGAGTAAAGAAGCTGGTGTGAATGTCAAACGTTCAGTTTATAAAATTATTTATTTGTATAGCTATTTTACTTCTCTTGTCAAACATAGACAAAGTTGAAAAAAAATATCTAATTGCATGATATAACTCCTGAACTGAAAGTTGTAATGTTGGAGATAAAACCTGGCAAAAAAGCAGAGTGTTGTTTTCATTTTCAAAAGTAATACTGTACAAATAACGTTTATTTATTCAGATTGAATAACACATATCGGTAATATCGTCCCACAGTTAATAATGTACCAGGCTTGCTATATTGACTTTGCTTTGTGTTTACCTCCTTCCACGCTCATCACCTTGAAAACTTCTCAATCCTGCCATAAACTAGATACTCTTGCATCTCTTTTACTTGTGAGAATAAGAGTAAATGTTTGTAATGAAAGTAAATACTCTTAAGAATGTGGAGTTCTTATACGGAGGAGTCTCAAATAATTGAAGCATGGAATTTCACAAAAACCATAGTGGGCACACTGTCTTCACAGTGTGTGACTCCTTAGAGGAAGAGTAAAGGGGAAATTCGAAGGGCAGTCAGATCCGAATGACAATGTACCCTAGCAAAGAAGGGATTGGGATTAGGATTTCATTAAGGAGGGAATTCGGTACGTAGCCCACAATCTGGGCCCATTGTTCCTATGCTCCCCGAGAGGAAGACTGAGGCGAAGAAGACAGAGGGCGGTGGTCCCAAGGAGCCACGACAATACAGAGGGCAGGGTCCCTACAGTTTACTTGGATAGAGATTTCCCCCGACAGGCCAGGACAACGAACTCGTTCCCCCACAGCGGGACGGCAACGAGCCCAGCAGTCGAGCCCTAATGCTCCCAGGCAGGCGAGCTGAGCCCCAAAGGTCCCCGGCTGGCGCTCCCGAAATGGTCCCAGCAGAGGAGCGGAGACCGGCAACCAACCTACCGGAGGAGGAAGTAGTTTTCCTCAGAGTACATCGTCCTGCCATGCACCGCCGATACACCCGCCGACACTTTCTATCCAGAAAGAGAACACCAGGTGAGAGATGATATGAAATGATAATGGAGATGAAATGGAGGGACAGGAAATTCGGAGGATGTAATTAACCCACCTAGCATTCGCCTAGTGATCCGAGAAACCCCCGAAAAAACCATGCGTCAGGTAGGCCGGCCACAGAAATCGAACCCGAGCCTCCTGAATGCGGGCCACAGACGAAACCGCTTGAGCCATCCCGCTCGGTTCGCAAGGAAGGGGTCCATAACGATTCCAACATTACGCCGATCACAAACTAGCCCTACGTTAGCCAACAGCAGGAAGTGGAAGTACCGGGTGCATACGAAATACTCCCAGGAAGGAAGGAGTTTTTAGCAGTCCCTTTAAGCACCAGGGAACATTTCTATAACTCAGATTCCACCGTCCTGAAGCAACGCACCAATTGCCGTCGTCTGGTCCCACAACCCTGAAAACATATAAAGTAAAATAGATTAAATAAACAATACAGGAAATGATGGACAGAAAATTTGTGGTACAGAAGGACACCTCACCCCTCCTCCTACCCACAATACTTGCCTAACAGCCCGAATAAACTACGAATAAACAAACGGTAGAGTGGCCAGTAGCATGAGAATCGAACCCATGACCTCCCCAATGTGAGTCGCTCGCTCTAAAGTTGCACCATTTATATTGTGTCAAAAAGGAATTCAATTAAGCAATTTCGTTGGAGAAAAAGGTACAATAAAACGTTAATTGCAATTATAATCTTATGAATTATCACTAGTCAATAGCAACAGAAATGAAATCCTTCAGCAACAAAATTATTTTCTCTTTTCATTAGCAGGACTATTGATAAGATTTAATTTTATCATGAAGACTTTAAAACTATAACTGAAAGGACAGCTGTACAGTTGGGCAGGTGTATTTACATAGTATAACAGGATGTCAGTACAGAAGCTAGCTAGCACTAGGGATATGAATCAGCATGCGGTCTCAGAAATTGCTATGTAATGTGATTGCGGCATTCGGAGCGCGTTTTATAACCCCGATAAACGTCCACCAGTTTGTTATTACCCTCGGAGACGCGACGTCGTAAACCTACAGTGATGATGACGGTCAACAAATACTTCTCCTCCCTGCAAATAAGAACAAATGCTTTACATCGACATGTCGACGTCAATCTACGGTAAAAGTCTTCTACAAGCCATGCCCAAATAATATGTTAATTGTGTACCAAAATCGTTTATCAATTTTAAATTTATGTTGAAGCGTTCTAAGTCTAGCTTTAGCGTTCTAGCTCATAATACTCATTATAAATGCTCATCCAGAATTTTCCCCGTTTTGGATCATATTTAATGTGACTATATCCAGTAATCAAATATTTATTACAGTTGAATTATAAAAACGTATGGCATAAGTCCAGAAATTAATAAAATAATTTTTATGAAAATAAGTTAATTCAACTTCTGCAAATTTTGAAACAGAAATAATAGTTTAAATTGTTTTTAAAAAAAGAACACCTGTCAATTATTTTAAAGGGAGTGAAACCTTTTAAGAAATTATTTGTGATAAAAATGAGCATAAAATTTAAAGTTCTGTTTTAATAGTTCAAAGCACAATTCAATAAAACACACAAGCTAAATATCAGAGAAATGCTTTGAGGTAGCAGGAAATGGATATTATAATGGCCAAAAGCCATTTTTCGAATAGTTTGTCCTAATTAACTATGTGAGTGCATAAACACTTATTTGCCAGTACGCTTTAGAGGATTATGAAATGCAAAATTATCATGTTTTAGTATACCATATACAGGGTGTATATAAATGAATATCGGGGCTTTAACTCTTTATAATATTTATTACATTCAACTTGCAGTTATAAATGATATGTCAAATGAAAAAGCAACTCAAACAGTTTGACCAAGAACCTTATAAATGTTGAATGTGACTACCCTTTGTCACATGGCGCACATCAAGTCTATAGCCGAGTTCTTCCCAAACGTTGATAAGTGTGTATTCAGTAATTGTAGCAACAGCTGCTTCAATTCGGTTTCTTAATTCAGGGAGGTCAGCTGGTAGCGGAAGCACCTACACACGATCCCTGATGAAGCCCCAAAGGTAAAAATTGCATGGCGTTAGGTCAGTAGAACGTGGAGGCCATGCATAGCAAGCCCTGTCATTGGGGCCCTTGCAGCCTATCCAGCACTTGGGTACGTGACGTTCAACCATCGCGTACTTCGTTATGCCAGTGAGGTGGCGCACCATCTTGCTGGAAAATGAAGTTCTGTCTCATTTTCTTCCAACTGAGGGAAGAGCATTGCTCTAGTGTATCAAAGTAAGAAGTGCCAGTTACAGTAGGTTAACCAAAAAGGAAAGGCCCATAAACTTTTCGCCGGGATACGGCACAATAAAGATTTACTTTAGGGGAATCTCGTTGCATTTGTACCATCTCGTGGGGATTTTCTGAGCTCCAGATGCACACATTATGAGTGTTAACATTTCCGCTAAGGTGAAAGGTCGATTCATCACTGAAGACAATCCGATCCGTAAAATCGACATCGTTATGAAACATGTCGTTTGCGAAGTTGGCACATAGTTCGTGGTCTGTCGGCTTTAGAGCCTGCAATAACTGTAAATATAAGGACGTAGCCGTAAGCGTTTTCTTACAACTTTCCAAACAGACGACACAGGAACTTTCCTTGCGGACTGTTTTCTTTGGGCTACGGGTGAACGACTCTCTCACTCGCTCAACAGTCTCTTCACTTACTCTTGGTCGTCCCGTGCTTTTCCCTCTAAAAAGGCAGCCGGTATCTTCAAAATGATGATACCATCTACGAATGTTATTATCACTAGGAGGGTCACTACCTAATGCGGAACGCAAGTTGCACAGTAATTACAGATTCGGTCTTTGAAAACTGCAAAACACAAAACGCCTTCTGTTTACTAGTCGCCTTCTTTGCTACTACCGCTCTCTAGCGGACTGTGGCGGAAACATTGCACGCACATGCGCACTGGTGCCAACAAAAAGAACTGTCTGAGTTGCTTTTTCATTTGACATATAATTTATAACTGTAAGTTTAATGTAACAAATATTATAAAGAGTTAAAACCCCGATATTCATTTATATACACCCTGTATAAGTGCTTCTGCGCTCAGTAAACTTAGGAGCAAAATTATTGGTTTCTTCTGCTCTGTAGGCAATATATACGTTCTAGCCAATCAGTAATTACGGAGCATACAGGGAAATCAGTCGCCTATGAAATTAAATGAATAAATTATACCTTGTCAATAAATTTCAATTCAGCTTATCTTCAAATTAAACCTTATTAAACATATATGCCTTTCCTCTCAGAAATGATAAGAGTTAGAACGCTGGAAGTGTCTCCATGCTTTTTAAGGTAAGCTTTGTGTACTTGACTTGCATGTTTGAATGCAATAAGATATTCAACTCATTTTAGAGGAGAAAGACTTAAAAAGCTCAATTGTTTCACTTTATTAGTATGATACAAAAAGTATCCTAGTTTGTCAAGTACTCCAAACTCCTGCTTTAGGTAATTTCTGGAAAAAAGAGCTCAAAATGTCACTTGTTTTGTAATTTTTCTTGCAATATTCTTTCGGAAATGAATAGTTTTCTCTAGGTTATCAGCCAAAAATAAAACCATGAAACTTCACAGATATACAGCTTGAAGTTAAGTCAATATCAGTTCCTAAACCCCAAGTAAAATATGAAAAAATAGAAGATATAGGTCATTTACTGTTCTGTTGCATTAATTAATGGTTCAGCTCGTACTACTAAGTGCAGCTAAAAGCCAAAGACAGACTTCATCATAATTTTAATTATAGACCAAAAATGTATGAAAGTTATACACTTAGGTCATTCTATAGTTAATAGCAATATTTTAATTCAACAAATAAAACATCTGTGAGCAGTCACATTATTACAGTTCATAGAAATAATCTCCTCCAACATGAAGAACTCGCTTCCACACATCAGGAGCCAACGGATACCATCCACAATGTCTTGTTGTCCGAACAGACTTCTCTACAGCTGCTATAATTGCCTGTCTGGTTCCAAAGCGAACTCTAAGTAATAATTTCATTTTCGCAAAAAGGTCTAAATCACATGGGCTCATATCTGGGAAGTATTGAGGATGCTCCAGAATTTCCCATTTGCATCTGCGAAGTAAATTGGCAATATGGGCACACGTGTGAGAGCGAGCATCATCATGTAACACAATGGGATGAGAATTCAGGAGATTTGGATATTTACGATGCATAGTTTGTCGTAAATGTTATTCCATAAAGTGACTGTAATATGCACCATTCACGCGATTTCCTTGAGGAACTGGATGAGAGATAAAAACACCTTCAAAATCATAAACAATGAACATGACTTTAAGTGGATCCTTTCTTAGTGATACTGTTTGGCCGTGGTGAATCAATGTCCGCCCCTCATTTGATTATCCCTTTAATTTTGGTTGGTAGCATCAAACCCAGGTTTCATCTAATATTATGATACGTCAAATAAAATGCTCGCCCTTACGTTCCTATTGTTCTAAGTGTAATCTCGTTGTTTCCATCCTCTGCCACATAGTTTCCTCTGTAAGATTGTGTGGAACCCATCGAGCGCAGACTTTCCTCATCTTTAACTTCTTAAGTGTGTGGAGAATTGTACCAGGAGCAACTCCAACTTCTCTTGCTAGTTCAATACAGGTCTAAAAGCGATGTTCTTACAGCAGTGCTTTAACAACATTCACATGCACATCATCACTTGCTGATTGCGGTCTGCAAGCTCGACGTTTTTTATGAACGTCTTCCCTTCCTCTACGAAATGCATTTGGCCACCTAGCCACGGTACGATGTTGTAAAGTCTGTCTACTACAAGCTTCCAATAATTCTGTATGGCATTGTCGAGCATTGATACCTGTTACAACCTGAATTTTAATGAAGCATCTTTGTTTGTATTTCCCAAATATTTTAGAGCACTAAGTAGAATAGCCTACAATTAAATTTACTAAAAATGTCTTATTAAATAAAATTGTTGTCTTCAAACTCACAGCTAACATACATTAGATGCTCTTATTTTTCATTGTTATCAGCTTACATGATATACCGCTGATAGCGTCAAATTCAGGCAGTGTTGCCTCTAATTTTTTAATGATCCTTGTATTTAACATTAAAAAGTTTGAAGTGGAAATTTTCAAGACCTTCTTACCAAATAGGATAATATCAACCATGTCACTTTACATTTTAAAAAATCGTTCATTAAAACTAAAACTTAAAAAAGAACTGGGTCAACAAAAATCTATAAATTGTTTCCAGAGGTGACACTAAGCAAAGTTTTCCGATGGTGTTAAGTTTTTAAGAAGGTCATGTTGCTACAAAAAACAATCGAAGCCTCACAGAGGCAGAAATCATTTAAGGCGTGTAACTTCATGGCTGTTACTGCTACCGAGGTGCATTAGCACGCAGAAATGTTGGGGTCAAAAGTGGGATGACCAAACGCGAGTTTCTAATTATCTGGCATGGAAAAATAAACCAAAAATATTTTTGAGAGATGTAAAACCAATATTTTGCTAAAGTAATTAAAAATGCATAACCTGGGTACAGAAGCGATTATCACACTATCTATGATTGCGTTCTTATTTTCTATATCTTTAGATATCCTTTGGAAGAAATTGAGATGTGTTTTACTGTAGTGGAACTACTTTTATTGCATTTTAAATTGGTAATTCACTAGAAAATAAGGTGAAATAGGCACTTCTATGGGAGTTCCGAGAATTGCAAACGTGACAATGCACAATCCGTGTTTCTATTTATGATATCAATGAATTAATTTAATAAACATTAAATAATTAATTTCCGTAACCCATAAACCTAGGTGAACACTCGTGATGAAGTAGCTGGAAGTGTTCGGAGAGGCGAAACAAATGGAAGTTTATAACCATATTCTTTATGCTTCTTCCTATTTAAATTGAACAGAATTGCTTTTCTGTGGTACTAATCAGCTAATCAAACTCTAAATCGAAGTATAGAACCTTATTCCTTATAGTTAGTGGTCAAATAGTTAGATAAACCTCAATTTTGGATAATGCTTACAACGTAATGGAGAACGTATCACAAATCCATTTGTAGTGTTTGAAAGAAGTTTTGTTTTACGTTAGTTCTGGGTGACCTATATGAAAGTTAATGACCTTTATTTAAGTATACGCAGTTATAATATAAAAATTTAAAAGCCCATTGCAGTTAATGCTGCGCGAAGACTATAATTTTATATATACAAGAAACTTTAATTTATTTTGTTAGAAACTGATACTAAAATATCTAATAAATTTCTTTGCTCAATAACGAACAAGTTAATCTGTTCTAGATTTTACATAAAGTTTGGGTACTTCACTTTCAAGTGTTATAAAGTAAATAGAACGAGAATATATCGTATCTTTCCGAGGAATCTTCATACTCTGGTGATGGAACTAAGCCGCGAATTCTTATAGCTTTTCTTCTTGGGTTGCAGGTGGATTTCTACCTTTCCCATGTTTTTGATTAAGGTGATATAAGGATCGGGATGTTTCCAGATAAGTGGCTTCCTCTCTTACCGCTCTGTGTTTCCCTAAACTTCCTCTGCTTGCCATTTATCACTTGGCGAAGATCATTCATCATCGTCAGTTGGTGACAGAAACTGTCCCAAGTAACCTACTTCATTGTATACGGTAAAGAAACTTGTTAAAGTTGCAAAACCTGTACTTCGATGTGCTACTTTATTTATAGTTCTTAGATAAGCTACAACTACGTTGTGTATTAACGTAACAAAGTTATTGATTTGTTAAGCTTGAGAAATGGGTAAACGTTAAGTCACCCACTTCACCGATATTAATTTTATCAAATTGTTAGCCCTTTCCTTGTGAGTAATCATCATCATCCTATAAATTTACATAATATAATCATTTTATATTTTACACGTTTTGCATTTTACTTCTTCGTAAGAGATGAAGAGGGTATTGCCTCGCACCTAAAAATTCGCTACCACAATTCAATTAGAAATGCCTGCTTTTAGGTTTCATAAAACAATCACATTGGAGTTTCTGAGAGTAAAAATATTTGCCTGCCTATATATGAATAAGCACAATTTGAAAATGAAAGTTAAGATCAGTTCATTAGGTCATATATTGCTGAAATATTGAACTCAAGGGCTAAAAGGAACTCAAACCAGCCCAGATCACACATATTCAGACAAGTATGAAGTGTAATCAGTAATGTACGACCTTATAGGAAAACCAAAGTAAACCGGTTTCTTGTTAGTCTCCTTTATGAAATGCTTGAAAGAATTAAGTTAATTATTTTGCTTTGATTATTAAATAAAAACACTAATCTTTTATTTTATTTCTTTAAATGCTCTTATAACAAAATATAAATATTTTAAAATATATACTTAATTTTGACCTTTATTTAAAATTATTCAGGTGTGTTTTAGACTTAAGCTGTTTGTTTTTTTTTGTTAAACATGAAGCGTTTAGCATAACATATCCGAAATAACTTTCTTGAAAATTAAATACAGCTAACATACGTTAATGCACTTCTGAAATTTCTGAAAATATCGCAGAATTAGCCTTTTCATTTCATGTTAAATAGTTCATAAGCTATAATTTCAAAATTAAGTTCACTTTGTATAAATGGATATTCACCTTTATGTGCAACATGTTAAAAATCAACAATTATATTTTTTTACATTTTAAAACGTTCATTTTAGATTTTTTGCACCTTCTTTCGCTCGAAACTCGATGGAATTTTCAATAAATTGTTCTGCAATGTTTCGTGTATATTTGAAAGTTCCACTAATATAGTCAGGAATTGTCATGCTGTTTTTGACTAATTTATTTTAATGCAATAAGAAAAGCTAAAACTTATAAATATGTAATGATAGGTGTTTAATAGCTATTTATGTACAACTATAGAAAACAATGAGAACACTTTTGAACGCGCGAGAAGTGTTGGGAATGAACTGCCAGGCAAGAATTGAAAATTCGCAAGTTAAAATAAAATAGCCTTCTATAAATATTGCAAACATTATTTTCTCCGCTGCTTATCTCAAAATCGTGTATTGTTCCCGTAGTTTTTCGCTATTTAAATGTAAAAGATGTAATACGAATTAATGATCAAAATTTCTGATATTTAGTGGTGCAATTACTAAGAATCGATTTAGTGAAAACTGCACTGTCAGAGCCCGTTCGTGCAAATACTCGCAAATAAAATTATGTGTAGTCGCCATTTGCAGTTATTGTAAACTTGGTTTATTTTCCCTGTAAACAGCGTTCAAAAATTACGTTTTTGCTCGACGTGCAAAATGGAAAAATGTTCCTAATTCACTTATTTTCTAACTGAGACAAGCCCTTAGATTGGTTTCCACTTATGTTACAAAGTTTTTATTTTTGAGAGTAAACTGATTCTTTAGACCTATCCATAACTAATTTTACTTTATCTATTACTTGCTTACAGTAAGTAAGGAAAGTATTGCAGTTCATCCAAAAATTCGATTCTGAGATTCCGGTGGAAGCAGAGCAATATCCATGTACTCGTCGTATGAGAATAAACCAGCAACAGCAGCCATGTGATAACTAGGGTTATATAAAGCAATGAATAAACTATCCTTTTGCTTCGGTTGAATCCAAACCTTTAATGACTTCCTGGCCTGAGGCGTGAGAGAAACGCAGTTTTTTAATGTAAAATAATATATCTATGTATAAATATATCTTTTTCTTATTTAACCGCTTTTTTATTGTTTGCGTTTATTTTCCTATCTGTTTTCTGTAGTTTCACACATATACGCTATACACATAAATACCCATGCCCAAGGCGGAACTCGAACCCGCTACCTTTACGCGGTGATACGCTAGACAGACGTTCTACCGACCATGGCTACGATGGTCGGCAAGGCGGTTAGTCATTAGTAGACTTAGAACTTCTAGGACTCGGGTTGCTGTGTGTGCATGCTGTGAGTATTGGAAGAGGGGCATAATTTAATTCCAGTAGTAAACAAGGTCGGCCGCCTTAGGGGTATAAAAAGGTGCTAACAAACTGTTTTAATAACACAAGTTGTAAATTATGTGTCCGTTTTCAGAATCATTCAGTAGAAGTAGATGTATAAGAAAACACATTTTGAATAATAAAGTAAAATAAATTACTTTTGAAATACAAAATAAATGCCTGCTCTTCAATTGTTCAACATATTACTGTGTATAAAAACATACTTTTTAAACTTTTCGAAGGTGAATCTCATTGTTGAGCTTGCAAAACTGAGCGTTTTGGCGCAAGACGAAGTAGGTTGTATTACGTCGCGTATCATTTAACTGTGTTCTCCCACGGGGTCCTAAAGGTCCTATCTGTGGTCCTTAGGCACATCAGCAGTTTTACGTATGCGTATTCCTCACTGTACTCTGCTGCCAAAATATACATAGGATACAAGAGACGTATTCGCAAAACTAAGGCTGATCAGTTATGAAATAAACACTTGGTACATATGGAGCCTCTAATAAGAACCTCAAATCGTATTGAGTAAAACAAAATAGTGGATTTCAGCAAATATCCAAATTTGGTGGTTCCATATAAAAGGCTAAACCTATGAAATACAGAGAGGCACTAATTTCCTTCATTTTCTATTCCTTCATGTTCACTTTTTCCCTCCACAAAGCGTATAGTGTGTTAACAATAGCTATGATAACGACTCGAATGATAATGATGACGACGATGATGATGACGATGACGATGACGATGACGATGAAGATGAAGATGAAGAGGAAGAGGAAGACGAAGACGAAGACGAAGACGAAGACGATGATGATCATGATGATGATGTAACAATAACAGAAGGTCAAAAAATGACAGTAAAGCACAAAGTGCACTCAGTTTCACGCTTTGCTTTATCAAGCTTTCCAGTGCATTTAGTACGTAACGTTAGATATTAGCATCGTAAACAATGCAAAAAATTGATATACTGCACTCACATAACTTTCTCTAATTTTCTAGAATTATTCTCACAAATGCTAATTATTATATATACTTCATTTCAATCTAGATAAACGTTATTTTGTTTCTAATTTACTTGTAGCTGCAAGGCTAATATGGAAATGCAGAAGTACTTAAACGATGTTCGATACTACAAAGAGCTGTGTGATGTCTTTGAAATTCCGTTATCTTTGGATAGACAAGGGCTAAAAAAACTAATAAGGACTTTCCATTTGAGTATAAGTATTGGAAAATTCAGACAAATAATAAGGAATATCTCCGTAATTCTTCAATCCACAAGAAATATTTATCAGGCATAAAATGTGTGTATTGACAAGATCTCCCTTTTGTATAGTAAGTTCTCCTCTGTGTCTTACGTTTTTCAACTATGCAAAAATCATTCAGAATGTAGAGGACTTCTAAGGATATTCTCAAAAAAATTCAATACAATACATTTTAAATACCTATCATAATAGTCATTTTGGAAAAATCACAATTTTTTAACATTTTTTCTATATAGCAGTTTGAATAGGTGGAATTTAAGTTCTTCGTGACATATCCCTGGAATATGCTGAACTATACCAAGTTCTGTATTTAACACACTTTTTTGTTTTGAGCTATGCTGATCATGCACACCCATGTAACAACGGATCATTTTCTAAAACTACTTTTTTTTATTCAGGGCACCTCAAAGCTTGTATTTCCACTGAAATCTCGGAATATAACTTTTGGATAGAATGTAATATTTTTCCTGCTCACTGTATGGTAGAGAAAGTAAAAATAGCTATGGTGGATGTGCACAAGTCAAATAAAGATTTCTCAACCGTTTCCAGTCTAAGGACTTAGTTTATTCGCTCGAAATACTCTGTAATATAAACAGAAAAGAAAGTAAGATATTTTCGGTTGTTTACAATGTTCTTGTCTATTATCAAGGAGCGCATTCACTAGTTGAAGTCTGGAAACTGCCTCTCATGGCTCACAGAAGAACCAAATTTCGCTCTTGCTACTCCGTGTGTTTGTTTCAGTGAAATTTCCCTGTTACGCTCTGCAACTGTTTTAACCCATAAAGAAAGTCTGCTTAGTGGGTAACTAGTATTAGTAAAATACCATTATCTATTGGTTTAAATTCAATTAAATGT